>JARBWI010000105.1:0-188431 GCA_037576405.1 Campoplex capitator | reverse complement strand
TAAAAAACCATGTTGGTGGTCCGTAATTAAATAGCATGCAATTCAAATCACTACGTGGTTTTTTCCAATACTGCTCGGTATTCGGAAGTTTAGAAAATATTGTTGACAAATTTCCTTCCAGCTCTCCTTTTTTCAATTGATCCAAGTACGAAGCTGTAGTATATCGCACGCGTCCATCGGTAACGTTTAGCTTATGATATATACCACTCGATAACTGTCGAATCGTTTGAGCATTCAAAAGGAAGAATAAGTACTGTTGATTCAACCGGAATTGATTATTTCGTGATAGAATTCGGAGTTTAGCATATTCAAACGACGAAATATGAACCGGCCTTTCTTCATGTTCACCATTAATACCATCAGGATATTCGCATGGAAAACATAATAAATCCAACAATTTGTATCTGTTATCTAATGGTTCTGCGTGAACCTTCAACATCTGATAAAGTTCTGTAGCGGTTTTATTCTCCTTCGGAGCGTGCATCCGATGAATAGTGTACTGTTCGTAATAACAATCAGACGGTGTCATTTGTGTCAACAAAGCCGCTAGGCGGCCATTAATGGGTTTGTTTACACCTTCTTTTTGAATACCATCCCTTTTTTCGATTTGTTTATCTCGCCCATCACTGTTGATATTTGGGTCATCAACATCTTCATCGTTATCACATTCTTGGGATATTTGAAATTCAATTTCAGGTACATCTATGTCGAGCAAATCCGAATATCGCTCTGGTAAAATTATTTCACTATATAAGATATTGTGTTCTTTCAAAGTCAAAAGGGAACGAAATACTTTTTGTTTGTCCACAATCGATTCCCAAACTTTTTTATTTTTAGTCGGAACGCCACGTACTAACATATATAGTTCAAGATCTGAATTGATTGCTTTGGTCGGTGGACAAATCTTCTCCAATGTTCTTTCTAACGGTAAAGGTAGGTGAAAAGCTCGCCCCTGAGCTTTACTCAACATTTTTCGGTGTGGAATATTTTTTTTATGTACAGTACCCATCTTCATTACTGTTTGAAATACTTTCGCCCTTTGTATCAAAATTTTTTCAAATTCATTTAAATTTTTAAGTGGAGCAGGTGTGGGCCGAACGTATAAATTATTGAGAACGCATGTGGGAGGTATAGCGCCAGCGCGGAGCTTGGTTAAACAATATTGACAGATATAATCTGAATCACAATCTCTATGACTAGCAATGAAGAGCTTCAAATCTTCCCAAATCTGTCCCTTTGGAACGACGCGTAAGCTTTCAAGTTTCCTGACATCGGTTGAGCACCAAAGCTTTTGACACGAAAGACAAGGAAAACGTGGCAGATTCAATGCTTTTTTCTGAAACGATTGGAATGCATCTGAATACTTGCGATATATGGCATCTTCGTCGAGCAATATTTCGTCAGTACTTTGGAAATGGGTTGCATTTTCTTTTGCTTCCTCCGCAAATTTTTGCAAATTTTCAACATTCATGTTATCCAAAGCAATATCAATCTCCATAACTTTTTGGAGCAATGCTGATACGGTATAAAATAATCGCTTCGTTACCCTCACTTGTGGAAAATGGGGTGATAAGAATTCTAAAGACAACAACAATGAATCGCAAAGAGATGGTTGTATATAGCATGCTTGACTATGACCCAACATATTATCAGTGTGTTTCACTGTACATTTGCGAATTTTTGATAAGACCGTTTTCAACCTATACATAGGAATATCACGCATGATGGTCAGGAACTTTTCAAACTTATTCAGAACAATGTTGTCCGGAACTCTGCAATGCTCGGAACAATCCCATGCCCGAACTCTGCGGCGGGGTCTTTTTTGTAATGATTAACGGGAGCACATTTGTTGCTTTAGATTCGAGATTTATAGCAATAGGGTCAGTGAATTTTCTGGGATGAACGTAAGCGGTTTCTTCGTAGTAAGGTTCAGACGGGGCTGTATGCTTCCTTATAGAGCCGCATAAAGGTACGATTCGACTATTTATATCAGAGTTCGCAACGGCTGATTTAAGGGTTAAACAAATTTCAGCTCTGCGGTTTAGCTTTTGCAATGCTTGTCTGAGGGCGAAAATTTTTTTACCTCTAAATCGTAAATTCCATTTAATAATACGTTCAGCTTCAAATAGACATTCACCGACCGAATGGGAACGTAATTCTTTCATCAATCGATTCACGTACTCTCTCCTAGTCGTCGTCATTTTCACAGTATCATGAGTTTGACGAATTCGGCAATACTTCCGGGATAATGACTTGGCCTTCTGTAACTTCAGTTTGATATCGATCCGCTGTTGGATTAGCCCGTGATCTTTGATATTTGAATGAGACTTGATAGAATTTCGAGCTACAAGTTTTGGACGTTTTGCAGAGATCTGAAACGCCGCATCATCGGACATTGAAATTTTACGCTTGTTACATTGATCGTTCAGAACACTTTTTTTGATAATGTGCGAAGAAAATCTCGGAAGTTCTTGACGATTCCTAACCACACCATCGATTAAAATCGAATTCTTACACTCTTTCTTATAACCAGAATCATCAATCAATAGAATATCTTTTTTTTTTTCTTACAGTAATGACTGAAGCTCTTTTATGACTCGTTTCATCAAAGTTTTTATTTGTTTCTAGATTTATCGGATCGATTATGATCTTTTTGTATGGCTTATCACAAGAAATAATGTCATTATTCTCAGCAAAAGTAACGACTTTGGGGGGTACAAGTTTTTCCATGCTAGAATGTGTTATAGGGATTCCTGTCACGACTGAATGTTTAAGAATAGGTAATTTTGCTGGCAAATTCCACAGCGGTATTGGTAAATCCGGAGAACTGTGATCGGAAGGCACTGTTTCCGCCATTACATGATGAAAATTAGATACAGCACAGTTTTCCGCTATTTGTGACGTGTTGAGTTCGTGAAGTATATGGTTTACTCCTATAACAGTCGGTTCTCGTTTTATCGCATTCTCTTCAACACAATCATGAGCTCCGGCTGTTTTTCACGTCTTGAGAGTGTTTGTTGCTTTGTTGCCGGAATTTTTGTCTCGATATCTTCTGTTTTCGATTTTTCAACTGCTGAAATGAGCATATTTTGATAGAATCTCCTTTCTTAACTATGCGTGGGAAATGACTGATTATCCCTGTGTCAAATATTTCCAACAAATGTTGTCGCATGTTCCTCACATCATACTCAACTTTTTCCGGCTTTACACCAAAAAAAAGTGACACTGCAAAAGCTATAGCAAATACGCCGCAGTCACTGGAATTCGGCTGATTCGTCACAACTGGGAATTTAACGGGACGCTGACCAAATGGATATGTTGGAAACAAACGCTGGAGGTACAATTTGTGGTGTGGGTGCACCTTTTTTAGGTTTAGAGAATCAAATATAAAAATGGAGTGGGTGTCGTAATAAGCGCAGACCCAATGGCCTCCTCTATTGTTGATTCCTTCTGAACTATGTAAAATTTGAATAAATTTACGATCAGCTCTTTCTTCAGTAATATTATGAGGCAATTGTACCTTCCATGTTTCTTGCATCACAAATTCCAATGCAGAATGTTCCGCTAAAAGCCGACCAAACGTGTCAATGTGATCTCCAGTGAGCCACTCGCCTCCAAATATAATATTTCGATCTTCGGTTTTTAATTGGTTCATTTTCATGTTGGGAAAAGACAAAAGCCGTTAACAGCTAACAGCGAATTTCAGTACAGCAGAGTACTGTAGCAGATTTTCGATATAATGCTCGTAACGGCTTTCGATATAAAGCAAGTAGCAGCTTTCAATATAGCACACGAAGCTGCTTTCAGTATAGTGCGCGTAGCAGCTTTAAATATAGCGCACGTAGCAGCTTTCAGTATAGCGCACGAAGCAGCTTTAAATATAGCGCACGTAGCAGCTTTCAGTATAGCGCACGAAGCAGCTTTCAGTATAGCGCACGAAGCAGCTTTCAGTATAGCGCGCGTAGCAGCTTTAAATATAGCGCGTGTAGCAGCTTTAAATATAGCGCACGAAGCAGCTTTCAGTATAGCGCACGAAGCAGCTCTCAGTATAGCGCACGTAGCAGCTTTCAATTTAGCGCCTATAGCAACTATTGATTATAATAGTAAAAAAGCAAAAAAAAAAATAATAGAAATAAATACGGTAGTAAGAAGACGAAAAGGAAAATAAGGTCTCTCCGCGAATCACTCCAGGAATTGTGGAAACCTGCAAAGAAATAAATCGGTACGTCGAAAATTGATGCAAGAAATTGGTGAAGTAGTACATTGTGTACCAAGGAGGCAAAGTGGGTCTTTTAACGCCGAGCGCGATGTTTTCAGTACGAGTCGTATATTTTTTTGAATGTTTTAACGGTATTAGCCGATTAATACATAGAAAAAATCGTACTTCCACTACGGGCGGTCGCTTGAAATGTTTGGCACACAATCACCGATTTTTATGAATTTTTAAAAATTTTTAAAAAGGGGCTTTTTTGGATTTTTTTTCAAAAATGGCTGTTCAGAAAAATCTGAAAAAATTTCAGGGTGGCATTTAGACTTCATATAATCATCTATAAAAAAATTAACCAAATCGGTAAGGGTCAGGGAAAAAGTCAGCTGGTTTGACGTGGAATACCGTGGAATAGAATATATATAATAGGAAAGGAGTTCGCAAAATACAATTTTTGCGGTACTCTTTGCCTTTACCGCAAGCGCAGCACCTTAAATATTGATTCTACAAAAAAAGTCTTATCAACTAAATTTCTTGGAAATTCAATTCTCTACAACTTTGTTTTAAGACATTTATGTCCAAAAGTTAATAATAAACGAGATAACTTAATAATAATACTTTTTCACTATTTTGCCGCTTAACTCTAAAAATATCGATCATACAAAAAAATTTGCAACAAATAAATTGTAGATAATCAAATTTGCAACAACTTTGCCATTTAAACTTTTGTCGAAAAATTGAAAGTGGCAGAGTTATTAAGCAAAAACCGTTTTTGATATAAATCAAAATGGCGGCTGACGCACCGTCAGAATTTGGTCGCCATTTTGAATTTAGACTTCCACTGACCCCCCCTAAAGATTCCAACAATAAAATTGAGCACGGGAATTTTTGCAGGGTTAAATGCTAACCCGACTGGGCTAGTAGCCGAGCGCGCGAGGCGAAGACGAGGAACTGATAACATCGCGCGAGGCGTTAAGAGGCCTCTGCCTCCACGGTGCACACGATACTTTATATCACGCGGTACGTAGATGGACGTTTTGCGTACGCTTCGCGTACACAAAACCCCCATTTCCGCACCTCGTAATATAAAATTTCGTATAACACGCGTACGAAAAATCTTTTCTGAAAAGACGAAATATTGAAATTGATGGACGAAATATTGAAAAGACGAAAAAGATTTTTCGTCCTTGTGTTATAATGTACTATTATAAAACGCAACCACGTTTTCTTCGCCTTTTGGAGCGCTTCGGCGGTACGTAAAGTAGCCGCTTTACCGACTGTCGAAGTGGATTTGTGGTGGGGGGTACGCGGAGCAACACTTTTAACTCCTAGGACTTAAAAGTATTGCTCCGCGTACCCCCCACCAAAGAAAAGGCGAGGAAAACGTGGTTGCGTTATATAAACGATATTTTGGTTCTCTCGTTAAATTGAATTTCTGGTAAAAAGGGAAATGCGCGATTCTTCGGCTAAATAATTAAACGATATTTTGGTTCTCTCGTTAAATTGAATTTCTGGTAAAAAGGGAAATGCGCGATTCTTCGGCTAAATAATATTAACGTTGGTTTCTGTGAAAATTGGAACTTGATGTCAAATTAACGAGAAATTAGTTCTTACAGATATTATATTTCCTGTATTTATGCCATTTTCAAAATTCAACTCGTTTTTTTTTCATTTTCAAGTTACATATCGGAAATAATTCTCATTTTCATATGTTTCTGTGTTCAGTTAACAGAATGCTATTGGGTAACTTGATAGTGGCATCAATGTCTGTATTTCGAAGTTCCTCTATGAAGAAAAGCGCCACAATAATTTTTTCAATTTCAAATAAGAACCAATCGGAATGTTTGTGGGAGGTGCAGGAGTACCGCGAAAAGGGGGAGGGGGGGGGGGGGGGCATGTGCCGGATAACATAATTTTGGTAGGAATTCGATTCTCTATCATTTTTATCAAAACATTTTTTCTATGACTTACATTTTTTTAATGAAATCTGAAAATAGAGCCTAATTAAATGAAGGTGGAAGTAAAGAATAAAATTGACTGCAATTCAACGATGGCCATTTTCAGTCAAAAGTTAAAAATGGTTGCGTTATTAACCCCTTGACTGTGAGTGACACGCATAGGGGCAAAAAAAAGTCGTGCCATGACACGTATAAGGGCATTTGAAAAAAAACCTATTTCTACCGTTAAAATAATGATATAAATAATATAAATCAATGAAAAAAAAATTTCCAACACAAAAATGGCACGAAAATCTCATTTTCGCCTCACTGCGAAAGGTTTCATTTCGACCATGTTTTATTCGCTTTATATCGAAAAAAATCGATCGTAGACGTTAAAGTATAAGGACCAAAAATGTAGAAGACCGATTTTCCTACAAGTTTGGTCCTATCGACTTAAGGGCTGAAAATTAAATTGAAGGAGATAATGCCGTTTTTCTTATCTTGACCATGTTTTATTCGCTTTAGATCGAGAAACATTGATCGTAGACGTTAAAGTATAAGGACCAAAAATATAGAAGACTGAATTGCCCACAAGTTTAGTCTTATCGACTTAATGGCTAAAAATCAAATTGAAGAGGAGATAATGCCGTTTTTTTTTATCTTGACCATGTTTTATTCGCTTCGGATCGAGAAATATTGATCGTAGACGTTAAAGTATGAAGACCAAAAATGTAGAAGACTGAATTGAAGCAGCTAATGCCGTTTTTTTCATCTTAACCATGTTGTATTCGCTTAAGATCGAGAAATATCCATCATAGACGTTCAAGTATAAAGACCGAAAATGTAGTAGACTGAATTTCCCACAAGTTTGGTCCTATCGACTGAAGCGCTGAAAATTAAATTGAAGGAGATAATGCCGTTTTTCCATTTCGACCTATCTGTATTCAGATTCATCTGAAAAATATCGATCCCACAAGTTTAGTCTTAACGGCCTGAGCGCTGAAAATTGAATCGACCGAGATAATGGCGTTTTGCCATTGCAACCACATTTCATTCAGATGTATCTCGAAAAATATCGATCGTAGACGTTCAAATATGAGGACTAAAAATGCCGAGGATTGAATTTCTCACAAGTTTATTAGTCTTATTCTGATCGACTTAGGCGCTGAAAATGAAATCGTACGACAATAATGCCATTTCCACAAATTTTCATCCAGATTCATCTCGAAAAATATCGATCGCAGACGATGAAGTATATTGAGAATTGTGGAAAATTTAAATTCTCACGAAATTATGTATCACGATTTGTAGGCCAAAAATGAATGTAAGGAGATAAATACTGTATTTCCATTCGTATAATATTTCGTTCAAATTAAAAAATGAAATTTGAGGACATAGCGTCAGATTTTCATTGCAATTAAGTTCAATTGGAATGTATCTCATTAACAATACTACACTGATTTCAATAAATTTTCGAACAATGCAATTTATTGAATTCTAGTTAACAACTCATTCCTGACTTCGAATCATGAGTACACGATTGTTTTCATATGAATATTTAGGACTTACTATAATCATTCTAATTTTAAGGTAGATTATTTCCCTTTCAGTTACTGGTTGAAATGGATTCCCAATTTATTAAATGAATAAATGAAAATCATATATAACGATAAGAATTATACATCCTCTTAGATTATTCAGATATAGGGTCTTTATTCAGTCCATAAAATCTGAACAAAATTCCACGATAGCACTTGGCCATTTTTGAACGTGAAAATTTCTTGATCGGCACAGGAAATTCCAGATATTTTCTTGTTTTTATATTTAAATAAAAGAATTGTTTGTTTTCATATTCAAATAAAATTACCTATTCTCAGTTGTGTTCCATTTTATGTATTCAACTATCCTTGATAATCAAAACTTGGATAAATATACAAAATAGGACAGAATAAATAAAGCAAGTCAATCAAAACCGCTTACTCATTAATCCATTGAAGAAAAACAGAAGTTGTCACATACTTTCCTTCATAATGTATTGGAATTGAAATCCATATTCTATGAATACAATATTTTGTAAAGTATTAGTATCTTAGTTCGTTTCTCAGTAAGTTTTGTTACCTGCCATGAATAAAAAGTTAATGAACATTCAGTATATGGGACAGCACCGATGGAGCATTTCGTTACAAACTTTTTGATCATTAACCCATCAGTCATGGGGCGGGTTTGTATTACTACTGTTTCTATGAAAATCGTAATCGAACAATAAAAAAGAGCAAATAACTGACTCTTCCTCATAAAGAAATAAGCTCGATGCATATTATGACTCTGAATCTAATACAGACTAAATAAACGAAAAGTTTTATAGAATAGGAGCGATGAAAAATTTTAATCTAAACTGCATGATCTCAACTCATTAAAGTCAGAGGTGTTGTTTTTTAAATTCTATTCAATAAACCGATAAAATTATGTATGATTCTTGTCACCTGCCATCGATAGGAAGTGAATAAGCACTCAGTTTATGTGGCAGCAGCATTAAAGCATTCCGCTGCAAACTTTTTGATCATGAACCCATCGGTTGTATGATTCTTGTCACCTGCCATCGATAGGAAGTGAAGAAGCACTCAGTTTATGGGACAGCAGCATTAAAGCATTCCGCTGCAAACTTTTTGATCATGAACCCATCGGTTGTATGATTCTTATCACCTGCCATTGATAGGATGTGAATAAGCACTCAGTTTATGGGGCAGCAGCATTAAAGCATTCCGCTGCAAACTTTTTGATCATGAACCCATCGGTTGTATGATTCTTATCACCTGCCATCGATAGGATGTGAATAAGCACTCAGTTTATGCGGCAGCAGCATTAAACCATTCCGCTGCAAACTTTTTGATCATGAACCCATCGGTTGTATGATTCTTGTCACCTGCCATCGATAGGAAGTGAATAAGCACTCAGTTTATAGGGCAGCGTCATTAAAGCATTCCGCTGCAAACTTTTTGATCATGAACCCATCGGTTGTATGATTCTTGTCACCTGCCATCGATAGGAAGTGAATATAAGCACTCAGTTTATGGGGCAGCAGCATTAAACCATTCCGCTGCAAACTTTTTGATCATGAACCCATCGGTGATGAAACGAGTTTTTATACTACTTTTACTACTTTTTTTATCAACGTTAACTCATTGAAGATAGTAATGTTTTATTAGGATTGTGTCCATTAAACCAGTGAAAGATTTATATCATGATATCATGAATACTATGAAAAATAGTCTTTGGTTGACTGTACAATTTGTAGCATCAAACTAAAAGAAACATATGCAAGGATTTCATGTTTCATTTTATTTGATGATTCATTTTAATTTGTCACCCGCCATTACATAAAGTAAACGAGCACTCAGTGTATGGGACAGCAGCGATAAAGCATTCCGCTGCAAACTTTTTTATCATTTACTCATCGGTGATGTAGCAGGTTTTCATCATACTACTTTTCCTACTTTTTCTATGAAATTTGTAACCGATTCAAAAAAGCAATATTATTCTTCGGCATATAGAAAAATTATTCTTCTGCATATAGAAACTAAAAAAATTACCTTCGATGGGTGGAGGTAATGTAATCGTTTCACATTGAAATTTGACGCATGTTCAGAACACCTCTAGTTTTCCCTGCTTGGTTTCTTATCGCCAATGCATAGATGAACTCAGATTACCTGTGAAAGAGTTATTTTATTTTCCCATGAACGGAATACTTTTTCATACTTTTCCATGCTAGAGTAACATTGTATAATTAATTAACAAGCTTTATCTTCAATCATGGTATCACTATGAGAGAATGAACCGTGTCTATGTATTCTATATTATTTATTTGACCTCATGAGAATTCGAGAAAACTGACAGATCACTGACAGATTATACGCGAACAAATATGGCAGATTAATTGTAGTCAAAGAAAATTTTTGAATCACCGAAAGCTCACTGTTTCACGATGGTATAAGTAAGAAAAAAGCTTTCCTCGTACTTTTGAGTTCAATACTACATGATTGTTTGTAAAATGTTGTTACTCCCTGGATTGATAAAAATGACTAATATTTCTTCGTACGAAATTATGAATTTGGACACGGCTCGTTTTGGAAAAAAGGGATAGAAACATGACGATAAAATACTCACGAATCATTCATCCCAAACCGTGCACAATGCTAAATATACATAGCCCCACAACGGATTGAAGCTAATGTTAACGAAAAGCACTTATCACTTCTGAGTGGCGTCTATGTATGAATTCGCGGTAGAAAAAAATCACGGAATATTTTAAACGAAAATACGGGATTATTCACGGAAATGACGAAAGAATGTTCACACAAGTTGTTAACACTGAATGGTTAATAAACAAATTAGCCATATTGCATAAAACATCTATAAACGAACTCTTCATATTTAAGTTCAGATTTTTTCCGATAGGGCGCACTTGTCGAAATTGTACACCTAGTGATCAATTAGTATATTAATTGTATAACTATTGGGTCAAAGGAATCGATTCAAGATGAAGGGTACATATTTCTCACACACTTCAACGTATAACGAGTGAATTGTGGGATTCATATGAACAATATGTTGAGGAAAATATGTTTTGTTGTTTTTCATATTTTGATTCCGGTGTAATTACGATACACTTTGAGCGCCCTCTGCACTCGAGATAGGTGGCCGGACAGTTCAACTTTGGCGCCATATTCTGACATTTCATTTTTTTCAACGCTAACCGTTTGACGGTGTTTTTAGCCTAGTTCAATGGAAGTATTTGTTTGATTACATTAACGTTAAGAATTCAAATTGAAAATTTTATAAACATTAGCCCCGAATTCGAGTCCAATAGACGTGAAAACGTTTGACAATGAAAAATATTTCTGTTAGAACGTATTTTCGATCACAGTTTACGTTGAAAAATCGAAAAAGTCGCAATAGGAGGGCCAAGTTTGGAAAGATGTCGGAGACAAATGATTCAACCAAGGGATAAACAATTATTATTATTGTCTTTTCCAATTGGTGAACAAGCGAAAATCAGGTCAAAGTAGAACATGTATCATCCATGGATCTGATAAATTCGAGGAAGTTACCATCGGTCGGTAACAAGTGTCAGCAAACGTCAGAACGCAGCAGGGAATTCCCGTTTTCATTCTGTCACGTCTTTCCTCCTTTATAATAGTTCATTATTAGTTTTTCTGTTTAGTCGACTTTACTTTTTTAACTGTACTTTTTACTTTCACTTATTGTTGTACTTTTTCACTTCACCTTCACCTTACTTCACGTAAGGTGCATTCATTTTAAGTTTTACGTTTACTTTTTTATTTCATAATCATGTAAGAAAAAACCATTGCCCAAATAACTTTTTTCCTAATAAAAAGGCTAACTAGACTTTCATAACAAACAGGTTTCCACATAATCTACCAAGTAAAGACCACCACCGTGAGGGATAATTCATTTTTAATTTTGTTCATAGTTTTTCTGGTGAATCAGAAATTACTTATTGTTTTCGTATTATTGCCTCTTACATCCAGTACACGTTACAGTTAGAAACCAACCAATCAGAAACTCGACAGAAGACCAAGAGGCTTTCGATTAGTTAGTAGATTTCGTTAGTATTTTTTCATAATCTTGAACCTGTTCGAAATTTTTCCTAAGCAACTACACCACCAATAATCGTATGTTCATTCAGAACTTTATTGATATAAAAATTCCACTCAAGCTTTCCCCACTTTATGAATACAAAGGGAAGATTGTAACAATGTGTTTGTTACAATCAGCATTAATCCGCTTGTCGCTTCCGTCGCCGGAAAACTGTTTACATTTAGCGGCCTTACTTGGACTTTTGCTGTATCTTTAGACTCACAATAATTGTTGGCTGTTTGTTCTGAATTGTTGGATTATTTAAAATGTTCGTTTCACAATATTTTTCATTAATTTAACCGAATATTTCTTAAATTTTCGAATAAAAACTTGAAAATTATAGATCTCCCAATATTAAGACGAAACTCCTTTCCGTATTATAAATCTTCCGATATAGTCGAGACTCCTTTCCATACATGGCAACTTACGAATTGTGGATTTCAAGAAAAAATTAATAATCAACAGTCATTGCTATCGATCCGATCACGATTTATTTACGAAGACGGCGAAGTATGTTTAAGAATTGGTAGAAAATACGCGTACTTTGAGATAATACAATTCGAATCATCAGTTGGGTTCCCGAAATCAGGTAAAATTAGAACTTGTATCATCCATGAATTTCGAGGAAGTTAACATCGGTCGGTAACAAGTAGTCAGCAAATGTCGGAGCGCAGCGGGGACTCCCCGTTTTCACTGTGTCCCGTACTTCCTTCTTTGTTATGGGTTATTGGTTTTTCAGTTTATTTACCTTTTCTTTCTCAACTTTACGTTCTACTTTTACTTCTCGTAAGAAACTTTACTTTTTTTATATTTTTGTTAAAATAAAAAAAAAGCATTAATTTGACCGAATATTTTTTTTTTTCTGCGCACACATATTATACCTATTACGTACGGTCACAAATGCGCCAAGTTTTGATTTTTAATTTTCATTTCTATTTTATTTCATTTTTTATTCATTTCGTTGTTCTGGAGAACGACTAGAGTTTTAACACGAAAAAAATTCCATTCGGGGTTAATAAATTTAAATGTGTTTGATCCTTAAGACTTTTATAGTCTTTCATTATTTGACAACTTTTTGTGGAGTTATGATTGAAGAAAATAAATTTACTTATCTCAACTTTTTATACCGCAAATTTTGCGATTGTATTACTGCTAACTGAACTTTTCTTTTGCTTTCAATTCACTTTTATTTCAATTTCGAAAACTACTTACGTATCAAATGAATTACTGATTACCAAAGTTTGTGACTTGTCGATTTGTAACCACCAAGCGGTTCTGCACTGATTAAAGAAGTACCCTCTGTAAATCAAGTGACAAACAGAAAATTACGAAAATTTACAAAGATGTCAAAACCTTTCGAAAAATGACTCAGTTCAAACTGTGTAACCTTCGGTTGACTTTGAAAGAACAATTAACATGGAGCCTTATGGGAATATGTGTTTTTGACGCACTTTATAATTTATTACGTCGGAGTAAACAAACAGATTTTGATGAAATTTGGAGGAGATATGAAGCAATATCCAATGAACATTATTCTTTTCGAAATACATGTAAAGCTTGCTTGTCTTATAAGAACTAACTAAATTAAGACAACATTTTTGAGCAATTCACAAATGTGGCAACAACGCAGAATTATAGGTTATGGCGCTTCATTCAAATGTGAGTTACTGAATTCCAGCACTTTCAAAACCGTCCGAATATGTGTAAATTGAGTCAATGATAGGCCGCGGTCCGAATTGTGCGAATAGCGCTCAAACGAACCCGATATGTATATACTCGCCGGATTACGCTATACGCTTTGAGCACAATTCGGACCGCGGCCATAGTAACACAGTATTCCAAAAAAATCTTTTGTACATTTGTAATGAACATTTTGTGAGTATCAAGAGACTCGGTAGAGTCTCGGGACAAGTACATTGACAGCCCTGTCGTCTGCTGGCCCGAGGCTCGCCGAGACTATACTTTCTCGAAACAAAACTTTTCGCGGTGGTGGGGGTAAAATTGGCATGTCATTTTATTGAATTACGAAGCACAGAAGCAATTGAGGAACTCAAAAATTGAACTTTTAGCTAATTAAGAAATTTTCTTTCGATTGCGCCCAAAATCAGCATGATCGGTCGCGTAATTGCTGAGAAAAAACTTTGCACGGGCTCAACATTATGCAAAAGTTACCAACACATTCAAGAATTTGACGTGTCTGTATACAACACCATGATAGGCCTCATCGCACGCCTCAAGACACATTTTCATCAAAGTCAGTCTCCAGTGACAGCTGGAGAGAGAGAGAGAGAGAGAGAGAGAGAGAGAGAGAGCAATGACTACTACGTTCACACGGAACTCTTATTCCGGATTAATTAATCGGGTTTATTATGCCCGATATATATGTATATACACCCCATTATAACCAAATCGGAATAAGAGTGCCGTGTAAGCGTAGTGTATGACATCTACAACGGTTATTAACGGAGTTTTGACATAATCAAGTGCAGGACGTCCGAAAAATTTCGATTAATGGATTTAATAAAAATATTCAACGGAGATTCTGAGTGAAGTTCTGTAATGATAAAGTGCGAGATTAGCGAGTAAATTGGATAAATTGTGAAAAATAATGATGTCAGTATAAACTTTTGAACAGACTGGTAAGAATTTTTTTTTGTGATCCTGTGTATTCAAATCTCGCAGTGAACATATTCATCTACAAAATATAAAAATGCAAAATAAAATCAACAGTTATGGGTTATATTCACAAGCTAAAAGTGCGGATTGTAATTATATACAGTCTCCATAGGAGTTTATATGAACCAAAATATTTAAGAATTTTAGAAAAAAGAAGTGATATAATCGCAAAAATCCCCTCACGGGGAAAAAAACGTGGACAAGTACATTGGTGGTCCCTTGTTTCCCTATGATATTAAAAAAATCCAAAACGCCGCTTAGAAGAATTCAAAAAAAGTTACAAAATAAGTTGAGATCTGTTGAAATATACGTGGCCAAATACGGGAAGCTTTACTGCGTTTCAATAAATTTCCAAAGACGGTTTGATGTTTATAGAAAAAATAATCAAGTTTGGAAATTCAGCTATGTCACCAACCAAATTGCAAACGTAAAAAAATAAGATCGTAAAAAAATTCTGAACGAAGTACTTGGCGAGGATTTTTCCATGAAATAAGCGTAGTGTATAGATCATGATCAAGAATTCGCCAAGTACTTCGTTCAGAATTTTTTTACGATCTTATTTTTTTACGTTTGCAATTTGGTTGGTGACATAGTTGAATTTCCAAACTTGATTATTTTTTCTATAAACATCAAACCGTCTTTGGAAATTTATTGAAACGCAGTAAAGCTTCCCGTATTTGGCCACGTATATTTCAACAGATCTCAACTTATTTTGTAACTTTTTTTGAATTCTTCTAAGCGGCGTTTTGGATTTTTTTAATATCATAGGGAAACAAGGGACCACCAATGTACTTGTCCACGTTTTTTTCCCCGTGATGAATTATTTTCGGAAACAAGAAATAGAAAATATGAAAACAAGAGAATTAAGAATAATTGCAATAATTCTTTTGAAACTTTCTTTTTTCAGTAATACCGATTTGCACTCATTGTTTTTCTTTATTCATTAATAATGACACAAACAGAACCGGGGTACTGGCTGTTTGTGTAGTGTCCTGTACCCACCTATACGAAAGTATAATACTTGTACGTGAGTACGTACGCTAACGCAGGGGATATTGTGTTGCCAAATTATATACTGCGTTACTCATATTAAATACTGAAACTCTCTGACTCACTACGTACCGAAGAGTACTTCGTTAAGTTCAAGTCCCTACGTGTTAAATTAATTTTGGCCGGCTAACTTTATGCTAAACTTTGAAATTATGATTTTATCAAAAAATGAAAAACCACCACGCATTTTAATTGCGCTACCACTGCCCACCACGCGACCACCTTGCGATAAAATCCAAAATTACCCGGCTAACTTTATGACACTGTAAAGATGCTACATTATATTTTAGTGATCGACCAGATTCAAAAAATATTTATCATATGGTTAGTTGAGAGAGAATTACCATCGGTCGGTAACTAGAAGACAGCCAATGACAAGACGTAGTTGTGATTCCCCGTCTTCACCAAATTACGTATTTTCTTGAGCATTATTGGTTATTTGGTTCACAGAACTTGACGTATGCGTTTCTTTTACTTTTACGACTGTTCTTTTTGCCCTTACTTGCAATACTTTAATTACTTACATTCAAGTACGTTTTACATTTGTACCTTTTTTGTCTAATAGTCTCATAGGAAAAAACCATTGCGAGAAGTAGTTTTTGTTTGTGGTAAAGAGGCAAATCAGGTTTTAGTAATAGATAAGTTTCCAGATAATCGATAATACTAAAAAACTTTCGTGTGACCTTTTTTAGTTTTTTGTCAAATAAGTTCGAGGGCCTTTTGCCGCGGCGAGTGTTGTAATCGTAGCGGACTTTGAGCGTCGCTACGCGGCTAGTGTTGGAGTCATGGACGAGACTAACACCACTGCTTCTATTAACGCACTCAATTACATTAAAAATAAAAGTAGCCTATATCATTGACGAACTGTTAATTATTCACAACTTTCTCGTTTTCCCCATCCATGATTGAAATGCAACAAAGTACGACGGTTTTGGTATTCCACCCTAACTTTACTACTGCCACCTAACGGCAGTACTGGTGATCGTGATACGCAGCGCCATCTATGATAGTGAAAAACCAGTCTAGTGTGAAGAATATAACCGTTGGCGCGCAAAAGCCCAAAATCCACCACACCACTCACCACACGGCAGCCGTCGCGTTACGAAGTAAGTATAAATATTTCTTCATTTTAGTATTCCGCGAATTTGAGTCTTCCGCGAATGATTTTTTCTCTGCAATTTATCATTGAAGCCTAATCAACAATTCATATTCAGCAACAACAATGGCTGATATGAATTGTTTCTATAAAAGTTCGAAACTTTGCATGAACGCTCGAACTGTTTCAGCGGTCAGCCAAAGTTTCGAACTATTTGTTTCAGACGAAGGCTCGAACTTTTTCAACACCATTTTATTTAATGATTGCAAAAAAAAAATAAAGTGTTTTTTTTTTTTTTTCAGATGGAATTTAATAACATCAGAGAAGGCATCGCTCATGGCGACAATCCACCGTGGTGGATTGTGGCCAATCCACCGAGTCCACCAAATGGACCGGAGGAGCTGATGGAGGTCCCACCTCCACCAGCTCCACCCGCAGCCCAGCTCATTGCCCCGGAGGCAGCTGCTGGTCCCGCAGCCCCGCTGGCAGTTCCACCGGTGGGTCCACCGGTGGGTCCACCGGTGGGTCCACTGGTAGAGCCAGGACAACCAGCAAATAGTAAGTACCAAGGACAGACTTTTCTTCTTTCAAATCATTGAAAAAAAACTTTTTTGAATATGCTTATTTACCCCTTGACTGATACTTTTCTCTTATTTCGTTTCTTTTTTTTTTCTTTTATTTCTTTTTTCTTATTTCATACTTATTTCTTATTTCTTTTCTCTTATTTCAGAGCGGAGCAAGAGAGCCGGATGGAGGGCCCGGCACAACCTCAAAATGAGGTACCTAAACGATCTGCAGAATCTTGCCGCAGATCGTTTAGCAAGAGAAGCCTTCCGAGGCAGGCATAGGCACCGGAGCCAGCGTCACCGCGGTCGCAATGGGCAGGGCAATCCAGGCCGTGGAGGTCGCCCAGCCCCTTATTAAATGTTTTTTTCTTTCATTTTTATTTTTATTTATAATTTTGTAATAATTTCTTTTTGTAAAAATAATTTCTTTTCGTAAATAAAAAAAATTTTGTAATAATAATTCCTCTTTGTTATGATAATATTATAAAATTTGTAAAATTGAGACCCGACGTTTTGATATAATATGACATTTATTTACAAATTTATGTAGATACAAATTTATTTACAAATTCATTTACAAATTTATTTACAAATTATTTACAAATTCATTTTCAAATTTATTGACAAATTTATTTACAAATTTATTTACAAATTTATTTACAAATTTATTTACAAATTTATTTACAAATTTATTTACAAATTTATTTACAAATTTATGTACAAATTTCTTTACAGATTTATTTACAAATTTATTTACAAATTTATTTACAAATTTATTTACAAATTTATTTACAAATGTATTTATAAAATTTATTTACAGATTTATTTCCAAATTTATTTTCAAATTTATTTACAAATTTGATACAATATTATTTGTGACATTTATTTACAAATTTTATTTACAAATTTATTTACAAATTCATTTTCAAATTTATTGACAAATTTATTTACAATGTGACAGGAAGTTAGATTTGAACGTCTTCCGCCCTCCGTTGTTCGACCATTGTATCCACGTATAGTTGCTTCAAATTACGCGGTTACGCTAGCATACTTTAATTAAATTGAAAGGGCTCGGGAGATGTCGCCCTAGAACCACAAGGACTTTGTCAAAATTCGTTAGCGCCTGCGCGTCGATCAGTGGTCGAACAAATCGATAATTGGAGGGGAGGTAGCCCGAAAATTCCCGAAAAGGCGTTACGTAGGACACTGTGCGATCGGCAGTCTAAGAGTTAACATAAAAGAATTAGAGCGAATTATTGTAAAGTTTGGGAACTTCTTATAGTTCACACGGAGCATTTACCGGCCCAAATTTGACAAAGAAAACCACTAATAATTGAACAAAGAGAAACGACAATTTATTGTAATCGTCAACGTCTCGCCGAATAGAAGCCAACGGAAATTGTGTTACGAGAGGTCCAATAAAATACACGGAGATATTGTAAGTACTTGTCTAAGTTCTTTCTTTCTTCCTTATGGAATCCGTCCTTCATCTTATTTTTCTCGTTTTCGGGTCTTCAACCTCCCCCCTTGAGAAAGAGAGTCAAAATAATAAATTGAAATATTGATTGCTAACTCCTGACGGGTTAGCTGGCGCCCAAAATTTATAAATAATTATTATAGAAAATAGAGCCCAGACAGTCCATGACCCAGACCGCGTCTGGTGAGGGAAATTTCGTTAAATTTAATACGAGAGAAGAAAATCCCGTCTCATTTGGCGCCCAACGTGGGGCCGGGTTGAAAAAAAATTAATAAATTTCTGCTTAAATTTGCGGCGAACTAAATAAAAAAAAAAAAATTTTTTTTCGTTACCTCCTAGTAAATAAATTGTAAATAGTTAAAACAAAATTAAAGGAGAGATTTTCTCGTGTGTTTGAATGTGTGAATGTCCAAAATTCGTCAAAATTCTAGCATTTTAATTTGTGAATCGTTATGTATTAATTTATTGCGTACCGTTTGAAGAAATTTCTCGACAAACAGTCGAAACACGAAACATTGAAAAGTATCGAAAAGAAGAACGACAGTTTTTCTACATAGTAAGAAGTGGCGTATGTCGAAGCGAGCGAGCGGTGGGTCGTGCCGAAAACGTAAACAAGAGCTCGGCCGAGCCATACTGTAAACAAGCGCCAGTACCCGTGAGCTTCGTAGCGCGTGTGTGTGTGTGCCGCTGGTCGACTACTAAATACACTGCAAGGCTTTCTTTAATATATCTCTGCTTCCTTCTATCTAACTAAATTGATAAGGTGGTAAAATTTTCGTTTGTAGTCAATAGTGGAACCTCAAATTTTAATTTTCTTCTAAACAGCGAAGTCAGAAACCGAAACGAAGCGAAAATCCGGTAGTAAACGGAACGACTTCGAGGTAACTGAGAAGAGATTTGCCGAGAAACGACAACATCTCGTAAACCGTAATTCCGACGAAGAAAAAAAAAAAAAAAAAAAAAAGGAAAACAAAGGGAAAATTTAGACGAATTTTGGTAAGTTATTTATGTTTGTAATTATTATCAGCTGGTCTCGAGCTAAAATGTGAATATATCTTGTGAGTAAATTAAATTTCGAAAATGATAAAAGTAATTTAAAAGAATATTACTTAGCTTTGAATAAAACGAACCTCTACTAAAAAAAAAAAAAAAAAAAAAGAAGAAAAATTAGAAAGTTTTGAATTAGATTTGGCGTGGATCAAGAAAATAGAAAAAAAATTGAAATAAAATTGTCAAGGGTTAAATAATGTCAAATAATGACATCGATGTTTTACTCCCCGCCTAAAAGAGTAACGAGGTCTGGACAAAGAGTATTAGAAAATAAACCAAAAAAAATGGCGAAACCTAGTGAACGAAATACATCTCGGGAAAACGAACCCCCACTCCCGTCAGAGGGAGCAACATCATTAGGTCAGGGGCTACCTACTGGGCCTGTACATTGGGATGAGACTCAAGGCGCCGTAGGGGGGGAAACACTTCGCCCAGATCTTCCGAATCAGACGATATTGTTTGAGAGGAGAAATAGTAGTGGAACTTCCGTGTCCGCCTGGGGAAACGTTACAGCGGGGAGGGGACGGGGGTCAAGAGGACCAACCCCGATTCCAAACGAACCACCTCAAATAAATTGGAATAGTAATTTGGGTAATATTGAACAAACTTCGTCAGGAAAATTTGACAGAGTCGAATCGCGTTTACAAAGAGTAGAAACACTAATAGACAAATTCGAGAAAATGTTTGATCTTTTGAAAGAATTAAAAGACAAGGAGACCCCGGGAAACCCCCCACAGTTCGAGCAGGGGTTAGTAGGGAGAGAAATAAATCGGGGATCGAACAGTACGCTACCGAATGAAGATGAGGAAATAGCACAGCTACTTCGCAAAATCAAAGCTAAAGGTGTTCCGTCGGGAAATACTCAAAATGAGGACTATAGGGAAAACAGAACAGTAAACCCGAGAAGCTCCCAAGCCATAGAGAACAACACTTCGAATCGTATTGACGATCATGCAATAATTAACAAAGGATGCGAAGATAGGCAAACTCGTAGTCAAAAAAATAACAGAAATGAGCTTCCACATTTATCAGAAAGGGAGGGAACTGAATCGATAAATTTGTCAAATACATTATCCAATGCCCAGTACAGAAAAACTAATGCATGGAAAGAAAACAGTAATTTCATACCTATTCCGCGAGGAGTTCGATTCCACGATTTTGATCAGTCTAATCAAGTAAATAATTCTCGAAGAATCGAAAATAGTCCGGACAGAAAGATCAAAGTAACAGTATCGCGACAGGGCGAAGAGGGAGAGATAATTACTGCTGAGGATTACGTAACCCAAGAACAGTTACGTCAAATAATATATAAGGACGAAGACTGTAGGGGACGTTTATTTAGCCCTCGTAATAACTATCAACAATCGTCTCACAGGCCAAGAAGAGGAGCACTCTCTTGGCAAACAAGTGATTCAAGCGATAGTGAGGAAGACACACAATATCGGGCCAACTTTCGAGATTATCGCTATCCCTCTCCGCCAGAAAGACGCGGAAGAGTGGTGAGCGGCCTGACAGCTAATCGTGAACTTGACGCAGCAATGAAAATAGGGAGAATAGTTAGCAATTGGAAAATAACGTACCCAGGAACTGAGAAGGATCCCGAACAATTTTTGCTGATTTTGAAAGATCAATTAAGCTCGAGTGGGATAGATAGAGATCAGTTCATCCCATGTTTGTCGAATGTTTTTGAGGGACCCTATAGAGCTTGGTACCTGCTAAATAAAAGCCGTTGGAAAACTTGGAGGGAATTTGCACGGGTATTTCGGTTTCAATGGGGAGTCAGAAAACAAGACGGTGATCTTTTTCTCGAAGTGAGAGATTTGAAAACGGAAAAAGGTGAATCACTAGCAGAATTCACTTGTCGCGCACGTTTAATCTTCGAAAGAATGCAACGCCCCCCTCCTTTTCGCGATCAATTGAAACAAATCTTGGTCAAATTTAATCCGCGCTTAATATTCGAGATTCTTAATTTACCAATTTGGAACTATGATGAATTTCTCCACTATATAAATGAACGAAGTTACTTGTACCATCGATCGCTAGACGCGTCAAAAGAATCGCGCGGTCGGCAAACGAAAGCCGAATTCAGATATTTACAAGACGATGTGGGAAATGGCGAAAATAACGAACTAGCGAGAGAGAGTGATAGTGACGAACAGCCCTCTCAGATATCGCAAACGAGTCAAAATAAAATTAACGTGCCAAGCGAAAAGGGAAATTCAGATAGGAAAACGAAAAGCTTGACAAAACAAAGGCTCGAAGCAAACTTAACTCGTTTCGGAAAGAATAGCAAGGCTACGGAACAACAGACAGGAGAAACGCCCGGGAAATACGTGCCGGACCCGAATAAAATGTTTTGTTATAATTGTGGGCAGAGGAAGCATACCGCTCGCTTTTGTACTGCCGATCGGCAGGTAGTATGTTTCATCTGCAAACAAATAGGACACGTTAATAAAGAATGTAATCAGGCTTCGGGAAACGACGAGGCCCTGCAGTAGTTGAGCCTCAGGCCACTGTCTCAAAGGGCGTAAGTGAGGAAAACAGAACGAGTCGAGTAAGTGAGGATAATATCGAACGGGTGAAATCTTTTGACAAATCCGATAACGCAGCGGAAAGTAGTTGCCTTCCTTTACAAACTGAGGAAGACGAAGATAGTTTCTCGGTATCAGAGCTAGAATTAACAGAAAATATGTCAGCTGATGAAGAAATTTCAGATCACGAGAGTGACCCGAAAGAAGCTTCACCCCTCGCTGAGTTTGTCAAAGATACAGTACAATTCGGAATAATATCGATACAAGAAAATGAAGAACTTTCTGTTCACGAATGTAACGTTCCGGAAACGCGAGATTTGGAAAATTGGATTCCCCCCGGTATCGGACACGACGTAATTCAAAATTTGTCGGAAAGACGTATATTTCGTACGGATAATAGTTTGAAAGAACCGAAAAACGTTACGAGAATACCGGTAGAAGTCACAGTTTTCGGGAAAAGAATACACGGGATAGTTGACAGCGGGAGCGAGAGATCGTACCTGAGTCAAGCCGCGTATGATGTAATAAAGGAATTTCAAATCCAAGAGATACAATCCGATGTAACATCATCAAACGGGGTTCGTCTAGGAGATAAGTCAATAACTCGAACAAAAGGGGGTACGTGTTTCGTAATAGATATAGGGGACATTTTTGGCGTACAGTGGTTCAGTATCCTCCCAGATTTGTCAAACGAAGTCATATTAGGAATGGATTTTTGGCTAACATTTCGTGTTCAGGTTAACCCGTTATCTGAAACGTGGACGTTAGAAGGAAGCCGTTTTGTATATCCATTGTCGCACCGCGTAGTAATACCAACAGAAATTAGAGCGTTAACTCTAGAACAAAAAGACGAACTTACAAAATTTTTGGATGAGAATTTTTCGAAATTTGAAAACGAATCAACCGGAATGACAACGTTAATTAAACATGTTATAGAGCTAAGGGACCACACGCCTCATAGACAAAAACCATACCCTCGTAGTGAAGCGATACGGGATTTCATCGACAAGGAAGTCGACAGGCTATTGCAGAAGGGCTATGTTGTCTGGAGTAATAGTGATTGGGCCTGTTCACCCGTAGTGGCCCCGAAGGCAAATGGAGGGTTGCGATTTTGTATAGATTACCGGCCGGTAAATCGAAAAACGCTTAAACCCGCTTACCCTCTACAAAATATGAAATCCATCTTGTCGCAATTACGACAAGCTAAAATAATATCGACGCTAGATATGAGCGAAGCCTTCCATCAAATACCTATGGATGAAGCAAGTCGTAAATATACTGCATTTGTTGTCGAAGGTAAGGGATTACTCGAATGGGTAAGAATGCCGTATGGCTTGACGGGTGCACCGTCCACTTTTCAAAGCTTAATGGACAAACTTAAACGGAGAATCCAAGAATTAATATCGGAAAGACGACTCCCGAATAAATGGTCGGAACAAGTCTTTGCCTACTTAGATGATTGGATTGTCGTCAGCCAAAACTTTGACGAACATCTTCAGCTTTTGTCATTAGTTTTGGAAGTGCTCCGTGATGCAAAGTTGACAATAAATCGCGAGAAAAGTAGCTTCGCGTGTAAAGAAGTGAAATTTCTCGGTTATATTGTTGACAAATTGGGTGTGCGGCCTAATCCGGAGAAGATTAAACCCATAATCGATTTCCCAGTACCTAAAGATAGGACCCAACTCCGACAGTTTAACGGGCTTGTAAATTGGTACCATCGTCACTTGAAAGGCATTGCGAAAATACAGGGACCTCTAAATAAATTGTGTAGTCCCAAAGTTCCATGGAAATGGACAGATGTCGAGCAAAATTCTTTTGATGAAATAAAAAGCGCTTTAGTGACCGCACCAAGACTATATGCGCCTATACCAGGCCAACCATTCGTTCTTTATACGGATGCAAGCGATTTTGGATTAGGCGCGATTCTAGTTCAGACAAGCACAGATAACGAAAAAGAGAATTTAATAGAAGCACTTAGTAGACCGCTGAGAGGTGCTGAATTACATTATACCACCACGGAAAAAGAGTGTTTAGCCGTGGTATGGGCTGTAAAAAAACTTAGATGTTATTTAGAGGGAATGGCTTTTAAAGTTGTCACAGATCACCAAGCCCTGCAATGGCTTTACGGGTTGAAAGATCCAGTCGGTCGATTGGCGAGGTGGGCCATCTATTTATTACAGCACTCTATAACGGTCGAATATAGAAAAGGCACAACTAACGAAGCACCAGACGCATTATCGCGGATGTATGATTTAGATGTTGATCCTTGCGGGTGGGAAAAAATAGTCGAATCTACTAGCGGTCAAACTCTTCTATCAACTATTTGTAATTTGGATTGGTATAATACAAAACGGGAGCTCGTTCAGAAAGAACCGGACCGTTTCCATGAATGGAAAATCGAAAACGATGAGTTGTATTATTATCGGCCAGATTATGACAAGATGTTATTCGACGATGAACACCCGTGGAAGTTAGTTGTCAAACCTTCCGAAGTTCCTAGGATCTTGCGAGAGAACCATGAGAGTCCTCAGGCCGGTCATTTAGGCAGGGATTGCACGTATCAAAGAATTCAACGAAATTATTATTGGCCGGGAATGTCGCAAGATGTACGAAAATTCGTCGAAGATTGTGAGATTTGCCTCAAAGTTAAGTTTAATCAAAACCCACTGAAAGGCCTATTGACATCAAGACCTTTGTTGAAACCTTGGGCACAATTATCTGTCGACACCGTTGGCCCACTGACTCGGTCAAAGAAAGGTAATTCATATATAGTCG
Source organism: Campoplex capitator (assembly GCA_037576405.1). NCBI lineage: Eukaryota > Metazoa > Arthropoda > Insecta > Hymenoptera > Ichneumonidae > Campoplex > Campoplex capitator. The sequence goes on along the minus strand of JARBWI010000105.1, from coordinate 163,405 downwards.
TGGTACAAGATTTGTATACTAAATATATAGAATTATTCCCCGTAAGGAAACAGACTGGCAAGGCGGTTGTCAAAGTATTGGAATCCGTATTTGATCGATGGGGAACAATTCCTGAATCAATGATAACAGATAATGGGACCGAGTATATTAATAAAGACGTAAAAGCATTACTTGAGGCAAAAAGAATTAAACACTTAACTACCCCGTTAGCACACCCTCAGGCGAATCCGGTAGAAAGGGTAAATAGGACGATAAAGCCAATGATATCGGCTTGCTTGAAAAATAGTCAAAACGAGTGGGATGAAAATTTGTCAAAATTGCAACTCGCGTATAACACAGTACCACACTCCGGTAGTCGAATCACCCCATTCTATTTGAATCACGCACGAGAGGCTCAAGTAACCCCCCGGGATAAGGTTGTAGAAAACCCCCAAACCGTAACGTCTGATTTGGTAAAAGGATGGGTTGAAAAGATGAAAAAAGTCGATGAATTTAGGCATATAATAGAACAGCATATTAAATCGTACTCTGAAAAACGCCTCGCCAAAGCTAATTCGAATAGGATAGAATCTGTCAAATTAAAAGAGGGTATGGAAGTATACTACCCAAACAAAAAGCTAAGTAATAAAAGTGAAGGTTATACAGCCAAATTAGGCCATAGATATTTGGGACCAGCTATAATAAAGCGAGTAGTTGGACGGATGGTGGTTGAACTAGTGGATAAGAATGATAAAAGTGTCGGTAAATATTATATCACAGACCTTAAGGTACCACGGCGAAGCTTACGAAATTTGTAAATTTTACTTAGACAAGATGGAGAATCAAGCGGAAAAGAAGGAGTTCAACAATTCCACGGTGGACACCGAGGGAAAAGGAAACGAGGTCTCTATTTGTTTGGACAAACAAGGGCAGACGCAGGATGAAAGTAAAGGAGGGGCGGCCTCAGCCTGCTCGGTTGACCAGAAGAGCGTGGATGAACAATTAAAACTGCTCTTTATAGAAAAAGTGGAGCTACGCGCTAAATGCCTGGCCCTGGAGAGAGAATTGCGCGAACATCGGCGGGGGCAACAACCAAAACAACCGTATGAAGAAGGCGCAGTGAAGAGTGAGGTCGTCTCAACAACGAAAACATACCACAAAGATCCAGGATCAATCGACGAACAGGATCCGTCGACGTCAAAGCTCGACGTCGACGACACATCGGAATCCGAATCGGAGGAAGAAGATACAGCCTCTGAAGGTGTTACTCAAACGACAAATTCCACCGTTGTTTCCGCAGAAGTAAGTCAACTTATGAAGGAAATTTATAACCTTCCACCACCTAAGTTGAAACTAGCAAAAGTTCAAAAGGTAACTGCAGAGAAAATCCACGACGAAAACATGACGCGTAATCGCATTCCGACAACGTCACATGCGTTCCAGAAAACTGCTTCTGGAGACCGAAAAAAATCAACCGACAATCGCGAGGCCCTGGTTGCCCCGTCAGTCATGGTTAAGCCACTCAAACTCGACCGTCTTCCATCGTTCGATCAGGTCGTCGAAGAACTGGGGGTCCCGGAGTTGTTGACGTCTCAAGGACACTTACCGCCACTATATATGGCAGACTGTCGTATCCTGAGTCAAGCACTCCTCAAGAAATTGATTACGAAACGCGCTGAACATCTAGTGCAACGTTTGGAGTCGACAAAGATTAGTCGTGGAACGCAAACCTTCGTTAGCCAAGTCGGAAAACAATATGTGGCCGGCTGTGTTAATTGTCGATCTCGAGATCATCACTTTAAAGATTGTCAACTTCCTTACAGGCCCGGATTTTGTCAAATATGTGGGGCAGAAGGCTTCGACACCGCTGATTGTATTTACCCCCACGGAATCGAACACGAGATGGCTCTAGGAAGATGCCCAGGGTGCTCCAGAGACTTGAGTCTGTATTGTCCGGAGTGTCCGGATTGCAATATTCGATACGCTGGATTAGTCGACTGGTTGAGACTCAACTACGCAACCTGGCCAAACGAGTGGATCCCGGAAGACCATAAATACTTGGTAAATGAAGCAAGGGGAACGCTGAAAAGAAAATATATGGCGCAATTTGACGACTCAAACGACTGCGCTAATCGAATCCGTGCTTTTCTAATAAGAGAAAATGCGCTTTTCACCACGGAACGTCCAGCGAATCCAGCAGCTAAAAACGCAGTCGAACTGTCAAAAGAGAAACGATTGCTCGCCGTACAGGCTATTGCGACACCATTTGCGAACAAAACTCTTGACGAAATCATGAAGGAACGGCCTGAGCTCTTAGACGGAGAAGAAATTAAAGTTATCGTCCCTTCAAAATACAAACAAAAAAGAGACACTCGCAACGACAAATAGACTACGCCCGGCCTTCGAGCTGTATCTCTACGAATCTCTTGTCTTCAATAACTTTAGTCTACACTTCGTTTTCTAAACTTTGTTTACTTACATTTTTTTTGCTAATTTACAAAACTTACATTTGTCTACCTGGTATAGCGTTTGAGTTATTAGTATTAATCTTATCTATGTTTTCCATAAAGTTCTCGAATTATATCTTTCTGCAATACGATATCCCGTGTGTTTTAGCGGAAGTATGTTTTGATCCTCTCTTATCCTCAAGAAGAAAAAAAAAAAAAAAAAAAACGAGAAGAACGAGATGTTTTAAGGACTGATTTCAGGTGGGAGGAAAGAGTGGACTTTACGGGTACAGCCTCCAAGATTCAATGGTCTCCCGGATGACGTCGAGTTCGAAGGGGGAGATTGTGACAGGAAGTTAGATTTGAACGTCTTCCGCCCTCCGTTGTTCGACCATTGTATCCACGTATAGTTGCTTCAAATTACGCGGTTACGCTAGCATACTTTAATTAAATTGAAAGGGCTCGGGAGATGTCGCCCTAGAACCACAAGGACTTTGTCAAAATTCGTTAGCGCCTGCGCGTCGATCAGTGGTCGAACAAATCGATAATTGGAGGGGAGGTAGCCCGAAAATTCCCGAAAAGGCGTTACGTAGGACACTGTGCGATCGGCAGTCTAAGAGTTAACATAAAAGAATTAGAGCGAATTATTGTAAAGTTTGGGAACTTCTTATAGTTCACACGGAGCATTTACCGGCCCAAATTTGACAAAGAAAACCACTAATAATTGAACAAAGAGAAACGACAATTTATTGTAATCGTCAACGTCTCGCCGAATAGAAGCCAACGGAAATTGTGTTACGAGAGGTCCAATAAAATACACGGAGATATTGTAAGTACTTGTCTAAGTTCTTTCTTTCTTCCTTATGGAATCCGTCCTTCATCTTATTTTTCTCGTTTTCGGGTCTTCAACCTCCCCCCTTGAGAAAGAGAGTCAAAATAATAAATTGAAATATTGATTGCTAACTCCTGACGGGTTAGCTGGCGCCCAAAATTTATAAATAATTATTATAGAAAATAGAGCCCAGACAGTCCATGACCCAGACCGCGTCTGGTGAGGGAAATTTCGTTAAATTTAATACGAGAGAAGAAAATCCCGTCTCAACAACTTTATTTACAAATTTATGTACAAATTTCTTTACAGATTTATTTACAAATTTATATACAAATTTATTTACAAATTTATTTACAAATTTATTTACAAATTTATTTACAAATTTATTTACAAATTTATTTACAAATTTATTTACAAATTTATTTACAAATTTATTTACAAATGTATTTATAAAATTTATTTACAGATTTATTTCCAAATTTATTTTCAAATTTATTTACAAATTTGATACAATATTATTTGTGACATTTATTTACAAATTGTATTTACAAATTTATTTACAAATTCATTTACAAATTTATTTACAAATTTATTTTCAAATTTATTTACATATTTATTTCCTAATTTATTTACAGATTTATTTCCAAATTTATTTCCAAATTTGATATATTTACAAATTTTATTTACAAATTTATTTCCAAATTTATTTACAGATTTATTTCCAAATTCATTTACAGATTCATTTACAGATTTATTTCCAAATTTATTTACAAATTTATTTACAAATTTATTTACAAATTTATTTACAAATTTATTTACAAATTTATTTACAAATTTATTTACAAATTTATTTACAAATTTATTTACAAATTTATTTACAAATTTATTTACAAATTTATTTACAAATTTATTTACAAATTTATTTACAAATTTATTTACAAATTTATTTACAAATTTGATATCTACAAAAAAATGAGATAAGAAACACTTTCATAATACCACTTCGATTTGTGGCTGTACGACTTGACTTTTAAGAATGAACGAAAAAATCAGAAAAAATATTTTTCGTTATGGAAAGAAAAAACCATCTCTCATTGTCTAGCTCGATCGCGATCTCTTCTTCTTCGTTCCCAATTACGATCTCTTTTCGCTCGCAATCTCTCGCATGATCGTGATCGTCTCGTCTATAACGATCCTTTTCTGTGTCCTTGGGCAATTTACTACGTTTTCGATCGCGTTCTCTGCTCCGGGTTCTTGTAATCATTTAGCCCTTTTCTCGTCTCTTCATTCAACGAGGGCAAATCTTCTTCTAAACTCTCCATTCTCTCATCCATATCGTTTTCCGATACTAATATTTTGGCCTCTGCAATGATCAATCAAGAAATTTTGTATTATACTCGACGAATAACATTTTTTTTTTTTTTTAATATGTTGAAGAGGAATATTTCCGAATTTACGTTATGCGTCTAGAGGTCGAATTGTCAAAAATAGAACGTGTGTACCATTCAAAAGTTCTTAGGACACAGAAATTTCACAATAAAAAATTATAAAACAGAAAGTACATACCTAAGTCGTTATTTTCTTTGAGAGCATCTCTTTTGTGTATCCTTTGGAGAATAGCGTCGCAGCATCATTCCTCTCTAAGAAGATTATCGATGAATCCGTCCATGTGTTAGAGCTCGTACTGTCCTTGTTTGTTTTGATGTCTCAGTTTTCTGTTGTCGTTGAATAGAGGTTCCAACTATTTATAGGAATTTACAGAAGTCCTGGAGAAACCCATGTACAAAGCGCTGTAGGCACAAAATATTTGACTTTGGCAATTTTTATGAACTCAATGATATAATCATTATACGAATGAAAACATGTGAAACAGAAAATACATACCCAAATGATTATCGTCTTTGAAAACATCTCTTTTGGGTATCCTTGGGAGAATAATGTTGCAGCATTATTCCTCTCCGAGGACATTATCGATGAATCTGTCCATGTGATAGAGCTTGTACTGTCCTTGTTTGTTTCAATTTCCAGTTTTCCGCTGTCGTTGGATAGAGGTTCCAAATATTTACAGCAATGAAGAGAAGTCTCGGTGAGACGCATGTACAAAATGCTGGGGGCACAAAGTAATTTGGATGACGCATGAACAAAGCGCTGCGGGCACAAAGCAATTTGAATAACGCATTGTACAAAGCGCTGGGGGCACAAAGTATTTGAATCTATCAACTTTCATGAACTCAACGATAATCATTTGACGGAAGAAAACATGTGAAACAGAAAATACAAACCCAAATGATTATTGTCTTTGAAAACATCTCTTTTGGGTATTCTTGGGAGAATAATGTTGCAGCATTATTCCTCTCCGAGGACATTATCGATGAATCTGTCCATGTGATAGAGCTTGTACTGTCCTTGTTTGTTTCAATTTCCAGTTTTCCGCTGTCGTTGGATAGAGGTTCCAAATATTTACAGCAATGAAGAGAAGTCTCGGTGAGACGCATGTACAAAATGCTGGGGGCACAAAGTAATTTGGATGACGCATGAACAAAGCGCTGCGGGCACAAAGTAATTTGAATAACGCATTGTACAAAGCGCTGGGGGCACAAAGTATTTGAATCTATCAACTTTCATCAACTCAACGATAATCATTTGACGGAAGAAAACATGTGAAACAGAAAATACATACCCAAGTCATTATTGTCTTTGAAAACATCTCTTTTAGGTATATTGGGAGAATAATGTCGCAGCATCGTTCCTCCTTGAGAAAATTATTGATAAATCTGTCTATGTGATAGAGCTCGTACTGTCCTTGTTTGTTTTGATGTTTCAGTTTTCTGTTGTCTTTGAATAAAGTTCCCAAATTTTCGTAAGAATTGAGAGAAGTCCCACCGAGATGCATATACAAAGCACTGAGGGGACGAACACATTGGAATCCATCATTTTTTATAAACTTAACGAAAACACTTTTCTCCGGTTGGATTTGGAGGATTTCCATAATTAAGCAAAGAAACGGAGTGTGTTTAACTTGTCTTCCAAATAAGCAATCGATGAACCTGGTTAATTAACTTTCACTGATTTTTTTCCATACATCAACACAAAAACAAAAACTTGCTTTTTAGGTTATGTGGGATTAGAAAATTTGACGTACACCAATTCCATTGCGTTGTCGACCAACAATTCTGCTGTTGGTGCAAAGTATTCTTTTTTTCCAGTATTTTGAACCGTAAATACGCGATCTTGTTATTTTTTCGACCAAATACTGAGAATTTGTACCGCGATTGACTTCGTATTGGAATAATCGTATTTTGGAATGAATCGTGATACGATTATAACACGATATAAATTTTGACTGCAACGATAGCACTGTGATTTATACGGAACATCTATTTTTTTAATTGTTTATTTACTTTTTCACTGTATTTTATCAATTTGTGGCAAGTTAGCAGCACATCTTATTATTAGGTCGTACGCACTGGCACCGATCTTTCGAGACTGGTCAGCGGTGAATCGAAATGATTTAATTCATATTTTTAATAAAACACGATAATCCCAATAATAAATAAGAATTGATAAAGTTTATGAATTTTCGATTATATTTGATGAAAAAATATAGATTGGTTTTTTTGATCGTTTTGAAAAATGGTAGAAACCAACCAACCAATCAGAAATTCGAATGGCTTATTCATGAGGTCTTTGATATACAGACACGTTTCTTGAATGTGTTTGTAAACCAATCAGAAACTCGAGAGGCTTCAAGAGGCCTTTGATGGTGTTCTATACAGACACGTCAAATTCTTGAACGTGTTAGTAACTTTTGCATAATCTTGAGCCCGTGCAAAGTCTTTTCTCAGCAATTACGCCACCAATCATGCTGATTTTAGGCTCAATCGAAAGAGAATTTCATAATTAGTTTCCAGTTCAATTTTCAAGGGATTGAGTGGCTCCTGAGATTCGTAATTAAACAAAATGACATGCCAAATTTACCCCCACCACCACGAATAGTTTTATTCAGAGAAAGTATAGTCTCGGCGAGCCTCGGGCCAGCAGACGACAGGGCTGTCAATGTACTTGTCCCGAGACTCTACCGAGTCTCTTGATTTCTGCGAAGCGACATGTGTACCAAGTATTTCCACTTTTTGGCTCCAACTGTGACATATGAATTGGGAAACTTGTTATGAAAGTCTTCAGCGGCTTGTTCTTGAACAGCTAGGATCGAAATTGCTGTCTTTGAAACCCCATCACCGATGCCTGAAAAAGTTTTGAATTCTGTTGGACTTGAAGTACGCTGTGTTTTTTTGCATTACTTCTTTAGTACTGGCATGAAGAATTGGAAAAGTGGTTTCAAATGGTTTTCTGTTGTTTTTATTCTATTAGTATCAAAAACTAGATAAGTAGAATGCAGCGGACACCTGCAAACTTTGGAAATTTTTTGCAGCGACAAGTGTGCTAAGTATTTCCGCTGTTCAGATTTGATTGTGGTAATGAGAGTTTGAAAAACTATTATAAAAAGTCATCGGAGGCACATTTTTGGATGGGATTGAAATTTCTGGCTTGAAAACGGAAGTTGTTTCGGGGGAAGTCTTCGGATACACTTTTTCTGATGATATGAAAAATTCTGTAATCAGAATGCAACGAATACATACAACTTCTGAAAATTTCTTGAAGCAACAAATAAAGCATTGGAATACAGCGGATACCTACAAACTTGGACATTTCTGTGAAGCGGCTTGTGTGCCAAGTGTCTTCACTTTTTAGCTTCAACTATGGCATATGAATTAAAAAATTTGTTACAAATGTCATCGGCTACTCATTTACCTTAAGCTTGGAGTGCGCTGTATTTTTTAGCTCACCTTCTTGAGTTCTAGCATATTTAATTCAAAAAGTCTTTCGCTGCTTTTTTTCTGTAAGTATCAAAAAGTAGATAATTGGAATGCAGCAGATAACTGCAAACTTTGATAATTTCGTGAAGTAACATGTGTACTATTTGTAAGTATTTCCACTTTTCATCGTTGATGGTAGTATTGTGATATTCAAATATGATCACAAAATGTCATCGGAAGAACATTTTTGGATAGAATACGAATTTCCGTCTTCAGAAAATGATGAATCTATCAAAATGTTTCCAATTTTGTTAGATCGAGTGACCATTATGATTTGTCACTCTTCGACTTCTATTTTGGCAAAATGAATTAAAAAATCTGTTTCAGCAATCAATCATCGCTCTTTTTCCGGAAGTATCAAAATATGTATCATCGGAATGCAGCAGATTTTTGGCTTCGATTCGGCATAATAAATTGAAACATTTTTTATGTTCAATAAGTTCCTTCCATGGTCGCTATGGTTCTGGTTGCATTGAGATTTGTGCGAGACTAATGCAACTGATACAACTGTCCTTATCTGATAGTTTTAATGACTTAATTTAATTGCTAAGGTATGATTCTGGTTTAAATTTGTTCGCATTGCCTAATATGTTGTTTTGGAGTACCCATAAAATTCTGCTATAACTCTTTGAAACTCAACGAGAATATGATAAAAACTGACACCTCTTTTTCTCATGGTATTCCTTCAAAGGTAATGAAGAATATCAAGACATTACCTCGTTGTTGACAAAAAGTAAAATTATTATTATTATTTTTTTTTATAATTTCGTGAAAAAAAGAGTTTTTATCCTGAAATTGGATGTTAGATGTTAGAAGCCGAAATTAATATCTCGCCTAAAAATCAAGATTCTCCCATGCTTTTCCATCTCAAAGGGGCAACAGAAATGAAAGTTGCAGAAAAAAATTCCAATCTTTCTGGAGACAAGCCAAAGTAACGTAATTTCATCTACAATTCCGTGAAAAAACGAGTTTTTATCCTGAAATTATATTTTACAAGTCGAAATTCATATCTCGCTTAAAAATCAAGAATCTCCCATGCTTTTCTGTATCGAAGGGGCAAAAGAAACTAAAGTTGCATGGGAAAAATCACAATCGCCTTGGAAACAAGCTGAGGTAACGTTTTTTCAATAACAATATCGTGAAAAAACGAGTTTTTATCCTGAAATTGGATGTTACAAGCCGAAATTCATATCTCGCCTAAAAATCAACATTCTCCCATGCTTTTCCGCCTCGAAGGGGCAAAAGAAACTAAAGTTGTAGGGAAAAAATCCCAATCGCCTTGGAGACAAGCTAAGGTAACGTTTTTTCAATAACAATATCGTGAAAACCGAGTTTTTATCCTGAAATTGGATGTTACAAGCTGAAATTCATATCTCGGCTGAAAATCGAGATTCTCCCATGCTTTTCCATCTCGAAGGGGCCAAATAACCTAAAGTTTCTGAAAAAATTTCCTCCATGCCCGGGTGAAAAAACAAGGCAATGTTTTTTCACTTCCAATTTAGTGCAAAAACGAGTCATTATCCTGAAGTTGAATGTTACTAGCCGAAATTCATATCTCACCTAAAAATCGAGAATCTTCCATGCTTTTTCATCTCAAAAGGGCAAAAGAAACTAAAAATGCAGTAAAAAATCCTTATCGCCCTGGAGACAAGCTAAGGTTACGTTTTTTTCATTTATGATTTTCATTTTTCAATGTAGCATGTTAACTTGAATCTTATCGATAACCTCAGTCGTTACTCGTATCAACTTGCAGAGAGGGCTCAACTACGGATGAACTAGTAACGAATTTGCAAGGGTTGAGATGTGGATTGGACCTTTTTGGGATACCATGTTTAAAAAAACGCGCCTGGAACTCTACCTCTTTGGTGGAGCGGAAAAACTTCGCGACATACAATTTTTACGTTAGGCATGTCTGTACCATGAGCATAGAATCTTTAAAAATATACTAACATAATAACCCATAGAAATTTAAACCAAAATCTTATTATCATCAAAAAAAGGTTCAGGAATTTTTGAGAAAAAAACTGTGATATCAAACCCAAAAATTCCCCTAGGGAAAAAAAAGGTAGGGACAAGTACATTGATGGTCCCTCGTTTTCTGATGATATCAAAAAAGTATTAAAAAAATTCTATAAAAAACATCATGAACCTTACTGAAAGTGATTTCAACACAATTGAAAAAAAAATCATTATTCAGCAAAAAACATTATTATAAAAATATAAAACTATAAATCTGTAATTATTTTGTAAAGTGAAAAAAATTCTAATGAACCGTGAGAAAATCTTAAATACACCACTCGAAAACATTGCAGACGTAAATAACCAAAAAATTTCACTTGAAAACATTTTAAAAACCGATGCCCCACTCTTCTCATCTTATTAAAAAGGAGGAATGATTAAATGAATTGAAAAACTTTATATCCAAGGTACGTACAGCATTAAAATTTATGATATCATTTCGAGGCCAAGTATTTATTGGTAATTCGGAATATTCATTCCTATGGGATGCATGAAGAACTTGAAAGAGTTCTACTAATAAATGAAAAAAGTTACCAAGTTACGTGCAGTACCAAAATTTATGATATCAACTCGAGGCCAAGTATTTTTTCAGTAATTCGGAGTATTCATTCCTACGGGACGCATCAGAAACTTGAAAAAGTTCTGAAGTATCGAAAAAGTTACCATCGAAGTTGAGTCCAGCACTAAAAATTATCATATTAATTCGAGGAGAAGTATTTTATTGATATATCGCAATTTTAACATTATGAACTTATGTTCTAATAAGGGTTGAGAATACTCGTCTGGCTCAGAACGTTTTATCGAAATGACTAGAAAATCAACAACCATAAAAATCCCCAAAATCATGCTTTCCGACAATTAGAACGATACCAACCTATTTTTAACATATTCTGGCCCAAAGAGCAGCGAAGTCATGAGTAACTTTTCGACAGCAGAAACTTATAAGGAATCTTCCTGCCTATGACTTTTTGATAAAATGGCTAATCCAAAAAAATCACATCGAAGGGGAAGTCATTTGTTACTTTATGGTGATAATCGATTCGTCTCCGACTTTTAGGATCCCCTGATATTATTCACAACATATTCGACGTCGATTGGATCGGTACAAATTATGTTTAAATACGTGTTAAAAGTACTTGTCCGGCCCATCACTTTTTATTCAAATTGCTCATTCAAATCAAAATCAAAGAAGTTGATTCATGTGTTAAATTTATGGAATAGTAATACCAGCTGCTACCGCGTCTGATAACATAAGAAAAAAATTTTTTCCGAATTCCAGGAATGGCTCGTGTCAAATTCAACGTTTGACAATGTTTTTAACTGGATCAAATTGTGTCCGTAAATCAACTCGAAAATTTATTGGAATGCAACATATTATCAGTATAATGTTCTCAGCAATAGTATAGGTTGTTCTTATGCAGAATAGAATTTTTCCGCCAAAATAAACGAAGAGTAAAAAATGCCGTAATTGCAATATAATCTAGAGGCTACCGAATCAAATTTTGTACGCGAATAAACTAGACAATTTGTTAAAATGCGACTTATCATCAGTTCAATGTTCTCAGCAATAGTATTGGTTGGTTCTTATACCGAATAGAATATGTCTGCTGAAAGAAATGAGGAGTAAAACAGGTCGTCATTGCAATATAATCTGCGGGGTTATCATAGATGGTTAGAAATTTTTATTGTGTCGCGTGCATTTTTTCATGGAAACACAATAAGATCCCTTGTATATTACAGGAAAGTTCCATTACATTCTTTTACAATTAATAGAATTGAGTTGAAATACCTGAAGGTATTTTTCTCAATTCCCTGATTTTCATTCTCCTGATTCAAGAGCCCTGATTTTAATTTGAATGAGCAATTTGAATAAAAAGTGATGGGCCGGACAAGTACTTTTAACACGTATTTAAACATAATTTGTACCGATCCAATCGACGTCGAATATGTTGTGAATAATATCAGGGGATCCTAAAAGTCGGAGACGAATCGATTATCACCATAAAGTAACAAATGACTTCCCCTTCGATGTGATTTTTTTGGATTAGCCATTTTATCAAAAAGTCATAGGCAGGAAGATTCCTTATAAGTTTCTGCTGTCGAAAAGTTACTCATGACTTCGCTGCTCTTTGGGCCAGAATATGTTAAAAATAGGTTGGTATCGTTCTAATTGTCGGAAAGCATGATTTTGGGGATTTTTATGGTTGTTGATTTTCTAGTCATTTCGATAAAACGTTCTGAGCCAGACGAGTATTCTCAACCCTTATTAGAACATAAGTTCATAATGTTAAAATTGCGATATATCAATAAAATACTTCTCCTCGAATTAATATGATAATTTTTAGTGCTGGACTCAACTTCGATGGTAACTTTTTCGATACTTCAGAACTTTTTCAAGTTTCTGATGCGTCCCGTAGGAATGAATACTCCGAATTACTGAAAAAATACTTGGCCTCGAGTTGATATCATAAATTTTGGTACTGCACGTAACTTGGTAACTTTTTTCATTTATTAGTAGAACTCTTTCAAGTTCTTCATGCATCCCATAGGAATGAATATTCCGAATTACCAATAAATACTTGGCCTCGAAATGATATCATAAATTTTAATGCTGTACGTACCTTGGATATAAAGTTTTTTAATTCATTTAATCATTCCTCCTTTTTAATAAGATGAGAAGAGTGGGGCATCGGTTTTTAAAATGTTTTCAAGTGAAATTTTTTGGTTATTTACGTCTGCAATGTTTTCGAGTGGTGTATTTAAGATTTTCTCACGGTTCATTAGAATTTTTTTCACTTTACAAAATAATTACAGATTTATAGTTTTATATTTTTATAATAATGTTTTTTGCTGAATAATGATTTTTTTTTCAATTGTGTTGAAATCACTTTCAGTAAGGTTCATGATGTTTTTTATAGAATTTTTTTAATACTTTTTTGATATCATCAGAAAACGAGGGACCATCAATGTACTTGTCCCTACCTTTTTTTTCCCTAGGGGAATTTTTGGGTTTATTATTATTTTCGGAATGAAAGCTCAACGCAATCAAGTTGGATGTGCATGCAATGCCGCGATGACAAACATTGATTTGAGGTTTTTCATTTACTCATTTGTATATATATACAAATGTCACGTTTCACGCAAAGGACGTAAGTCCAACGTAAACAAACGCTCATTACGCCTTTCTGACTCCAAGGGACAGAAGTTCCCAAAACATTCGATTTTAATTCACAAAATTATGATATCTCGAGATTGGCTGAACGGATTTACTTGCAACAAGGACCAATAGAAAGAGAAAAATCGGAAAAAAATCGTTACCGATATTCAGAATTTTTACGTAAACGGTTCGACCGTGAGAGCGATTCGAAAACTTTATGACGTCATAAAACCGGCATATTCGAGTATATCAGAGTGCGGCAGGGCTCGCGCTGGCATTTTTTCTTTTAATACTTGGCGTCGAGCCGCTACCGCGTCTCTGGATATAGCGGTATCCCAGCGAAGTTTCCACCGTCTCATGTGATTCAGATTACGGATCGGATCCAATCGAACAGAGACAAACATCACAGGTTCCCGATGAATACCGGTTGGAGAGAGCAGCGGCATTCTTTTCGGATCAGCACCGTCGTGTCTCGCATTCCACTGAAAATCAGGTAAAACGCAGTGTATAGCATGCGAACAGAGCTTAAATTTCAATTCTTTGTCAACGCTAGAACTGTATAATGAGAGTGTTTTAAAAATTTCTATCCCAAAAAGTATTGCGGTGTCGAACAATGGAACGGAACAGTACCACCGGTGGTATGGTTTTATCAATCGTTAATGGCAATTGATAATCCCAGCGTACCTCAAAGAATTCTACAACGTGCATCAACAGTATTGGTATTATTATTATGATAATTATGTACTGAAAACTTTTAAAAGCGTACGCGTATATTTTATTATTATATTTTGTTTCAGAAAATCTTTCTTGGAGATGAATATCACGAATGCACTTATTGTTCCGTGAAACGAGTCAAGTTATTTGACAAGATTCGAGACGCTATCGACGCAAGTACGACTTTGGGACGTTTGAAAACGCTATGCGAGTGTGCAGTATTGGCAAGAAAGAACGGGAATCCGTTTGAAAATAAAATGAAATCGGTAGAAACAGCACGCGTTATATGTAAGTTTGAAAAATATCGACATCTTTTATGTATAATGACTTTTTACGCTTTGAATTGTAAAAAAATTTTATAATTGTTACAGATTTTTGCAACTATCTGCAGAACGTCAGGCCTCTAGCGAATGGAACAATCGAATATATCGGTACACTCGCGGACGACTTGGGGAGGGAAGCAATCGATATGAATTTTTAAAAAATGGAATGAAAACCGGACGAAGTTGCGGACAAAACGTTTTACATCGGTAGTTTCGAAATAAAAAAATGCACGATTTTTTTTTCTCGATTCATATATCGTTCATTATTTATGTTAAATACATTAAAAAAGTAAGCGTATTATTTTTCCTTAATTTCATTGTTTACCGATATTTGTTTTATCGTATTTGTGGATTGCGACCGTTCTTTTTCATCTTTGTTATGTTTTTTTATCTTTTCTAATTTATATAAAGAGCGCCGGATTGTATTTAAACGGTGCTTACGCGTCGATGGATCTCGGATCGCTGTGCGAAAGTTTGGCTGTGATCTTTCAAGGCTTTTCAAGACAATCCGGCTAAATTCACGGCGATACGTGCGCGCGTACACGCCGCTGTGTGTCTTGTTGCATGAAAAACGGTTAACTCGCGCGCGCGCGCGCGCATATGTGAAACAAAACCGGGGTCATTGCGTGCTTATTAAAATGTACTTCGGCATCGATTTATACCGGTAACAAATTATTATTAATAAAATGAACGAATTGTGCATCGCGTTGAACATTAAAAAGAACATAAACAATCGCGGGTGAGTTAAATTCGATGATGACAACGGAATATACGCGCGCGTACATAACCTCTGCTGCTCGCTGTGTCGTTCGTTCCTCGTGCGCGCGCGCTGCTTTTGATCGTCGTTCTTTCAAATATTATGTGATTCGCGTGTAAAAACAAAACATTAATAAATTGATATCGGTACAGTGTGTGATGAATTGGATAAGGGACAAATTGGGAACGGCGGTATATATAGGGACAAAAGCGAACATGGTGTACAGCATCACCCGGCGCGCAGCAGGACGACCGGCGACGACGATAACGACAACGAGGAATCTGTAATCGACAAATATATAGCCAAGTGCGATGCGATCTCGCATATACACATGTAAGTACTTTTGCATCTTGATTGTGACAAATTGTTGCAAAAAAAATAACAACGTATGAGTAAATTGTTGAAACAAGCTCGACGCTCTACAAACCGATTGCATGTGCAATGTGTTGCGCAACAAATCCACATGTCTCATATTTTTGGTCGATGCGTGTGTACCGTGCGTTACACCATGCAATAAAGTTTTACATAAAATAATATGAAATATCAAAAGCAATGAACCACCGGTGCGCGACAAGATCCATGAATACATAGTATATATTACCGGTAATTCAATGGAACACGCTACGCAAAGTTTTTCATTGCCTCGCAGGCAGTAAATACATGACAACGGTCAATGTTTCAGAAGAAATCGTCGACCGCCAAGTTAATGACAAAAACTTCATTGCATGCGTCAGCGAAGGAGGATTAAGAGAGAAGAGTAAACAGCAGGCAGAAGCGAACACGGTACAGCATCACTCGGCAGCAGGTCGATCGACGACGAGGAATCTGTAATCGATGGATAGCCATGCAGTACAATGTAATCTCATAAACGCATGTAAGTACTTCTGCGTCTTGATTGTGACAAATTGGTAAAAAAAAAAAATAAAATTATAAATATGTAAATTGAAACAAGTGCGTCGGTCTATAAACTGATTGAGATGCAGTATTGCGGAACAAATCCTTATATCTCATTTGGTCGATGCGTACTGTTTGTTACAAATAAAGTTTTACATAAAACAAAATGAAATACTACATTTTCATTAAATACCGGTGTGCGACAAGAATCATGAGCATAGTAACCGGTAATTCGATTGAATATAGTACGCAAAGGTTTTCATTGCCTCGCAGGCAGTAAATACATGATAACGTTCAATGTTTCAGAAGAAATCATCGAATGTGAAGGAAATGACAAAAACGTCATTGCATGCGTCAGCAAAGGAGGAATAAGAGAAGAAGAAACGGTAGAAGCAAACGATATATTCCCCGCTGGTTCAAAAAACTCTGAAAAAAATAATTGTGAGGCGTGGACCGATGGAAGGATCAATGCGATAATGAAATACGTTCGAAAACCATTGTATCAGCGCGCTCAGTAAAGATTCGCATCAAAGGGAATAAAAGCGAAACAGAGGAAGCTGGATGCGAAAAAATCAACCTGGTACCGAATGTTCCGGTGAGTGTAAAAAAAAAAAAAAATTTTTTTTCAATACTACAAAAGTGTTGGGATTCTCAGCCCATCGAACAATAATATCGTCTCACTTGTTTTAGATATCGACAGAATTGAGAAATATAGTCAGGACGGATCTCGACGTTCTCGCAGCGAATTTCGAACGTGAGACCGGCGGCGGTAGAGGACTTTTACCGGTGTACTTAAATTTTTGCTCACAGTAAAACAGGTCGTCATTGCAATATAATCTGCGGGGTTATCATAGATGGTTAGAAATTTTTATTGTGTCGCGTGCATTTTTTCATGGATACACAATAAGATCCCTTGTATATTACAGGAGAGTTCCATTACATTCTTTTACAATTAATAGAATTGAGTTAAAATACCTGAAGGTATTTTTCTCAATTCCCTGATTTCCATTCTCCTGATTCAAGAGCCCTGATTTTGATTTGAATGAGCAATTTGAATAAAAAGTGATGGGCCGGACAAGTACTTTCAACACGTATTTAAACATAATTTGTACCGATCCAATCGACGTCGAATGTTGTGAATAATATCAGGGGATCCTAAAAGTCGGAGACGAATCGATTTTCTTATAAGTCTCTACCACCATAAAGTAACAAATGACTTCCCCTTCGATGTGATTTTTTTGGATTAGCCATTTTATCAAAAAGTCATAGGCAGGAAGATTCCTTATAAGTTTCTGCTGTCGAAAAGTTATTCATGACTTCACTGCTCTTTGGGCCAGAATATGTTGAAAAAAATGGGTTGGTATCGTTCTAATTGTCGGAAAGCATGATTTTGGGGATTTTTATGGTTGTTGATTTTCTAGTCATTTCGATAAAACGTTCTGAGCCAGACGAGTATTCTCAACCCTTATAAGAACATAAGTTCATAATGTTAAAATTGCGATATATCAATAAAATACTTCTCCTCGAAATAATATGATAATTTTTAGTGCTGGACTCAACTTCGATGGTAACTTTTTCGATTCTTCAGAACTTTTTCAAGTTTCTGATGCGTCCCGTAGGAATGAATACTCCGAATTACTAAAAAAATACTTGGCCTCGAGTTGATATCATAAATTTTGGTACTGCACGTAACTTGGTAACTTTTTAGATTTATTAGTAGAACTCTTTCAAGTTCTTCATGCATCCCATAGGAATGAATATTCCGAATTACCAATAAATACTTGGCCTCGAAATGATATCATAAATTTTAATGCTGTACGTAACTTAGATAGAAAGTTTTTCAATTCATTTAATCATTCCTCCTTTTTAATAAGATGAGAAGAGTGGGGCATCGGTTTTTAAAATGTTTTCAAGCGAAATTTTTTGGTTACTTACGTCTGCAATGTTTTCGAGTGGTGAATTTAAGATTTTCTCACGGTTCATTAGAATTTTTTTCACTTTACAAAATAATTACAGATTTATAGTTTTATATTTTTTTAATAATGTTTTTTGCTGAATTATGATTTTTTTTCAATTGAGCTGAAATCACTTTCAGTAAGGTTCATGATGTTTTTTATAGAATTTTTTTAATACTTTTTTGATATCATCAGAAAACGAGGGACCATCAATGTACTTGTCCCTACCTTTTTTTTCCCTAGGGGAATTTTTGGGTTTGATATCACAGCTTTTTTCTCAAAAATTCCTGAACCTTTTTTTGATGATAATAAGATTTTGGTTTAAATTTCTATGGGTTATTATGTTAGTACATTTTTAAAGATTCTATGCTCATGGTACAGACATGCCTAACGTAAAAATTGTATATCCCGAAGTTTTTCCGCTCCACCAAAGAGGTAGAGTTCCAGGCGCGTTTTTTTAAACATGGTATCCCAAAGAGGTCTAATCCACATCTCAACCCTTGCAAATTCGTTACTAGTTCATCCGTAGTTAAGCCCTCTCTGCAAGTTGATACGAGTAACGACTGAGGTTATCGATAAGATTCAAGTTAACATGCTACATTGAAAAATGAAAATGGTAAATGAAAAAAACGTAACCTTAGCTTGTCTCCAGGGCGATGAGGATTTTTTACTGCATTTTTAGTTTCTTTTGCCCTTTTGAGATGAAAAAGCATGGAAGATTCTCGATTTTCAGGTGAGATATGAATTTCGGCTAGTAACATTCAACTTCAGGATAATAACTCGTTTTTGCACTAAATTGGAAGTGAAAAAACATTGCCTTGTTTTTTCACCCGGGCATGGAGGGAATTTTTTCAGCAACTTTAGGTTATTTGGCCCCTTCGAGATGGAAAAGCATGGGAGAATCTCGATTTTCAGCCGAGATATGAATTTCAACTTGTAACATCCAATTTCAGGATAAAAACTCGGTTTTCACGATATTGTTATTGAAAAAACGTTACCTTAGCTTGTCTCCAAGGCGATTGGGATTTTTTCCCTACAACTTCAGTTTCTTTTGCCCCTTCGAGGCGGAAAAGCATGGGAGAATGTTGATTTTTAGGCGAGATATGAATTTCGGCTTGTAACATCCAATTTTAGGATAAAAACTCGTTTTTTCACGATATTGTTATTGAAAAAACGTTACCTCAGCTTGTTTCCAAGGCGATTGTGTTTTTTTCCATGCAACTTTAGTTTCTTTTGCCCCTTCGATACAGAAAAGCATGGGAGATTCTTGATTTTTAAGCGAGATATGAATTTCGGCTTGTAACATATAATTTCAGGATAAAAACTCGTTTTTTCACGGAATTGTAGATGAAATTACGTTACTTTGGCTTGTCTCCAGAAAGATTGGAATTTTTTTCTGCAACTTTTGTTTCTGTTGCCCCTTTGAGATGGAAAAGCATGGGAGAATCTTGATTTTTAGGCGAGATATTAATTTCGGCTTCTAACATCTAACATCCAATTTCAGGATAAAAACTCTTTTTTTCACGAAATTGTAAAAAAAAAAAAAAAAATAATAATAATTTTACTTTTTGTCAACAACGAGGTAAAGTCTTGATATTCTTCATTACCTTTGAAGGAATACCATGAGAATAAGAGGTGTCAGTTTTTATCATATTCTCGTTGAGTTTCAAAGAGTTATAGCAGAATTTTATGGGTACTCCAAAACAACATATTAGGCAATGCGGACAAATTTAAACCAGAAACCTACCTTAGCAATTAAATTAGGTCATTAAAACTATCAGATAAGGACAGTTGTATCAGTTGCATTAGTCTCGCACAAATCTCAATGCAACCAGAACCATAGCGACCATGGAAGGAACTTATTGAACATAAAAAATGTTTCAATTTATTATGCCGAATCGAAGCCAAAAATCTGCTGCATTCCGATGATACATATTTTGATACTTCCGGAAAAAGAGCGATGATTGATTGCTGAAACAGATTTTTTAATTCATTTTGCCAAAATAGAAGTCGAAGGGTGACAAATCATAATGGTCACTTGATCTAACAAAATTGGAAACATTTTGATAGATTCATCATTTTCTGAAGACGGAAATTCGTATTCTATCCAAAAATGTTCTTCCGATGACATTTTGTGATCATATTTGAATATCATAATACTACCATCAACGATGAAAAGTGGAAATACTTACAAATAGTACACATGTTACTTCACGAAATTATCAAAGTTTGCAGTTATCTGCTGCATTCCAATTATCTACTTTTTGATACTTACAGAAAAAAGGCAGCGAAAGACTTTTTGAATTAAATATGCCAGAACTCAAGAGGGTGAGCTAAAAAATACAGCGCACTCCAAGCTTAACGAAAATGAGTAGCCGATGACATTTGTAACAAATTTTTTAATTCATATGCCATAGTTGAAGCTAAAAAGTTAAGACACTTGGCACACAAGCCGCTTCACAGAAATGTCCAAGTTTGTAGGTATCCGCTGTATTCCAATGCTTCATATGTTGCTTCAAGAAATTTTCAAAAGTTGTATGTATTCGTTGCATTCTGATTACAGAATTTTTCATATCATCAGAAAAAAAGTATCCGAAGACTTCCCCCGAAACAACTTCCGTTTTCAAGCCAGAAATTTCAATCCCATCCAAAAATGTGCCTCCGATGACTTTTTATAATAGTTTTTCAAATTCTCATTACCACAATCAAATCTGAACAGCGGAAATACTTAGCACACTTGTCGCTGCAAAAAATCACCAAAGTTTGCAGGTGTCCGCTGCATTCTACTTATCTAGTTTTTGATACTAATAGAATAAAAACAACAGAAAACCATTTGAAACCACTTTTCCAATTTTTCATGCCAGTACTAAAGAAGGAATGCAAAAAAACACAGCGTACTTCAAGTCCAACAGAATTCAAAACTTTTTCAGGCAACGGTGATGGGGTTTCAAAGACAGCAATTTCGATCCTAGCTGTTCAAGAACAAGCCGCTGAAGACTTTCATAACAAGTTTCCCAATTCATATGTCACAGTTGGAGCCAAAAAGTGGAAATACTTGGTACACATGTCGCTTCGCAGAAATTCTAAACTTTATAGGCATCCGCTGCATACCGATGACAGAATTTTGATCCTACTGAAGAAAAAGTACCCGGTGATGACTTCCTGAAATATTTTTTTCAAATTCCTAATGACACATGTAGTAAAGGAAAGTGAATGAACATAGTGCACATTGAGTCCAACGAAATTCAGTAATTTCTGTCGTTTCCGTGGCTAGTCGCAGACAAAATTTTGAGCTCATCGAAAAGTAAGCAGTCAAAGACTTTTTGTTATGAATTCATAAATCAATAATTCTACAATAAGAGATGGAAAATGGGAAAACTCAATGTACTGGTCGCTTCATAAAGTTGTGAAACTTTGTAGGTGCTCGTTGCATCTCACCGATACCAATTTTGATACTCTCAGAAAAAAAGCACCCGAAGACTTTTCAAAACAACTTTTAGATATCATTATACACAATCGGAGCGGAAAGTGAATAATTTGGCATACACTGAACCCAAAACATTTCTTAAAGTTCTGGTGTATTCATTAGGTCACAATGAGAAACAATTTTATCCTGTCAATTAACGAGCAACTGAAGTCTTTTTGTAACAAATCTTTCAACTTATGTTGCCGCAGTGGAAGCAAAGAAGTATAATTGCACAGCAAACACATTTTCCAGCAAACTGGTGAAACTTGACCTGCGGGCAGTCTGGAGTTAAAAAATATGACAGTTCAATAGATAATGATGAAACAATAAATATAATCAGCACACATTTATTGTGATTTTTTATTCGAATTCATCAATAAATCAATACATATATACAATAATTGCGGGTTCCCGAAAAGAAATTTCTGACTCCAAGTTTTAGGTTAACGTAGATTTATCGCAGCTGGGTAATAAAAACGCTTTTAAATATTGATGGCACTTGAATAACTTTTTTGATGTTTATTATGTACGTCAGGTTTTCTTAATATTATGACACCACACCACCAATTTTAATAAAATAAATAGATAGACCCAACAACAAATTTGTTGATAACGATTCATTTCTCTCAGTGTAAAAGGTTAATCGGGATACGGATTATAACACGGTGTAAAAGTTCACTGCAACAACATAACCGTGATTTCTAAAGAACGTGTATTTTTTCTATTATTTTTTATCACTCATTAACTGTACTTTTTATCAAATCGCGGCTGGTTTCATTTTATTATGACACTGACACCCGTCTATCGTTTTTCGAATTTTTTCATGCTGCTGTGTAGGCTGCTACGTTTCACCGATACGTCTGAATTCACTGAGTATGCGTGCGTCAGCCCAACCAATCAGAAACTCGAGAGGCATCAAAATGCCTCTGATGGTGTTATATACAGACACGTCAATTCTTGAATGTGTTAGTCACTTTTGCATAATCTTGAGCCCGTGCAAAGTTTTTTCTCAGCAATTACGCGACCGATCATGCTGATTTTGGGCGCAATCGAAAGAGAATTTCATAATTAGCTAAAAGTTCAATTTTTAAGTTCCTCAATTGCTTCTGAGCTTCGTAATTCAATAAAATGACATGCCAATTTTACCCCCACCACCGCGAAAAGTTTTGTTTCGAGAAAGTATAGTCTCGGCGAGCCTCGGGCCAGCAGACGACAGGGCTGTCAATGTACTTGTCCCTAGACTCTACCGAGTCTCTTGATAGCGGGAGCATCAACCCTCTCGCGCCGGCCGCCTGCTCTCGCCCGTCTTAGCTGGAATGAGCGTCCGGTCTGATATATATATGTATATCTCAATTGAATACAATCTCAGTGATATTCGGGTATCAATATTTCCGGTATCAAAAATTACAACAATATTTCCTTGAAATTCATTTTATATTCATTTGGACAACGATTTTGATAAATTACATACTTTTTACGCGTGTCAAAGAAGGAACAGCGAATTCGTACGATTGACGTCGCGGCGGCGCTCGGGCGGTGGGGGGGGGAGGGGCGGCTTATAGTTTCGGGGGTCTACACTGCGTAAGCATCGACGATTGTTACGATGACTTTTCAATAATGGAAAATTTATTTCAAACTGTACGATCAATATATCATTAAGTGGAATAGAAATACCGATATTATAATTTATATATAATACCTCGTGCGTGTAAAAATTAATAATCGTGTTATCTATATAATTATCCGTCGCGCGAGGCGTCTCATACATCGTGCCGTCGCGTCGCTGAAGCAGTCGACCTAACCTAAAGTCGACAATGTGCCAGCATGTACGATACGCATCGTGTGTGGTCCAGTCGTACACTCGTCCGCCATTTTTCCGTTATTGTATCAGCGAGCCGCGTGTGTGTCGGGTTGGCAGAAAAAATTTTATCGTCGTTTGTTCTGCCTCACACTCGGATCGTTCGTTATATTCGTACGTATATTTGTATTCTTCATCGCGCTCGCATATCGCGTTGTGCATATTCGTCATCATCTTATTCCCGAGATCGCCCGAGAAAAACAACAGTCGCGTGCGCGCGTAAAACAATTATTATTCAGTGGATATCCGTGTTTCGTCGTCGCATGCATTTATCGTCGTCTGTCTTTGCGTGTTTGAATATAATTGCCCCGATAAAGGTCGTGTTTATAATTCATTATTATTATTAAAATCGAAATTAAATTATTAATAATTATTAATAAAAGGTTTTTCATTGCTCCGCAAGCAGCAGTAAATACATGACAACGGTCAATGTTTCA
Source organism: Campoplex capitator (assembly GCA_037576405.1). Taxonomy (NCBI): domain Eukaryota; kingdom Metazoa; phylum Arthropoda; class Insecta; order Hymenoptera; family Ichneumonidae; genus Campoplex; species Campoplex capitator. Next base: position 139,693 of record JARBWI010000105.1, on the reverse strand, counting down.
GATGTAATCATCGACCGAAGTAAATGATAAAAACATTATTGCATGCGTCAGCGAAGGAGGAATAAGAGAAGAGGAAACGGCAGGCTGCACAGGCGAACACGATACAGCGTCACCCGGCAACAGATCGACCGACGACGACGACAACGAGGAATCTGTTATCGACGGATAGCCAAGTGCAATGTGATCTCATATACGCATGTAAGTACTTTTGCATCTTGATTGTGTCAAATTGTTAAAAAAAAAAAATAAGAATATATATGTAAATTGTAACAAGTGCGACGGTCTATAAACTAATTGAGATGCAATATTGCGGAACAAATCGTTGTATCTCATTCGGTCGATGCGTACTGTGCGTTGCAAATAAAGTTTTACATAAACCAAAATGAAATACTAAGTTTTAATCAAATACCGGTGTGCGACAAGATCCATTAGTACTGCAGTAACCGGTAATTCAATTGAATATGGTGCGCAAAGGTTTTCATTGCCTCGCAGACAGTAAATACATGACAACGGTCAATGTTTCAAAAGATATCATCGACCGCGAAGGAAATGACAAGAACGTCATTGCATATGGAAACGAAGAGGGAATAAGACGAGAGGATACGGTACAAGCAAAACTAAATCTCCCCCGTTGGATCCAATAATAAAAAAAAAAAACGTGAGGCGTACACCGATGAAACGATAAATAATTATGAAATACGTGTGAAATCCATTGTACCAGCGCGCTCACTAAGGATTCGCGCCAAAAAGAATATAAGCGAAACAGAGAAAGCTGGATACGAAAAAATCAACCTGATACCCAACGTTCCGGTGAGTAAAATAAAAAAAATATTTTTCAATACTATACAAATTTTAGAATTCTCAGCTCACCGAACAATAATATCGATTCATTTTTTTTAGATATCGAGAGAAGTGAGAAATACAGTCAGGAGGTCGGCGACGGTAAAGGACTTTTACCGGTGTTCTTATATTCCTGCTCACAATCGCTGCAAATTAATTCAGACTCGACGTATCGCGCAAAGGGTACGGTCCAACGGATGGGCAGAAAAATAATCAGCGTCGGTTGTCGATCCAAAAGAAGAATTCCCCAAACAAACCGATCTGTGTACGTGTGACAAATATTTCATTTCAAACTATTTACGAGAAAGTTAATTATCGAAATAACGTAAAAGTACGGGGTATCTAGAGGGGAAACTATATTTTAAATTACCGACAATAACGGTGACGAGTATTCGTACGTAAATTTGTTTATGACCGTGTGATATTTTAGAATATACATAAGAAGAAAATATTGCCCAGTGAAAAAGATAAAAAAAAAAAATTCATGGACCTGTAGCTCATTTCCATAAATCTTCACCGCGCGTCGAAGCCGTCGTTGCATGAACGCACATGCAGCGGCAGAGATACATACATTTTTGTTATTTCAATAATGCGTTCAAATTCATTCTTTCATTATTTCTGTCATCTAATTTATTATTATTTCTCAACGGTATATCATTGTTACTCGATAAATTGTTATTGCACACAGCGATGTCGTACCGGTAAAAAAATCAATATGACGGGAGCATGAACGCTTTCGCCACCTGCTGCTGCTCCCGCCCGTCTTCACTCGAATAAGCGCCCGCGCGGTGTGTGATATTATAATCTCAATTGAATACAATCTCCGCGATATTCGGGTATTAATATTTCGGGTATAAAAAATGTCAACAATATTTCATTTAAATTTTTTTTATAAACATTTAGACAACGATGTCGATGAATTACATAATTTTTACGCGTGTCAAAAAGAGGGAACAGCAAAGTCGTACGATTTAATGTCCCGGAGTCGTCGGGCGGGGGGGGGGGGTCCTTTATCGTTTTGGGGGGCTACACTGCGTACGCATGGACGATTATTACGATGACTTTCCAATAATTGAAAATTCATTTGAAACGGTACGATAAATATATTATCAAACCGAATAGAAATACCGGTATTACTTAATACTTTGTGCGTGTAAATGGAATAATCGTGTTTATATTATATTATTACTATATATATTAATTAGCCGTCGCGCGAGGCGTCTCATAAATCGTGCTGTCGTCGCTAAAGTCGACGTAATGTAAAAAAAAAAAACGACGAAGCGATAGCTTTTATATTTCTCCGGCCACACGCAGTCACGTGTGCCGGCGAGGAAGAATTTTATAAATTAAAAAATTATCTTGCAACAATACGAGGTGCGACTCGTACCTTTTTGTATTTCATCGCACACCCTTCGAGGTATACGTATTCTTTCTCGTCTTACTTTTTAATTGGCTATTGCACATTTTCAGAAATATTCGATCGCTCCTTTTGCAAATTATACAAATAATTTTCATGTTTATTTTCGTTTCGTTCGGGGGGCCTCATCATTGTCGCGTGGAGAAAGAAAAAAGAATAACATCGCGTTGCACATGAAAAAACTTGACATTGCGTCGACAGTGCATTTTCAGAAATGTCGTTTACAAGTCATTACGTTTAAACTATTACGTGTAATCGACAAGACGACACATTGATTTTGAGAACAGTTTCGAGAAAAAAGCACGGACAATATTTATTTAAAAACGATTTGCATGCTGTCCATACAGGTGGAGAAACAAGGATTTGAAAAGGTTGAGGAAAGTGCGCCTTGGGGCGATAATACATCGGAGGCAAGCGACGCAGGCATTGTATGGACAAATTGTTAATAGCAATGCCGGTGAAAATTTAAAAAAACATCATGAAGAGAGAGTGAGACGTTTCCGGTTATTGGTGAGTGACGAAAATTTTTTTTTTGTTTTTTCAATGCGTTCAAACGCAATCTCGCATTATTGCTAACGAATCATTTATATCTCAAGGGTATTGTGACCAGATACATTCTGGTGCCGTCGTACCGGTATAAAACTGTGCTGTACCCAAGCATTCGCTTCTTCTCGTCGCCCGAAGCGTCGAGTGGTACGATCCCATCTTCACAAACAATCCCTGTGTCCTTCGTGCACACGCATTTTTCATTTTTACAAACACGAACCCGATCGTTGTTCCAGCGATGTTACGACGAATCGCGCATTTTTCCGACTCTTTACCGACATTCGTAAGCGCGTTGCCATAACACCGGAGCCTCCGATGTGTACTGATAATTTTGTTAAAGAATTGAAATTAATTTTGCAGGTACGAACCGACGATAAATGAATGAAATAACATAATTCAAACCGTCCGATAGCTCTGTATCATGTACTATTTCATCTGTTTTAATATTTTGTTTTTTTCTCATTTTTTTCGTTTTCAATTCACGGATGGGAAGAAATTGACACGAAGCGCTTTCGTCGTACCGATTAAAAATGTGCCCGACGAGAACATTATTTGTTTCTTCTCGTCGCCCGAAGCGTTGGTCGGTTGGTTGCTAGTGATGGTACAATCCCGTCTAGGTACAATTACCCCGTCCTCCGTGTACACGCATTTTTTATTTTTACCTACGAACGCGATCATTTTCAATAATCGATATTCGCTAGTACGTCGCAATAACACCGGAGTTTCCGAAGTATCGGTAATTTCGGGATAAAATTGCATAACAATTTTGCACATACGAATCGGTAACGCACGCGGGTAATAATGCAATAAATAAGATATTATAGAAAAAAATCAGTTGTGCGCTATAAATATCATTCAATTTTCATCAATATTACCGATGATCTGTGTAAAATCAAGTACGAATGAAAATTTCTTACTTTTTTCAAGATGGCGTATCGTTGCTCGTTGCACGTTGACGAGGCGTTCCATCGATTCGTTGCCGCGTCGTATATGAAAGACAGGGCGTTGTCAGCACGGCTCCGCCATTAATGATTTCACACACACACACACACACACAAGCGACCGAAAATTCAGCCAGGACAATCTTTTTTATAAACGATAATTTCAGAAAATTTGCCATAATTTCCGTAATAAAACGATATTAATTCCATTTTGGAGTATAATTTTCGAAATATCACTATCGAGAATGGGCCCCACGAGTTTTCGCGACGACGAGCCATGGATGCTCCGAAAGCGTTCAGCAAAACCTCTACTTTTCGAGTATTATCGAAAACGAAATTGTCTCCTTTATTTATTAGATAATAATGATTTCGCGTATCGGGGCCACAGAGATATTTCGATTCTATTTTTAATATCACTCCGTAGGTTGAATATTTTAAAGCATACCGCGCGGACGGTGGCTTGAAAACTGTACGCGTAAAGCGAACTGCTTTATGATCTGTGACGGTTTTTTTTATTGACACCGTCCCTTCAAAATAATACGAGCGAAAAACTCGCACTCGTTCCTCTTGCTCGGTACTCCGGCCATGCAACTATCTCACAGGGCTTATCTAGAGCGATACTTTTTAATTGAAATTTAATATTAATTTGCGTCCCGAATATTATAATATTTTTTTTTCATGTCGAGCTATTTCGGAGAGCGGAAGGACAACTGATGATCCAACGGAAAGATCTAATGAATCGTCGAATCAATTCTCCGTTAATTATTCTAAAGAGACGAGAAGTGAGGTACCGGCCAATCATCGTCGTAACACGTATTTCGAGCGGGGCTCATACGTACGGTCACCTCCTATGCTTCTCAAAATTACGAAGACGAGCTCGTTCAAAGAAATTTCGTCGATGAAGGACGGGAGATATCGGAAGGAATTCGAATCACGGAATATTCGAGAAAGTTCGAGAACTGATTGCCAGTTAACATCGTTGGACAATCCCGATTTGAAAAATCAGGGCGGTAGTAATTAAGGCGATTTTCGATATCTCATCGTCACACCAAAAATCCGCATTCTGTAGAATTTTTCTTGTTCGAACTATCGTCGCTGGGATTTTTCCCGCATTTAATAATCGAAGATAAAGAATCCAGGTTCCGTCATATTTTTCATCGATGTAATAGTCGAGCTAGGGGTAAAAATGTAAAAATAATTACAGTTAGTAAAGTGCCCGATAATCGAAATCTTTCGGGGCCCCGTCTCACGCTCGCATAAATTTTTCACGCGACGGACCTGTCAATCACTTCGAGAATATTCGTACGAGAGTAGGGGAAGGAGTGAGAGCCCACGGTCCTACCGACGATTCCCGATTTCGGGAGATTTTCGCTGAGTATCGAGCAGGACGGACGTTCCGTTGTCACAAACCGAAAAATTCGTAAGTCGTCCCCTTTTCGCTTTCCGATTTGGTCGCTGAGCTCTTGTTATAATTAAAGTGTTTATCCCGCTGATTAAAATAAGATGAAAATTTGTGTTACGGGAAAAAGTTAATAAATGAAACGTCGTTCGAATAAAATCTCGAGAAACTCGGTCGTCGCCGCGACTTTTCCTCGTGTAAAAGTACCGCCAATAAATTCTCGTGTATCCTCGGCCCTTGTGAGACAGATCGCGAAAAAATTAATTTATTGAAAAATCAAAGCGTGGCCGTATGTGAAGATCTCCATTGTATTGTCGCCTATAATTGTCTCCGGTTAACGTAGGTTGTAGCCCGGAGGTAAGATCGCGAAAAAGTGTGAAATCGAGTGAAAGTGTGCGTGTGAATCTGTGCGAGTGGATCGGGACGGTAACGCGTTATAACAAAAATAAGCTCGGCCGAGTAACCGAATATCGGGGGCTCGGAAATAAATTCAAGATACTGTTGCATCAATCTATCCTTCAACAACCATCGATAGATTATTTTTCGTTTCGCCGATGAGTAGATCCACGGCGAATACGACTACGAGCTCGCGTTAGAATTGTGTGAAAGTGCAGGGTCCCGATCAGTGTGAGAGAGAGAGAGAGAGAGTGATATTCGAGTGAGTGGTTTCGTGTTCTTCCCTCCGCGGTTCTTAGAGACACGCGATTAACGTCTTTTTGTTCGTTTTCATTTATCCCGAGCGATTAAGATTTAATTCTATTTAATATAATATTATTCCGCGCATTCTCTGTATAATAGAAAAGACAATATAAAAATAATAATTGAATGATTGTGAGAAAGAAGTTGGAAAGAAGTGTTCTACGATTATTTTCGGTGTCACCCCGCCCATCCCGCTGAAAATTAGCCGGCTACCCGTCTTTCTCTCTCTTCGTCGTCGAGTCGCTCTGCGACTGGCGCCCACGGGAAAAATCGACGAAAAAGAGAGAGAACGACTTTTGTGGCGTTGTTGGTTGAATGAGAATAAAATTTCCGTCACAGATCGTATCGTTTCATTCAACTGTACCTCCAACCGTTTGGTTTTTTTCACCATAGCGCACTCTTCTGCGCAGCGGTATGCTACGTGGCTGCGTCGGCCGTGCTCCCCTTTCTCAAACCCACCAATGACGTTCTCGAAGCATTGATTTCGTATTCAATGGACGCGTCTGCTTCGCAGAATGCGCCGCCACCGTGGTACGACGACGAGGCTCGTCGCGCGTGTATTATATATACATCTTCGAGAACCTTCTACGACATGAGAAAGTTGGAAGTTGTACGAACTCACGGAGGGGGGTATCCCGTAAATTCTTATTTTTCAGCCGTCTACAGGATGTCGAGTTTACAGATTTTTCTCATGGCTACAGACAATTTCTAATTGGGAACACAATTAATTATTCGAGAAAGAATTATTGTTTTATTTTTTTGATTTTTTATCCTTATGTATGTAAAGATTTGAATACTTGAAATAATTTTTTTCTTACATCAATTATGAGAAGAAATTGCAAAATTGACCTTTTTCCTGTCTCTGTTGAAATCTATTTACAAATTCATTTCAAATTTTAAACATTTGAGGGCGCGTGCTCAATCAACAACTTTTTGAAAATATCGTTACGGGTCCGAGGTAATGAATCCTCACTTTAATTAATATCAATAAGGGAAAATAATATTTTTGGTATGTTCAAAAGCAGCAGCAGCAGCAGCAGCAGCAGCAGCCGTGTCGAAACAAATGTTACGTTGAAAGAAGTAATGAACAAATTAAGTTAGCTTGAGAAATATTTTTTTTAAATATATTGAAGGAGAAATTTTTAATATTACCGTATCGGTCATGCTCCACCGATAATGAGCAGACAGTTCATTATCAAAAGAATAACACGATAAAGTTTCTCGAAAAATTTCTAAAATTTTTTTTTCTCGAACTCGTACGACACCCCGACGGAGCGACATTTTTTATTTGCAGACGAAACGAGCGTGTTCGTCAATCGTTACGTGTCCAGAGAGGATACGGACGTGCCGAGCACAATTATGAGACAGTTCGAGACCATTGATAAGCAAATTATATTTCTTATCATTTACTCGCCCTCTCACCAAACACAAACCCCAACGTGTATGATTTTTATATTTATATTTTTGGAATATTCGCAGGAAATATTGAGCACGATTTTTTCACAAGTTATTCATTATTTTATTCGATAATTATTTTTCTTTTTCTTTTCGTCTCGTACGAGCCCCAAATTGTGTGACTATGGTTGATGAGATTGCCGCGCGAGGTTAAAAGTTAAATATTTAAAACCAATTTTATAAGCAAGCGGATTTTTATTTACATCAATCAGAGTTTTGATTTACAACGAAATATATCGAAGGTTTAGCAATTTACTTTTATGAAACTGTAGAAACAATATTTTCGTCCTTATTGAGTGTAGCAGCGAATCGCGCTACGAACTCTGCGCGGTTTGACACTCGCGCAGAAACATTGAATCACAAGTATATACGAAGAATATTTAAGACAATTGGCTATCGTTTTTCCTATATATGCGTTGTCCATATAGGGCTGCTTCGCCCGAGCGCTTGCGTAATGTGTAATACAACGGAAAGATGATTTCAAATTCAGAAAAATTGTTTCAAATATTTTCTATTCTATTTTGTTTGGCTTTCAACGTATACCGATACCAATAGACAGACGCTCGGCTTTTTTAAAATTCTTGAATACATTTAGCATATAGTACGCGTAACAGGAATTATATATCTTGATACATTGTAATTTCGTAGCGGTAACGAAAAAAAAGTACGTATTCGCCATGTATACGGTTAAAAACATTTCTTACGAGGAAATAACATTTTTTTCATGCAAATAAGTGAATCACTCGTATATTAACCGGTAATAATTCATTATTGTTGAGCAGTAAATACGTTTTTAATATAAATTCAAAGATATTGTGAAAACGACATTTATAAATTTCTTAAAAATAATGGACCGTCATTAAACGAGATTGCACGTTCGCTACTCAAGCAATGCGTCAGTTTTTTATTTGGTTGACTAAAAATAAAAAAAATTCGGTAGAGCTTTACATTTTTTGCGCTCAAAGTATGTTTTGTTTTTTAAATTATGAAATAATGTAATTTTTTTATTCTTCCTGAAATACACATTTTCACGATTGAGATTTTTCATTTTTATTTCGAGGTGTAACGTTGTCGCCGTAATTAATATCAATTACTTGTTCCAAGTACGTCCGGTGTTTCCAATTACAAATATAACGCATTCCTCATTAGTTAATTTCATCATGTCTGTCATGAAAATAAAATATTGCTACCACACATATTTTTTATTTACCATGCACGAAATTTTGCGATTCGTTACTCGATATACACTACCGTCGGAAAGTTTCCGGACAAAAGTCGGAAAAAGTTGCCACACTCTTTTTCATGTTATTCCGTTGATAACTTAGATAAATTAATTTAATAAACGGCATTTCAAAGGGGAGAAATTCCATTTTATTTTGCTTTTTTTGAAAAGTTTTTGCGATTTTTTTTACGACTAGGACGTCATTTTGAAAACGACTATTTTTCGTCTTTTTTTTCCCTTTTTACAGAGCAACCGCGTTTTCAGTAGAAATTTTTTTTTTCAATTTCTTTGACCGGATCTTGGAAAGGCATAACTCAAGCTTCAATTTCGTTTTTTATAAAATCCGTTACGATTTTTTTTGAAAAAGTTATCATGTTTTTGGCGAAAAAAGACGGAATTCAGAAATTCCTGCGTAACACGAAAACTATCACATTTAGAAAAAAGTTTTAGAGAAGTAAAAAGTTGTCTCTGAGATTGTTCCAGTCACTCGATTTTTTCCAGATTTTTTTTCCGAAATTTTTTTTTTTCATTGATTTTGGTCGAACTCCAGGTCTATCAATTTCCGTAATTTAAAAACTATGGGTTTTTTTGACCAAAAGTCCAAGTACAAAAAAGTTTTATTTCTTCATTTTAAACATTTTGGATTTTTTTCAGAATTTTTTTCTCCGATGATGTTCATCATCATCGTCAACATCGTCGGATAAAAAAATTCGAAAAAAAATCTAAAAAAATTCCAAAACGTTTAAAATGAAGAAATAAAACTTTTTTGTACCTGGACTTTTGGTGAAAAAACCCATAGTTTTTAAATTACGGAAATTGATAGACCTGGAGTTCGACCAAAATCAATGAAAAAAAAAAAATTTCGGAAAAAAAATCTGGAAAAAATCGAGTGACTGGAACAATCTCAGAGGCAACTTTTTACTTCTTTAAGATTTTTTCCTAAATGTGATAGTTTTCGTGTTACGCAGGAATTTCTGAATTCCGTCTTTTTTCGCCAAAAACATGATAACTTTTTCAAAAAAATCGTAACGGATTTTATAAAAAACGAAATTGAAGCTTGAGTTATGCCTTTCCAAGATCCGGTCATAGAAATTGAAAAAAAAAATTTCTACTGAAAACGCGGTTGCTCTGTAAAAGGAAAAAAAAAGGCGAAAAATGGTCGTTTTCAAAATGACGTCCTAGTCGTAAAAAAAATCGCAAAAATTTTTCAAAAAAAGCAAAATGAAATGGGATTTCTCCCCTTTAAAATGCCGTTTATTAAATCAATTTATTTACGTTATCGACGGAATAACATGAAAAAGAGTGTGGCAACTTTTTCCGACTTTTGTCCGGAAACTTTCCGACGGTAGTGTAAATTCTGTATTCAATGCAAACAACGCAATGTGCTATTTCAAAAACTTTTCTTACAATGACTAACCTATAACTACCACAAAACATTGATTTATCGAACGGAACATATATTTTTTTATGCGACCGAAATGAAAATATTTTTGTCGCCAATGATTTGTCCCTCAAATAATTTAAATTACTTGAAAAAATATTTTTTTTTGAACAGCGTATAATTACCGATCAGCCATGTGTGTGCGCTCGGGGTGATCCTTTAACAAATTCTTTTTGTGTACACCGGTAGGAAAGGCTTCGGCGTTATGGCAGCGTTAGGATAATGCAAAGAAAATTGATAATTTTATTTTTTCTCTTGGAGCACTTACGGATATCATTGCGAAGCGCAGCCTAATTTGGCGCGTAGTCAATCTTGTACGATGCCTTGGCAACTGTTCGTGCATAGAAAAATTTGTCTCCTTTGAAAATACCGGTAATTGGAAATGAATCGCTTTTGGAAAAGCGCAAAAATCATTTTTGCAACGTGCGTTACTTGGAACACCTGTTTTTCCGCTAAATACTTTTCTTCACCCCTCTTTCGCGAAGGACGCCACGTTCATTGATTACACGTAGCCACACGTTTTTTTATCTCATAATTTGTACTTATTGAATTTCACGAAAAAGTAAATAAAAAAATGAAATGAATTTTGCGGGATTGCCTTTGAATTTGGTCGGATCGTTGAAAATATTTCATGACAATGGTTTTTTTTTTTTTTTTTCCATGAAGCGCGCTTCGTCAACGCTTTTTTACGGTACGAGAAATGAAAAACAAATGTAGCCTCGCGCGATCGTTCAGAAAAGAGTGCAAAATATTGTCAAGCGATTGAAGCAATATCAGAAAAAAAAAATTTGTTTGGAAACTGAAATTTTGGGATATATTACGTTTTTCTCTTACGAACAAACGATTTCCGTTTTTGTGCTCGGAAAAAAAAATATTTTTTTTTGCATCATCCCAATCGTCGGCATAGCAATTGCTGCAGCATCAAATCTAGCGCGTGTTTGCATTTTTCGCCCAAACAGGGAATACCGTTGTTCCATAATCAGAAAGATTATGCTACGCGTAATCGGAGCATTATTACATGATACAATTGACACACAATTTACAAGTAATTTCTTTCATTCATAACGCGTCCATTTTTCTCCGTGTGTTACCGAACAAGTTGCGAGAGGAAAATAAAAAAATGAGGAACAATTTTTGATAAATTTGTCATCTACTCCGAAGGGATTTGCATGAAAATTGATTAAAGATGCATGTGAACGGGTTTCTTTCAATAATTTTTCGATATTTTTGTACATTTTCGACTTGACAATAAATGAATGGCCGTAGGCCATGGTTTCATCAGATTGGCATGAGATGCCCCGCCGCTAACCTCTCACAATCTTGGCTATTCTCCACAGTTCTTCTCCATCTCTCAAGCAATTAAACGAGAAGAAAATCAATTTTGGAATGTCGTGGCGTATACGGGAATGCTATCGCCGCTTCTAACTATATAGCAGCGTATATAGCACATTTATCTGTATAAAATTCGTGAAAAATTAAAATATTAGAATATACGAATGACCAATGAAAACGGTAAAGATACGTTTTCACTCTGCTCCACTCGTGCGATGCGATGCGTGCATCGGTACGCCCATTAACGGCCAAGCATCCACATTTTTTTTACCAAACTTTCAACGTGTTCCACTATATGTGTAATGTTATCGGCGTTGAAATTTTTTATTATCGCACACGCACATTGTCGTACTGAAACGCGGAAAACGGTAAATTATTTGTGAAAATTTTTTCATCTTATTATATTTTTGTCTTGTTTCGTTTCTGTACTTTTTTTTTTCTTTTTTTTTTTGTTTCTTTTTCACGTTACCGCAATTATTGTAATCGTGATGACGGGCGAGCGCGCTAGTTGTACAATCTTTCGTGATAATTTTAGGTTTTTTCCTAGATGTGAAAAAAAATAGAAATTGCCCAATCGCTTCTTCTTCGTTTCATTCCTTTTATTTATTTTTTTTTTTTTTTTTGTAATACAAGTTTAAGTATATCCTTCGATAAATTCCATTATATTTTTAAACTAGCATAATTGGTGTCAAACTCGATATTTTCCGTGCAAAAAAAAGGGAGCACATTTTTGTAGCACATCAATGCGGTAGGATCGCCGGCATATTGTAAAAAAAAATCAAAACAAACTCGAATAAAATAATGGTTCGATCATTGTACGGAAATTCCCTGTTCAATTTCAACAATCGCGATTATCCCTGATAACGATTATTATAGTATATGAATTCTTGGCGATGAAATCGAAAAAAATAAATATTGATAAACATTTCGTTCTCAAAGACAAAAACGTTCGCGTTTTCGGCGTTTCAATACGCAATGTTTACTCATCTTTATGACTAATCGGAATTTTCGACCGATATTCCGAAGGAGGATAATAAAATTGTACGGTCGACGATATGGACGTATAGATTAAATTCTTTTCAACGTCGATAACACATAAAATAATCGCGTTCAAAGGTTGGTAAAAAATCGGGTCTGTTTGGGCGTCGGTGATGAGTTCACGTGACATATCAAACAAAGAGCAAGGCTACAAAATACTTACATCCATTCCGGATCTCCGTATCGGGTCAAGTTTTGGGCTCGTTCGTTAGGGGTGAGTGGTCGTTTTCGCGCGGTAACTGTAGCATCTGCACAATCCGCAGGTTCCGTGCACTCGCAACATCGATGAAAATAACAGAATGAAACTATCAACAATAGTATTGCGAAACCGGTTATGACGTTGGAGATAAACTTGAGACGCTCCTCCATTGCTGATAATTCGATTTTTCCACTGAAACATGACCAAGCACAGAACAATTGTAGAAAATTTCAACATTCGAAACAAAACCGATTTATAACCGATTGTTAAAAAAAAAAAAAAAAAAGACGCACGTTAATACCGCGGTCTCGTATGAATGCGACTCTTCAATATATTTTATCGCGTTCAAAAGGTTATTATTATTATTATTATTATTATTAGTATACAACTTTGTTTATATAGAATAGATTGCTTGGTAATGCGCGCCAATTGCGATGCGTCTTCGCGAAACTTTTCACGACGTTATTGAAATAACTCGAAGATAATTGTTACAAGAGTAACGACTTGTTGATTATTTTTTTTATTATTATTATTGTTGTTGTTGAACTGCTACCGGTAAACGGTATGAAAATAAGGAGTCGTCAGTATTAAGACGAGTCGATCCAAATTTCAACACTTGGCGCGGATCGAAACAAGTTGTCGCCAACAATGTCGAGAGAAAAATGATTTCTCGACCGGTGTTGGTCGACCTCTGACATTGAACGTAAGAATATAGCCAAAAATCCCCTTGACGGGGAAAAAAGCCTGGACAAGTCCATTTGTTCGTGACCCCCGTTTCCATTTGTTTTCACAGAAAAATCTAACCCCGCTAAAAAAAAATTGAAACCTTCAATAAAATGAAAAATCGAAAAAAACCCTAGAAAAAAATAGCTCCTAAAAAATTGGAGAAAAACCCTAAAAAAAATTCAAGACAATTAAAAAAACATACAATAAACGTGAAAATGGTAAAAAAAAAGTTGACGATTTTCGCTCAGCACTAAAAATTCTTGATATCCATAAAAAGACAAGTATTCCATTGATGGCTGAAAATCAATTAACGAGAAAAAGGGAAAACTCCCAAAAAGACATGGCACAAAAAAAAGAAACCCTTAAATACAAAATGGCAAATCGACAGAAAAACTTCATACAAAAAATAAAAAACTAAAGTTTGCCATCGCATGTTGAGCAGTTGAGCGGATACGCACAGAGTACTTGTCCGGCCCGAAAATTATTGTATTAGCCGCTGCTATTTCTAGGGAATATGCGGAAGCTAATATAAAAATTTTCGGGCTGGACAAGTTCTCTGTGCGTATCCGCTCAACTGCTCAACATGCGATGGCAAACTTTAGTTTTTTATTTTTTGTATGAAGTTTTTCTGTCGATTCGCCATTTTGTATTTAAGGGTTTCTTTTTTTTGTGCCATGTCTTTTTGGGAGTTTTCCCTTTTTCTCGTTAATTGATTTTCAGCCATCAATGGAATACTTGTCTTTTTATGGATATCAAGAATTTTTAGTGCTGAGCGAAAATCGTCAACTTTTTTTTTACCATTTTCACGTTTATTGTATGTTTTTTTAATTGTCTTGAATTTTTTTTAGGGTTTTTCTCCAATTTTTTAGGAGCTATTTTTTTCTAGGGTTTTTTTCGATTTTTCATTTTATTGAAGGTTTCAATTTTTTTTTAGCGGGGTTAGATTTTTCTGTGAAAACAAATGGAAACGGGGGTCACGAACAAATGGACTTGTCCAGGCTTTTTTCCCCGTCAAGGGGATTTTTGGCTAGGATATCACTTCTTTTTTTCTGACTCCTCCGAGACCTAAATTTTTTCATGATCACATACTTCGTGAATCTTTCCCCCTGGTTTAAATTGATTTAGTTTCGTCGATCCACTCATACACTACCGCTCAATCGTTTAGATACACCAGACAACTCTGCCAAAAAGAAAGATATTCGAATTTCCAAAGTGGCGTTTCAAAAAGGATGGATCAGGCTCCAGTTTTCCTTATTTAAATATTTTTCCATTTATTTTTTTTTTGGCCTTGTACGGACTTTGATTCCCGACCGTTTTTATGCCTTTTTTCGACCATCGCGGATTCGGCACACAATATAAGAGATTTTTTTTTCTTTTACTATGTAAAACTTGGAATGCAATGCAAAAGCTCCAACTTCTTCTTTTGAAAAATTTGTTGTGATTTTTTTCCCGAAAGTTATTGCGTTTTTGGCCAAAAACAGAAAGTTTTGAAAAATTCAATATAACCCAAGAATGATATGGTTTATAGAAAATTTTACCGATACAAGAAGTTGCGTATTTTCATACTAAATCACCTGGATTTTTCTTCGAGATTCTCTTAGAATTTTTTTTTTCGGACAATTTTTTTTGAATTTGACCTCTAGCAGGAAAAAAATGCATCACTATCAAAAAGGGATGAATGTACAAAATTTTCTTGTGGCTCAGCGACATGATTTTTATGTCACTGAGCCCTCGCAGCGACAAGATTTTCATTTGCCTCAGCGACAAGATTTTCATGTCGCTCAGCGACAAGATTTTTATGTCACTGAGAGATATTATCGCTTAGCGATTAATCTTCATGTGGTTCAGCAACAAGATTTTCATGTCACTGAGCCCTTGCAGCGACAAGATTTTTATGTCACTGAGAGATATTATCGCTTAGCGATTAATCTTCATGTGGTTCAGCGACAAGATTTTCATGTCACTGAGCCCTCGCAGCGACAAGATTTTCATTTGCCTCAGCGACAAGATTTTTATGTCACTGAGAAATATTATCGCCTAGCGATTAATCTTCATGTGGTTCAGCAACAAGATTTTCATGTCACTGAGCACTCGCAGCGACAAGATTTTCATGTCGCTCAGCGACAAGATTTTTATGTCACTGAGAGATATTATCGCTTAGCGATTAATCTTCATGTGGTTTAGCGACAAGATTTTTATGTCACTGAGAGATATTATCGCTTAGCGATTAATCTTCATGTGGTTCAGCGACAAGATTTTCATGTCACTGAGCCCTCGCAGCGACAAGATTTTCATGTCACTGAGCCCTCGCAGCGACAAGATTTTCATTTGCCTCAGCGACGAGATATTCATGTGGCTCAGCGACAAGAAATTAATGTCGCTCAGCGACAAGAGTTTATTTCCCTGAGAGATATTATCGCTTAGCGATTAATCTGATGCCTGCGGCATTGTAAGTCATGCTATAAATGAATAAAATGGTGGGTGTAGGAATAAATAGGTCAAAACATGTGAAGCATATTCATTCATGAAGCATATATTATTCTCCCGTCATTGGAGCATGTCGGTAATATGCCAGCTGAAAATTCGAATTTGTGAGGTTATGACGAGCTGTCAAAGCAGTATCACAGCATTCGTTCAGACTCGGTAACGACAAACCTGCAACACATTCTTCTCCCATAACCTTGCATTCCCGGGCAAATAAATGGTTAGCCAACGTTCGTTGTTCGACAAAGAACAAGTTGTAACAGTTATTTTCTCGAAAATGTCAAGGGCGGAAAGGAAAAATATGAACTAATTTCAGCTATCTCTCTCACACTCGCGTCAATATGGCCCTTCGAAATATCAGCTGACATTTTTCGCTCGCTCATCTGCACTGTTTTTTTTGTTTGTACTTATTCAGAAGAATATATAGCCACAGTGCAGAAGAATATATAGCCACAGGGCCACACAGGGCCACGTTATTACATATAGCTGTGTGCGCCACGAGTTTTCGAACGCAGCTCTGTCGCGACCAATCAGAAACTTGATAGCATCAAAAGGCCTTTCATTGTGTGTCGTATACATACACACCAATACTTCGATCTTAGCATAATCTTGAGCCTGTGCAAAGTTTTTTCTCAGCAAATACGGCATCAATCGTGCTGATCCAAGGCTTAATCGAAAGCTCTTTTCATAATAAGTCTCCAGTTCAATTTTCAAATCATAATATTTCTCCCCGGCTCCGTAATTAAGGAAAGAAATTTCATATTTTACCCCCACCACGGCGAATCATTTTGTTTCGAGATAATATACTCTGGGCGAGCCGCGGGCTAGCAGACGACAGAGCTGCCAAATGTACTTGTCCCGAGACTCTACCGAGTCTCTTGATCGGACAGGTAGGGGAAATGAATATCATATGTTGCTCCTTCTGGTGTGTCTCCGGTGCATGCACGTGCCAAGCATACCCGGCCGGCCGCAACTCATCCCTTCCCTCTCCCCCCCCAAAATATGGCACACCATTGTGCTCTCTCATCTCTCTCTTTCGGATCCCTCGCAAGATCTCTTGCGAACGTAATAAAAATCGTTTAACGAGCATTCAAATGTCCGATAATAAAAATTACATAATTGGCTATATCACGGAGAGAAATGATCCTGTCGTAACGAAAAAAAAAATTTCAGACAGTAGCATTTTAGTATTAGTATAAAAATTCCAAGTTCCCCCAGAGCAAAGAATTCGTTCGACAAGCAGGGAAAAATTTTTCCGCCGATCCAACAAATGCGTAAGCTGCGGAAACACAAAAGTTTTCGCTTATGCGAAACATCGCCCCTGGCAAATATTATTAGTCACTGGGGTAAAAAAAAATGTTTGTCGCTATGTTGAATAATAAAATTTTCCACTCGAGTACCGTGGCCCGCGCCGTTTGGATACGAAAATTTTTCTCTGTTCATGTATTACCACCGGCGCTCTTACGCCAATAGAAAAAAATATAAAACAACGATGCTTTTTTCGCGATATTTGATTTTCTTTTTATATAATGAGGCTGATTCGCTATTTGCTGCAAGCAAGCGGTAAAAAGTAACCTTACATTCTAATTTTATGAAATTCCCATTGATGAAAAAAACAAAATTTTGTCGGCGGTGTTTAGCGTCGGTCTCAGAGTCGAGAAAACCACGGTACCATCGCAAAATACACATCAATCGATCGCGTACACTGTTAAAAAAATTTCTTTCAAGCAAATAACAATTTTTTCATGCAAATAAGTGAATTACTCGTATATTATCCGGTAATGATTCATTATTGTTGAGCACTGAATATGTTTATCGTATAATTGCAATGATTTTTTGAAAACGAATCTGAAAAATTTCTTACAAATAATGGACCCTCGTTAGGCGAGATTGCACGTTCGCTACACAAAAAATGCATCAGTTCTTAATTCGGTTGACTACAAATAAAAATTTCGATACAGCTTTCAAAATTTTGCCCTCGAAGTATGTCTTGTTTTCGAAACGATGAAAAAATTTGATTTTTTCGTTCTTCCTGAAATACAAATATTTTCAATTGCAATTTTTTATTTCTATACCGGGAAGTAACGTTATCGCTGTAATAAATATCAATTACTTGTTTCAAATGCGTCGGGTGTTTCAGATTACATATATTACGCATGCCCCATGAGTAATTTTCATCGTGCGTGTCATGAAAATAAAATATAGCCATCAAAAATATTATTTATTTACCATGCACGAAATTTTGCGATTCGCTACTTGACCGAAATTCTGTATTCAAAGCAAATAACGCGGTATGCAGTTTCAAAAACCTTTATTATAATGACTGATGAATAACTACCGCAAAAAATTGATTTATCGAACGTAACATATTTTTTAATCCGACCGAAATAAAAATATTTTTGTCGCCAATGATTTGTCCCTCAAATAATTTAAATTGCTTGAAAAAAGGTTTTTTTTTTTAGCGACGAAATGAAAGACATTCGAGGAGCAACGACTTGATTTATATTATTCCGTTTAACTCGGCGATCGGAATGGATAATTTATTTCGTGTCGTACATTGCCGCGACGAATTGTATACTTTCCGATTCCCTCGAACGAACGATTGTCATTGCTTTTAAATTCAAATATTATTATTATTATTGTTATTATTATTATTGGGCCGTAATAAACCGTCTTCGAGTCGAGTACGTACGATGAAAAACATGCATTTGTAAATTCAAGATGTGGACAACGTTCTCGATGATGATTGTTTGTGTCGAGAAAGTCCGTGGTTTTTCAATATTCAGTTAGTTGCCGTTGTTTACGTTTCATCTCAAAGGACTAGATTCCTCTTACCTTTTTTTGCGAGCCTCTCGCAATGCTGGCAGGCTACTGCTCTATATGTAGTAAAAAGTTTTCTCTAACCAAACGGGGTTTCTTGTATCGATGCGGTCACACCTGTTTAATACCTCTTTTAAATATATATTCGCTCCTTTATGAATTTGCAAACTTTTTTGGGACAAGTCGGAAACGAATAAGCCCGGATTAACGATGCACGAATGAAATTGGCACTGTGATTACGTAGGTTCCAATGTATGTGACATAAGTAGATACTTTTGGTACTCTAATTTTTCAAAAGAGAATATGAAAACAACCAATAGCCGGAATGATAATTCTACACGTATGCTCATTATATTTATTGTACACCCAATCCATTTCAATTCAGAAAATGCTATTTATAACTCTCCCCGTTCATTTACGCTAATAACATAGAAATATAAGAAGAAAAAACAAAACAACAGTTTATCAAAGGCCGCTTTTTTTGTAGTCACCGTGACCGAGATCATTTTGCAAATTAAATGTGCGGTGGAATAAATCCTTGAGCAGGCCCGAGACATCGGATCAAAGTGAGCGATCCAAAAAATTAAATATTCAATTGTTTTCGCCTTCTTTTTTTATCACATGAAAGTTTCTTTTCTGTAAAAAAAATTCTTTCAGCCATTGAACGTAATTCTCCAATAATAATGTTTCAGAATGAAGTCGTACCTGACAATTCAATGGACAAATTGTGACATTTTTTTTTCTCACCATTCTTCTGAATTTCGTATTTCTTGATTAATGAAAATGGAAAAATTTGATATAGACTCAATGGGTAATCGTAATTCTGCGTAACGTTCAAAAGTAAAAAATGAATTTTTCGTGATTGAGTTGTGAGAAAAAAAATGTACAATGTCAGGATCGTTGGGGAGCAAAAGAATTTGATGAAACTTTCAATATTTCAATTTTTACTATCGCTAGGAATCGCTCCGGTACGATCACATGTAAAAATGAATTTCTTCGTTTCAGTGAGAAATTGAAAGAATTTTTTTTTAAGCGCAACAGCAGCGTCTTTGGATTTTCTTTTTCAATATTCTCTTTGTGATTTAAAAATAAAAATTAACTCCAAACTCTGAATAAAAAATGTTAAGACTTCGTTCGTTCTTCATTGGCCTTAAAATCACGATTTGAAAACTCCTTCTCTCGTTTTACTACGAATCTGTGATAATTCATGAAAATGTTGCGATGCGTTCCGATCGGTGGACATGGCGTCGGGGCACATATGGCAGCGAGTTGACTTCACGACACGGAATGGCTCAATTCTATCAAGAGCAACGCTTTTCGGAAACTCATTAAGGGCATCATTTTAATGTCTGGTATTTACATACCGATGAGGTCTTACTTCTTCTAGACTCTGAAAAATAAATATTCTCATCACCTCAACAATCATCGTTGAGAGTGATTATTTCGTTGTCGAACGAGCATCAACGGCAGCAGCCACCGTTAGATTTACAGGAAATGTTATGAAACGTGGATTTTTGAACGTTATCCCCTGCGCTTGTATCGAGGAAATTCTCAACGGACGAATCGTAACCTTCGATACGTTTTTCTTCTTCTTCATCTTCTTCTTCATCTTCTTCTTATTTTTCATCGTTTCTTTGGTTAGCTCAGGTGTAGGCTCCAAAAGCTGTGAGAACATACGTCCATGTGATTGGCGTTTGATTGCACGCCGCGAGCGGCGTGCGGGTTATTTAAAGCTCTTTAGTAGCGCTTGGCGCCAGATTGAAAATAAATTAAACGATACGTTCTTCAATTGCTGTTGAACAGAATTTATAATTTGTGGCTTAGTAGAAACTTGCAATTTTACTATCGGCTGATAATTAACGAGTTTTTGATGCTGTTGACACTGCTGGAGAGCCTGCGAATTAGGCCGCATCGGATTCGTCGTGTTTATCAACGATTTCGGTTTCGACGGTCGTAAAATTTGGCCCCCTATCGTTCTCGGTACATTGTTATTATTATTATTATTATTACTATTATTATTATTATTGTTGTTGTTGTTAATATTGCTATTGCCTTTTAATACATTATTACTAGTAATTTTTATTTCATCGTTATTGTTGGTCAGTTTGACAGCTTTCTACGGTTCAAGTCATACGGTTTGCATTTCATTTGGAACTGTTATTTCGATGCTTTGAAGATTTTCCAACGAGATAACCCGACATTTAGTAAAACTTAACAATTGATTCCACAATGGCATACTGCGGATGATATTTTTTGTTCTCTTTTTTTTAATGACAGTTGAACGAAGCACCGTTGTCTGGCTCGATACATGTAGGGATGACGAGGAGCTATTTCCAGCATTTGCTTTTGGCACTGCCGCTGGTAGGATCCGTTTGCGGATTGACGTATTTTCGGAAGATTGACTTTTTCCAGGAGGAATTTTTGAATTTCGCGATATCGTGGCGTATTTTTGGAGCGATGAATTTTTTTTATACAGATTTTGGGAAGATTGGCTTTTATCGAGAGATACTTTTATGGTTCATACTATCGAAACGATTTTCTGCACCGATGAATGAAGATCGGTGCGATTTTGTGACGATTGAATTTTTTCCGTTTCCAGGAGATATTTTCAATTTTGTTACTATCGCTATTGGTTTTTGCAGGGATGAATTTTGTTGATGGTTAAATTGTCTTTTCCAGGGGGGCGTTATCGTGTTTGGTGCTGACGCAATGTGCTTTTGCAATGATGATAATGAGGTCATTACACGAGATTGCACGTTCGCTACACAAACAATGCGTCAGTTTTTAATTCGGTTAACGGAAAATAAAAATTTCGATAGAGCTTTCAAATACGTCTGGCGGTATTGCAAAAAAATCGCCACAGTTGCACGGATCGAGGTTGTAGGAAAAAAAAAATTGAAATCACAACTTTTGTTAATTCGACGAAGCGAGCTCATCATCGTCGTCGTCGTGCGAAACACCGTGCGAATATGCATTATTAAATTTATTCGAAACCCACGGTTGTATTTGAATAAAATAATGATGTATGATGAAATTATGAGATAATATTATTTAAAGACTTACCCCTATACGAATCAGATGTTTATTGTTGTACTTTGTTGTCATCTCGTTCAGCTCGTTCCCGTTGCAGCGGGCGGAGCGCAATGCGAGGTTCGTTGACGCGTCTTGATCGAAGACACGGTCTCGGTGGAGTCGTATGATGATTTGAACAAGATAGTAAACGAACGCAAATAAGATATAATATGAATATTACAAAGGTCGATCCAACAATGAAGATCACCAATTTCATGTCCTCATTCATGATTATTTAATTTTTATGGTAACTTTCACCAGACAACATAATGAGGAGAGTTGCCATTTCCATAAAATATCCAACTATCAAGAAATTAAAACCGATTATTAAAAGTACGATTACAACGACATCGTATATATCCATTGTCGTAGATGGTTGTTCGTTAACATTATCGTTATCGTCGAAGCGTGATACCGACATGACGAACGAACGGTAGCAGATACAAGCCCCCCACAAACTTTATTATTTGCGTTCCAATCCACAAAACCCCTCCTAATAGATAAGTAATTATTGATTATTATTCCGCAATTACAAGAGAATATTGTTAAACTGCTAGCACCAAGGACGATTCCTTATATCCGTATACAGTATACAGAAATAAGTTGCATGTATATATGTATATATCGAGAAGAAAGGTGATACAGAGTTGCAAATTCTGATCCGTATACTTAGACTGTTGGAATGCGAGTGGCAATAGATCGCCGACAATAAAAACCGTGTCGTCGTCGTCGTCGTCATCGTAGTCGTTTCTCTCTCTCTCCCTCCCTCTCTCTCTGCTCAATTCCTGCGTCCGCAAGAGCGCCTTGCATTTGCAAATGAGTGAAGAAGGGGGAGATGTTTGAGGCCCGTACTCCTTACAACGCGCGGCAGGGTGTTAGTTACGCGTGCGCATTTTGTTGTTACAGGGGTAGCAGTTTTTAAGTAATATGGCTTTGAAAATTTGTAAATTAGCAATTGTAAACTTGTCGTGTTGGAAATATCGAATCCCAGAATTATTTTCCAGAATATTGAACATAGTCATTTTTATGTGAGTAAAACTCGGATTAGCGATATCAATATTTTAAATATACTCGGAGATCGGATAAACGATGAAAAGGCAATTGTAACTCTAAAATAGTTTTTCCTCCTGATGTACCATTTTTTAGATATTTCAGAATTTTCTATTTGCCATATTGAGACTCGTCTTTGGAAAGGAACAGTGCCATTTTATATCGAGATTCTTAAAAAAATCAAGACGCATCAATACGAGACACACGTTATGAATTGCCGGTGTGAGCCGTATTGCAGCAACGGCCGTCACGTCGTTTATTGGTTGAAATTGAAAGATCTCCAAGTATAACATCATGATATTGAACAGCCGTGTGCTTGTATACGCATAAAAAAAAAGACCATGAAATTCCTTTTAGTTTTTTGAAGAGAATTACTTTCTCCAGTGAAAAAGTGTTACAATTATTGTTATCGATGAAAAAATTTTGTAATTACTTTTTTTTGTTTCGCGCTTGGTTTTCACATCGTTCGTCTTAAGCAGCTACCCGACTCTAAACTCACATACGCGGCGCTTCTCCGAGAGGTTTATGTTTCATCATAAAATGGCCCTGAGAAAAAAAGAGAAAGAGAAAGTACGAGCAAAATTCCTATCACTTGCTACTATTCGCTCTGTGCGCGTAGACGGAGCCCAAAATGTTATCCGGTACTGCACTTATTAGTGTATTAGTGTATTCGTGCATACACTGGCAGCGCCACCATAAAGGTGGCTTCGGCGTTTCCGTAGAAATACCGAACTCCAAATACGTTTACGTATGATATTATTTTAAAATATATGTACACGATACACGCTCACTTTCACAATAGTGTGTGTACGCGCATAGAGCGAAGATAAAACAGCAGCAACATGCAGCAGCAGCCGCGATGACAGTCCAAACGGTATAGCGGGAAACAATGAAAATGCGGTAAAAAAACAATTGGAGTCGTAGCAAAATAAATTGACTTGTTATAAAATATACGACTCAATATACGTACATCTTGTAGGAATATATTTATTCGGAGTAGAGCAAATAACTGTAGTTCACAAAAATAGGTAAAACTCTTCTATTGGCTTATTTAAGGGAGTTCATCTGGTAATCGAATTAACAAACACGTGTAAAAAGTTAGGTTTCGTTACGCGAGAAGCGTAAAGACACGTGTAAAAAGTTCGTCTCCAGCTCTGTGAAGGAGCAGTCAGTCATTCCGAGCTTAAGTTGTTATTTAATTTTCGTCAAATATTCTATTGAATAAAATTAACCAAAGTATTCAGTATCGTAATTCTAAAGTGTACTAGTTTTATTACAACCTTTTCTACCAATTCATCCAGCTATTCCAATAACCAAAAACCATAACTTCGCAGAGCAAAAAAAAAAAAAAAACAATAAAAAATAGAATTTGGCCGTGCCAATTTCTGTATTTTTCGTGACGTGGACAAAATTACCACGTCACAACACCTCCCCCCCTATGAAAAAGGACGACCCGACCGATGAAGACCGACGCCTCGCTTCCAACGATTTATAATTCAATTAATTCTTTTGAAACTATTGTTTCAAGGCACGTCACTCTCGAAAAATATTAAAAAGTCAAATCTTTTCTTTAAAAATAATGAAAATAAAGTAAAATTAAACAATCACCGATTAAACTTTCGTTTCTCCATTCCTCCAACGACATTCCTATTTTCATGCAAAAACGGACAGGACAACACAAGGACAGTATAATAAATAAAACACAGACACCAACAATTTTAATTTTTGGGCGGACAATTGTCCTGGGGACCCCGACTTTTATTACAAAAAAAAAAATTTCTCCAGCGGGATCTACTGGTGATCGTTAATATAATAAAAATAAAAACAAATTTTATTGTTTAATTTCTTTTTTCTTCTGTTCTTTTCTGCACCTCTCTCCTACTCTGGTACCAAGCTTTACATTTAGTGCAGGTGCGTATTGTGGCTCCCAACTGCCCATAGGCAAAACAAAATCCAATCGGGATTCGTGGTTTCGGACACCTATTCGCTTTGTGCCCCAACTCTGCACAATTCCAGCACCCTAACCAAGGGGTTCGCTTTGGTCTCGGTACCGTCACCTTTTCTTCTTCAATGTCTTCCTCCTCAACCACCTCCTCGTCCTCTACTTCCTCCTCAACCACCTCCTCGAAAAGTTTGTTAAAATTCCGGAATTGTGACGGTTTCCCTATCGGTTGTATCTCCCCAATCTCCCCAAGAGATTGAGAATAACCAATCAAGGTACCACTTTGTCTCGGTAATTCGGAATGGTACGCTGCCGCACTTAGTTTCCAGGCAGACAAGGGGCTATGATCCTGCGAAACGAGTAGCAGGTGATAACCGGCCCATCGTCGCATTACTGCCCACTCCTCCTTATTCCAAGGGATTGGAGGAGGAAACGTTTGTCTCGGCGTTCCGAAAATAGTTTAAATAAGGAAACGAACGAATCGAAAAGAAATTAGACTAATCTGGTTCTAACGGAGCAATAGAGCGATGTGGACTGTTCGCTGCATTCGAAGTGGCCAGATGTGTAGCTAATGTTAGATAGAGCAAGTAAGGGGCTTCGATTGTCGTTTGTCTTATCCCCTTGACTTTCTTTGTTACCACTCGTATCTTGTTTGAGATTCATCGAACCAGTGACAGAATCATTACTGTCGTCATCTTCTTTTTTTTCCCCTCCATCATTGGTGTTCTTGATTCCGTTACACCCTTGGCCTCGACCGGTGGAGACTCTGTGGTGAAATTTTCGACTTGTTTATTGTTTGCTTTGATTGGTTTTTTTAAACAAATCTTTCTGCTTTACGTATCGTGGTAATTAATAACGTGTATTTGGTTCATTATTAATTAAGAGTGAGGCTGGTTTTATTTGTATAATTAAACCTAGCCAAAAATCCCCTCCACGGGGAAAAAAGCCTGGACAAGTCCATTTGTTCGTGACCCCCGTTTCCATTTGTTTTCACAGAAAAATCTAACCCCGCTAAAAAAAAATTGAAACCTCCAATAAAATGAAAAATAGAAAAAAACCCTAGAAAAAAATAGTTCCTAAAAAAATGGAGAAAAACCCAAAAAAAAATTCAAGACAATTGAATAAAAATACAATAAACGTGAAAATGGAAAAAAAAAGTTGACGATTTTCGCTCAGCACTAAAAATTCTTGATATCCATAAAAGGACAAGTATTCCATTGATGGCTGAAAATCAATTAACGAGAAAAAGGGAAAACTCCCAAAAAGACATGGCACAAAAAAAAGAAATCCTTAAATACAAAATGGCGAATCGACAGAAAAACTTCATACAAAAAATAAAAAACTAAAGTTTGCCATCGCATGTTGAGCAGTTGAGCGGATACGCACAGAGTACTTGTCCGGCCCGAAAATTTTTGTATCAGCCGCTGCTATTTATAGGGAATATGCGGAAGCTAATACAAAAATTTTCGGGCTGGACAAGTTCTCTGTGCGTATCCGCTCAACTGCTCAACATGCGATGGCAAACTTAAGTTTTTTATTTTTTGTATGAAATTTTTCTGTCGATTCGCCATTTTGTATTTAAGGATTTCTTTTTTTTGTGCCATGTCTTTTTGGGAGTTTTCCCTTTTTCTCGTTAATTGATTTTCAGCCATCAATGGAATACTTGTCCTTTTATGGATATCAAGAATTTTTAGTGCTGAGCGAAAATCGTCAACTTTTTTTTTCCATTTTCACGTTTATTGTATTTTTATTCAATTGTCTTGAATTTTTTTTTGGGTTTTTCTCCATTTTTTTAGGAACTATTTTTTTCTAGGGTTTTTTTCTATTTTTCATTTTATTGGAGGTTTCAATTTTTTTTTAGCGGGGTTAGATTTTTCTGTGAAAACAAATGGAAACGGGGGTCACGAACAAATGGACTTGTCCAGGCTTTTTTCCCCGTGGAGGGGATTTTTGGCTAGGATATCACTTCTTTTTTTCTGACTCCTCCGAAACCTAAATTTTTTCATGATCACATACTTCGTGAATCTTTCCCCATGGTTTAAATTGGTTTAGTTTCGTCGATCCACTCGTACACTACCGCTCAAACGTTTAGATACACCAGATAACTCTGCCAAAAAGAAAGATATTCGAATTTCCAAAGTGGCTTTTCAAAAAGGATGGATCAGGCTCCAGTTTGCCTTATTTAAATATTTTTCCATTGATTTTTTTTTGGCCTTGTACGGACTTTGATTCCCGACCGTTTTTATGCCTTTTTTCGACCATCGCGGATTCGGCACACAATATAAGAGATTTTTTTTTCTTTTACTATGTAAAACTTGGAATGCAATGCAAAAGCTCCAACTTCTTCTTTTGAAAAATTTGTTGTGTTTTTTTTCCCGAAAGTTATTTCGTTTTTGGCCAAAAACAGAAAGTTTTGAAAAATTCAAAATAACCCAAGAATGATATGGTTTATAGAAAATTTTACCGATACAAGAAGTTGCGTATTTTCATACTAAATCGCCTGGATTTTTCTTCGAATTTCTCTTAGAATTCAGCGAATTCAGCTCAGCGACATGATTTTTATGTCACTGAGCCCTCGCAGCGACAAGATTTTCATTTGCTTCAGCGACAAAATTTTCATGTCGCTCAGCGACAAGATTTTTATGTCACTGAGAGATATTATCGCTTAGCGATTAATCTTCATGTGGTTCAGCGACAAGATTTTCATGTCACTGAGCCCTCGCAGCGACAAGATTTTCATTTGCCTCAGCGACAAGATTTTTATGTCACTGAGAAATATTATCGCTTAGCGATTAATCGTTATATGGTTCAGCGACAAGATTTTCATGTCACTGAGCCCTCGCAGCGACAAGATTTTCATGTCACTGAGCCCTCGCAGTGACAAGATTTTCATTTGCCTCAGCGACAAGATATTCATGTGCCTCAGTGACAAGATTTTTTTGTCACTGACAATGAAAAATATTATCGCTTAGCGATTAATCTTCATGTGATTCAGCAACAAGATTTTCATGTCACTGAGCACTCGCAGCGACAAGATTTTCATGTCGCTCAGCGACAAGATTTTTATGTCACTGAGAGATATTATCGCTTTGCGATGAATCTTCATGTGGTTCAGCGACAAGATTTTCATGTCACTGAGCCCTCGCAGCGACAAGATTTTCATGTCACTGAGCCCTCACAGCGACAAGATTTTCATTTGCCTCAGCGACAAGATATTCATGTCGCTCAGCGAAAAGATTTTTATGTTGCTCAGCGACAAGAGTTTATTTTCCTGAGAGATATTATCGCTTAGCGATTAATCTGATGCCTGTGGCATTGTAAGTCATGCTATAAATGAATAAAATGGTGGGTGTAGGAATAAATAGGTCAAAACATGTGAAGCATATTCATTCATGAAGCATATTCTCCCGTCATTGGAGCATGTCGGTAATATGCCAGCTGAAAATTCGAATTTGTGAGGTTATGACGAGCTGTCAAAGCAGTATCACAGCATTCGTTCAGACTCGGTAACGACAAACCTGCAACACATTCTTCTCCCATAACCTTGCATTCCCGGGCAAATAAATGGTTAGCCAACATTCGTTGTTCGACAAAGAACAAGTTGTAACAGTTATTTTCTCGAAAATGTCAAGGGCGGAAAGGAAAAATATGAACTTATTTCAGCTATCTCTCTCACACTCGCGTCAATATATATGGCCCTTCGAAATATCAGCTGACATTTTTCGCTCGCTCATCTGCACTGTTTTTTTTGTTTGTACTTATTCAGAAGAATATATAGCCACAGTGCAGAAGAATATATAGCCACAGGGCCACACAGGGCCACGTTATTACATATAGCTGTGTGGGCAACGAGTTTTCGAACGCAGCTCTGTCGCGACCAATAAGAAGCTTGATAGCATCAAAATGCCTTTCATTGTGTGTCGTATACATACACACCAATACTTCGATCTTAGCATAATCTTGAGCCTGTGCAAAGTTTTTTCTCAGCAAATACGGCATCAATCGTGCTGATCCAGGGCTTAATCGAAAGCTCTTTTCATAATAAGTCTCCAGTTCAATTTTCAAATCATAATATTTCTCCCCGGCTCCGTAATTAAGGAAAGAAATTTCATATTTTACCCCCACCACGGCGAATCATTTTGTTTCGAGATAATATACTCTGGGCGAGCCGCGGGCTAGCAGACGACAGAGCTGCCAAACGTACTTGTCCCGAGACTCTACCGAGTCTCTTGATGAACAAAAATATAAAAGTAATACACGAGTTTAATTTAAATAATCGAACGCATACGCGACCGCGAATTACCCACGCGATCGCACACATAAACTCGTCTCAGGGGGAACCGCGATTTACCCACGCGTCCCACTCTCACAGAGCGTACCTGCTGTCTCTCTCTCTCTCCATCTCTCGCTCCATCTATGACCGTGACTCTTATCGGTGTACTGACTGCGACAGACTACCTTTAACGTTCGCTGCCTCGTATACATACACTCCCGCTCAAAAGTTTGGATACACCAGTCGATTTTTTTTGCCGCACTAAAAGTTTAATAGCTCGGTCAAAAATAGTGATAATCCAATTTAATAAACGGCGTTTTATAGAGGACAGATTCAGCTTCAATTTTCTTTTTGCAAATATTTTTTAAGATTTTTTTTCGACCCAGTACGCACTTTTTTACATGGACGTTTTTCGTCTATTTTTTGACCATCGGGAATCGCGTGCATAGCTTATGGAATTTTTTTTTGCTCTTTTTATTTATGACAAACATAAAGAGGGTAGCAAGAGCTCTATTTTTGTTTTTTAAAAAGTTTCGTACGATTTTTTTTTGCAAAGTTATTTTATTTTTGGCTAAAAAAGACAAATTTTAGAAAATGTAACGTAGCTCAAAAACTATGGGGTTCAAAGGGAAATGTCAAGAGGGTAAAAAGTTGCGTTAGTTTGTTCCGAATGTCCTGGAATTTTTTCAGAATTTTCTTTGAAAATTTTTTTTTTCCACCATTTCCGCTCGGAACTCTGATGAATGGATAGCTTAACTCAAAAAGTATTGTGTTTAGAACAAAATACCAAGAGGAAAAACTTGCTCAATTTTCGTTTTTAAATACGCCTAAATTTTTTCAAAATTTTTTTTTGAAATTTTTTTTTGCCGAAACTCGGAGAACCGTCCAAATAATTGGACTGGCGTATCTCAATAACTATTGAATTACCGAAAAAACAGCAGGAGGGAAAAATTAAACTGTATCTCCTTTTGGATACGTAGAAATTTTTTCAGATTTTTTTCTGAATATTTTTCAAAATTTTTTTTCAAAATTTTTTTTTTTTAATTTTTTTTCAAAATTTTTTTCATAATTTTTCTATCCCTTTGAATCTAATCATTAATCAACAGTTTTAGTCAATTAAATCGCTTACCTTTTCTGGACGAGATTTTCGTCGAAAAAGCCACCTTTGGCTTTGAGCACCGAATTGACCAGTCGCGGCATTTGCTCGATTAATTTGTCGATTTGGTCTTCGTTGAGGCTGGACCATGCATCCTGCAACTTTTTCCACAGATCTGCTGCAGACGATGGACAGGACATTCTTACTTTCCGATCGAGCTCTTCCCACAATAGTTCGATCGGATTTAGGTCCGGCGATTGTGGCGGCCAAACCATGTTCATTATTATTCCGTCCTTTTGTTTATTTTCCAAATATCCTCTGCAGAGTCGGGAGCTGTGCTTCGGATCATTGTCCTGTTGCATTATAAAACCCCGCCCAATGATTCGGAGACCAGATGGAACAGCGTGTCGAATGAGGATTTGCTTGTACTGTTCTTTTTTCATAATACCTTCGACTTTTATCAAGTCTCCAACACCATGACCGGAAAAACAACCCCACACCATTACTGACCCACCACCGTGTTTCACGGTGGGCACTAAACACTGTGGCGCCATTTTTTCGGAAGGATTCCTTCTCACGTAAACTCGTCGACGAGAACCAAAAACGACAAATTTTGATTCGTCCGACCACAGAACAAATTTCTACGTATCCAAAACGAGATACAGTTTAATTTTTCCCTCCTGCTGTTTTTTCGCTAATTCAATAGACATTGAGATACGCCAGTCCAATTATTTGGACGGTTCTCCGAGTTTCGGCAAAAAAAATTTCAAAAAAAAATTTTGAAAAAATTTAGGCGTATTTAAAAACGAAAATTGAGCAAGTTTCCTCTCCTGGTATTTTGTTCTAAACACAATACTTTTTGAGTTAAGCTATCCATTCATCAGAGTTCCGAGCGGAAATGGTGGAAAAAAAAAATTTTCAAAGAAAATTCTGAAAAAATTCCAGGACATTCGAAACAAACTAACGCAACTTTTTACCCTCTTGACATTTCCCTTTGAACCCCATAGTTTTTGAGCTACGTTACATTTTCTAAAATTTGTCTTTTTTAGCCAAAAATAAAATAACTTTGCAAAAAAAAATCGTACGAAACTTTTTAAAAAACAAAAATAGAGCTCTTGCTACCCTCTTTATGTTTGTCATAAATAAAAAGAGCAAAAAAAAATTCCATAAGCTATGCACGCGATTCCCGATGGTCAAAAAATAGACGAAAAACGGCTATGTAAAAAAGTGCGTACTGGGTCGAAAAAAAATCTTAAAAAATATTTGCAAAAAGAAAATTGAAGCTGAATCTGTCCTCTACAAAATGCCGTTTATTAAATTGGATTATCACTATTTTTGACCGAGCTATTAAACTTTTAGTACGGCAAAAAAAATCGACTGGTGTATCCAAACTTTTGAGCGGGAGTGTATTGTGACGGGGAAAACGAGATAGGAGGAACGATCTGAAAAAAATGCGGCAGGGACTGGACCGGGGTTCGAACCCGGGACCTCTCGATTGCCGATCGAGTGCTCTCCCAACTGAGCAATCCAGGCCGCTTACCACACTTGATTCGAATCGTCCTCGTAACGTTGTATTTCACAACGTTACAATATATAGCGTGCCATGACGCTTCGAGAAGGTTCTCGTACCTTCGGTACATGGCGGCTTCCTGCCCCATGCACATCTATCTACCTTGCACTCTCTCTCGCGCGGCAAAAATTTAATTTTCTTTAAGTTTTTTCTCGCTCTCTGAGTCATTCATTTCTTTGCCATGTGCAATTTTTTTTTCTGTAGTTGGAATCCTTGATCCCAAACCATGTTTATCAGCGATACTTGATGTTCCTTCTGTTAAATTGGGCCCATCTTTGCTTGTTTTACCCTCAGATGTTTGTTCACTTTGACTTGTGTCTTGAATAACTGTATAGTTTGAATTTATTTTCTACAACTGTTTGATTTCATTCGGTGGTATGATTATTGAACTACTTTCTGTACCGTTCCGAAATTACTGCGGCAGCGAGTTTATATTATATACTTGCAACTACTTAGCTCATTGTATTAAATCACGGAAGCGACAAAAACCGGCTAACCACATATGATATATATATGTATATACAAGTATGAAATCGCTTTTTCGCGTTTTCGAAGGTGCGCGAGTACATTATTGAGGTGCGTACAATATGGAATATGTATGATGGATAAACGATGCATATATTTGTATATATATATATTTAGTTGGATGTGCCGGTGACGCAGAAACTGATGTTGGAGAATGTGCACCTGTAAACATATAATATTCGAAATTTTGGACAATATTCGATTTCAAAATGAGGTCTGTATTGTAATAAATTAGAGGTATATATAAAAAACAAAAAGATTTAGGTTGCCGGTGACACAGTTGGGCAGGCAATAAATAATACGTTTGAAGGAGAATTGTGCCGTAATTTTTTGAAATTTTGAACAGAAGCCCGATAGGTATATGGTGGGGTGATGAAAAAAAAAATTGTTGCTTTTCTCAAAGCTCCAGCGAGGGTCATTGGAAAATTGACAAACAATACTTTTTCCCAAAATGTCCGATTGTAAAAAAAAATTGTACAGACGGCGCTCGAGCCACCGTCCAATATTTTCCTACTTTTTTTTGGCCTCAAAGATAGCGGAGCAAAAATTTTTTTTAGTTCCGTCGCAGGGGAACATATTGGTGCTCCATAAAATTTTTATATTAAATTAAATGTTTTCGCTATTAAAACGCACCTTTATTTGACGCGTCGTTATATATTTTAACGAAGACCTCGCAAGTTTTCGTACACAAAAATTTATGTATATCCGCATGTGATGAGAAGTACAGGAGAATTGAAATGAAACGCTCGAAAGGACGCATAAATATCGTCCGTCATAACGTACCATATTGAGAAGCTACGTTTTTGCAAAATACATTCGCTTTTTCTTCTGAAAGGACAACAGAAATTGCCATTTGTAGCCGCGTGTTTTTCGTCTCGTAATTAATAACTGAATATGTACTGAAAAAAATTAATACATTATGCGAAGCAGCCTCGAAATGTTTTTGAGCGACAAAATTGGTGTTGATTAATGAATCCATGAAGCACCGAAACTTTCTTCTGCACGAAAAAGGATGAAAAAATTATGGCTCGGCGTTTTTTTAAGAAAAGCAGGAAAATATCGGAGAGTGGATCGAGCAGTATCTAAAAAATTTGTTCGAAATCGTACACATTTTCGAGTTTTATTTCTTTTATGAACCAACGATTTTCGTTAAAGCTCGGAGGAAAAACAATTTGGATTTATTGTGTATCACCGCGTTATGTATATGCGCAAACGGTTATATGAAAATTCGTCACATATAATTCGAGGCTTTATTGGTTATTGTTGGCACCCAAATGTCAATAAAGTTGAGAGCGGATGAGACATTTCATGCGATTTGGAACCGTTGAAAATTCAATCACTCCCAAACAAATTGAAATATTGTCAAATTTCTCAAGTGCAAAAAAAAATATACGTGCTGCAACTTTTTTTCCGGATTTTCGGGATCGCATTGTATCGATTTGTTCGACATATTGAAATATTGCAAAATACCGTTAAATTCGAGAAGTTTACGATGAAACGGAGCAATGCTTTCCGACAAAGAAATTATACTTGTACACACATATTTTTCGATAGAAATTTAGAAAAATTTAGAATTTGTCGAAAAAATAGTGTAGAAAAAATTTAGTTCACCTCCGGGTACAACACGTTAACGTATATCACAATTATATTTAGTCAAAAAAAAGGAAATACGTGTGTGCGAAAGTGCAAATTTTCTTACAACTCAATTAAAAAACGAAACTCGCATCCTCCAATTTTTTTTTTCGTTTTTCTTTTTCATTGAACGAGACATTTGGTTTTTCAAATGAACGAAGAGGACATTAATTTCGTGTTTGCCGTATTCAATTTGTCGCTCGTGGCATTATTCCGCGTTGATGCTCGTATATTTCCATACATCACAAGAATTAAAAATATTATGAATAATATTTTTCATATTCATAATTCGTTACGATATAATTTGTCACCTACTTACCCAACTAGTCAAATTTTTATTTCCGAGTTATCTCCGGTCGGAGCTTGTTCCTTTTGCGGCGACGGGACGGTGGTTTTTGAATGCGTACGCATACATATTGAACGCGATTGATAAAATATACAAAAAAAATACATTAGGAATGACACAATGGTCGATCCAACGATGATGGCCGCCAATTGCAACTGGTAATGCATGGCGACGATGGTACCGTTATCGGCTGCACTGTCGCGAAACAAGATCGCAAAGAGCGTTAGAATTTCCATGATGAATCCCATCATCAATAAAATATTACCGACACACAATAGCGCGATTACAACGATATCCCTTTTATCAAGAGACTCGGTAGAGTCTCGGGACAAGTACATTGACAGCCCTGTCGTCTGCTGGCCCGAGGCTCGCCGAGACTATACTTTCTCGAAACAAATCTTTTCGCGGTGGTGGGGGTAAAATTGGCACATCATTTTATTCGTTTTCGAAGCTCACGAGTCGTTTGAGACCTTGAAAATTGAACTAGAGATTCATTAAGAAATTCTTATTCGAATGAGCCCAAAATCAGCTTGATTCGTGCCGTAATTGCTGAGAAAAAACTTTGCACGGGCTTAAGATTATGCAAAAGTTACCAGCACATTCAGGATTTTGACGTATCTGTATACGCGTACTGACCGCTACAGACAAAGGCTCCGTGTCCTCCATGATCACCAATCCTCGGTGAGAGAATTCTCGTTCCAACCAATGAGCGTTGAGAAAACTCCTCGGCCAATTATGTTGGAGCTACGAACTAGCTTGCGTGATGTACTTTCATCGCGCTGATCGAAGGGAACGGCGATGACAGCTAGACAATATGGCTGCGCCCGGGTTGTTGTGCGTGTGTTTTCGCCGCGGTTTCAATTTTACGATAATTGTAAAATTACAGTTGTTTTTGTGTTCTCGATGCTTCGTGTGCGTTCGTTCGCGACCAGTGAATCAGTGTGTGAAGTGTGATATCAATTTAAAGTGTGTAAAAATAATTATAAACGTCTTATTATTCGAGTTAATGATTTCGATGTGAAAAGTCGACGGTGTGAACGAAACTCTTCAGGTTTCCTTTGAGTTAATTAATAATATTAATTCCTAACAACTCTTCACACCGAAGGGCGATCAATATTGCACGCATTTCTGTCGCGTACAAACGAAGTAAAATATAACCTGCAATGTATGTGTGATATATATCGTTCGGTAATATTTTATAAAAGTTTGATCGGAGTTTCAAAAACAGTGCGGGATCTGCGAGTTGAAAATTATTTCGAAGCTCAGTGTATGAAATATGTGTTAAGCATTTAATTTATTCGTCTTCAATTCGTCGTTTGAAATTATCGAAATAAAAATGTGTGCTAACCTAATTATACGTCTGTCGAAAATATTTTTAAAGTGTTTTGATTACCTATAGCTGCGAGAAATGTATAGGTTCGTTAACCTATGACTTGGAATCAGAAATTTCATTTGAAAAACATGGAGTTATTGTATACATTCTGATGAATTCAAATAAAAAAACGAAATAAATGTGTGCTCATTAGTTCTCGTGTCATCATTGTCTGATAATTAAGTTGTCATATTTT
Organism: Campoplex capitator; assembly: GCA_037576405.1. Lineage (NCBI taxonomy): Eukaryota > Metazoa > Arthropoda > Insecta > Hymenoptera > Ichneumonidae > Campoplex > Campoplex capitator. Next base: position 104,060 of record JARBWI010000105.1, on the reverse strand, counting down.
TCTACATATGTTCATCAATCCAAATAAACCATCGAAAACTTGGATCAAATAAATGCGTGCTAATTGAGATTATTATGTTATCATTATTTCAATTACTTGTCATATTTTTCTTCATTCAGTTCGGTCGTGCCCTTTGGTCTATTTTTTTTCTCATGGGCACGCACTCTATCAGTACCAAGTTTCATCAATTGATTGAAAAATATGTGCGCTGCACATTTCTACTTCTTCACTTTCATTGCGGCAACATGAATTGAAAGATTCAAAACAAAAAGTCTTTAGCGATGCTCATTGATAGATGGGATAAAAATGTCTGTCATTGTGATGTAATGGATACATCCAGAATTTATCCTAGAATCTTAAGTTATTCACTTCCTGCTTCGTTTATTGGACAAGAATTCAAAAAGTTATTTTAAAAAGACTACCGATGCTTTTTTTCTAATGGCGGGTATAAAAATTTGTGTCGCTAAGATGCAGCGGTCACCTACAAAGTTTGACAACTTTATGAAGTGACGTGTACGTTGAGTATTTCCATGTGTTGTGTGTGAATGTGGCACTATCAATTGAAATATTCATTACAAATAGCCTTCGGTTGATTATTTTTCAATGCAATCAAAATTTTTGTCTGGGAATGGCCATGAAAACATGCAAAATTTCTCAATTTTGTTAGACCCGATGTGCGACATGTTCTTTCATTTCTTTTGTTCCGATGTATCATAATAAACTTGAAAAAGAAAAAAGAAAAAGAGGAAGTCGTCGGGTGCTGTTTTTCTGATAATATCAAAATTTGTGTCATCCGTATACAGCGGTACCTGCAAACTGTGAAACATCTGTGGAGCGGCATAGGTACCAAGTATTTCCACTCTTCAGCTCCGACTGTGGCATATATGAATTGAAAAACTTGTTACAAAAGTCTTCAGCGGTTTCTGAATAGCTGCGATAGCAATTGCTATCTTTGAAACCCCATCGATGCATGGAAAAGTTTTGAATTCTGTCAGACTTAAAGTTCGCTGTGCTTATTTTGCTTTCTCTCTTCAGTTCTAGCATTATGAATTTCAAAAGACATTTCAAATAGATTTTCGCTGCTATTATTCCATTATTAGTAAAATCCATTTACTCGTATTTCAACTTTTCAGATTTGATTGTGGTAATAAGAGATTGAAAGATTATTATAAAAAGTCATCGGATGCACATTTTTGAATGGAATAAAAATTTCGGGCTTTAGAACGCAATCAATATATCCAAAAAATTTCAAGTTTGTTGGACCAAAGTACGTTCTGTTTTTTCACTTCCCTGCTCAAGTTTTGGCAAAATGAATAAAAAAAAGTTTGTTTCATTCAGAAAATCTGCAGGTTCTATTTGTTTGATAGTTTCGAATTATCTATTATTGAAATGCAGTGGATGCCTGGAAAATTTTTTAATTTTGTGAAGCGAGATGTGTGCTGAGTATTTTCGAAATTAGGCCCGTATTTACGATAATAAATTGAAACATTTTTATTCAATGAGATACCTTCTGTAGTCTTTGTTGGTCCGAAAGCATTGAAACTTGCGTGAAGCTAATGCAAGGGACAAGACTATCTTCATTCTATTCTCTTAATAACTTATTCTAATGTCTTGGACAGGATCTTAGTTTTAATTTTTCTGCTTCGTTCAAAATATTGTTTCGAAACACCCGTAACGTACTGTTTGTACTTCTTGAATTCCACGAAAATAACTATCAATTCTTATTCTCATGGTATTGACTTTTTTAATATTATATATTATGTAAAAAATGCCTAGCTTTTTTCACAATATAATCTATGTGCTTTCTCTAAAATTATGTAGACCGGATTTTTTGATTTTCCAATCATTGAAAGAGCTACATTTCAGAATAGTCTTTCTTTTATCTATTGCATGAAAATATGAAAAAAATCTCTGGTCAACTTGCACCGGAATTTAATTTGGTCAATTGTAAATTAACTAGAGACTACTAAACGATTTGGTTGCCGTACTGATAACCACTTGACATATGATTAACTAGAACATTAGGAAATTCCAGTTATCTGGCCAAGTTAACAGACATGCGTGCAAGTAGGTATGTAATAGGTCTCTCAATCATGGCTTTTGCCTTTTTTCATAATGATTGTCTGTCGATAGTTTGTGAATGTTAGATCAATTTAAACATTTGTCATTACTTTTTAACAAACAAACGAAACAAAAGATGGCGTTGAGTTAGCCGCAACTTTTTAAATATTAGTTCAATTTGATTTTTGCAAACGCCAATCGATTGGCAATCATTCGTTTGAAACAAATAATATTGTTGGAACGTTTGTTTGATCATTATTTTTCCAAAAAATTCAATAGTCTCCACGTTTGATTTTCCCGGCGCGGAGCAATAGGTGGATTTATCGAAAAAACACCCCTCGGGTTTGGTTACATGTAGTATTTGAATAGTATATATACGATTATATAGCGGGCCGGAGGATGTGAGGGGAAAGAAACCCCCTGTATTTGATTAGTATATACTATACTGTATGTAACCAAACCCGAGGGGGTTTTTCTTAATTCAAAGAAAATTATCGAACAAATGTTTTGAGTGATCAAACATTTACAAGCTATCGTCAAAAATCATTATAAATTTAAAGACAGGCAAAAGTCAAGATGGAGAGGTCAATTTTATATAGCACTCGCAGCACTTCTAGAAATAATGATCTGATTATCAGTAATGTTCCCAGGGTCAGCTAAAGCTAGATCGAGTATCATTCATCAATGTGATTATAATAAGAAAGAATATAATTTCGAGGAAATTACCATCGGTCGATAACAAGTGGTCATAGTACATGATGGGACGCGGCAGGATTTCCCCGTTTTCACGCTATCATGTATTTCCTCTTGTATTTTGTTAATTGATTTTTAATAATTGATTTTTCGTTTACTGCACTTTACTTTAACTTTACAACGTCATTTTTTACTTTCATGTGATGATTCTTTTTACTTCACTTTTGCTATACTTTACGTAAATACTTGATTTTACGTTTTACGTTGAGTTTGTTTGTTTAATAATGTTGTAAAAAAAACCATTGCCAAAATGACTTTTATCGTGATAACGATGATACATTGTTATAGGCTCAGTAATAAACACGTTTCTATGTAATCAATTCCTCAAAAAAGATAATCTTATTCTTGAGCTTTGAAATGCGATCTTCTGCCAATTCCGTCAAATCCGAAATCCTCAAATTGTTACTTTCGATTTCACGAGAAATTGAGTCTTTAAAAATCTGTGTATCTGTGATCGTACGATGTGATCTGGTTTTATGTCTTACGCCGAAAAGTTAAAAAAATTTCCGTTCAATCGACCAATCAGAGCGTTTTTATCGCTTGCCTTGGAGTTAATATATGTTAAATCAGTATGGTAGCAAAACTAATTACCAAACAAGCAACGCAAAGCGATTTCCTATAGAATAACGGTCGGTGGAATAAAATTAGTTGAAGAAAAAACATTTGACCTACTGGGTTTATTCTATCAGCTGACTGAACATTGAATTTTTTCAAATGTTATTGAATGATTAATTAGATGATGGTAAAACTTATTATCAACCAAGCACCACCAAGCGATTTTCTATTGAATAACGGTCAGCGAAATAAAATTAGTTGAAAAAAAAATATTTGGCTGACTGGGTTTATTTTATCAGCTGACTGAATGTTGAATTTGAAAAAAAAATATTTCATGACTAGTGATAACAAAAGTTGTAACTTGTCAATTTATAACCACCAAGCAACTCTACATTGATAAAACATGTCATCGGAGTCATTTTACATAAAATTAACTTTGGCTGGTTAACTTTATGATAGAGCTAGTAATTAATCATTTATTAATAATGACAAATTACTAATCATTTTAATAACGCTACCATTAACCACCACATGACAACCTAGCGAGCCTATTTGATAAAAAGTCAAGAATCCAAAGTTGCCTGGTCAATTTTACGGAATTCTGATTATTTTTAAGAAAATTTTGAGAAAAGAAGCTTGAAATAAATTCATCGGGCCGGCGCACCACGTGCTTCGATTTTTCATAAGAATAAGGCGTAAAAAAAAACTCCGTTAGATATTGTTTCACATCGACCGAGAAACAATCCCACAGATATGCCGCCAACGTATTTTTGTGGACTACAAACTACCAAAAAAGTTTCTAGAGGCAAATAGCTTTGATCAACCGTTCAATAGTTAAAACCGTTTAAAGATTAGGGTGTATCGAAAAAATCTCTTTTTTCCGAGCTCCACAAGCAATTTTTTCCCTATCATGCCAAAAGACCAAGTTAGCCAAAAGGAGAACTTGAAATAAAATTTTTCGGGCCGACGCATCACGTGCTTCGATTTCCCGTAATAATAACTTGAAAAAAAAACTATGTTATGTTAGATGTTGTTTCGAATCGCCCTAAAAAAACATTTTCACAGATATGCCGCGTATTTTTGTATAGAATAAAATTCCCTACAAAAAAAGTTCGAAAATTATCTTTTGCCATAATATGAATAAAAGTGCTAGTGGAGCTCGGAAAAAAAAAGGATTTTCGATACATCCTAATTTTTAAACGGTTATAACTAATAAACGGTTGATCTGAACTATTTCGCTCCAGAAACTTTTTTCTTGTAGGGATTGTTATTATATACAAAAATACATCAGCGGAACATCTGTGAAAATTTCTTTTCGCGCGATGTAAACCAATATCTAACGGAGTTTTTTTTTTCAAGTGTCATTCTTATGGACAATCGAAGCACGCAGTGCGCCGGCGCGAAAAATTTATTTCAAGTTTTCCTTTTGGCTAACTACATCTTTTGGCATAATATGGAAAAATTTGTTTGTGGAATTCGAAAAAAAAAAGATTTTTTCGATACATCTTAGGAATCTAAAAAAAACATTTAAACGTTAGGTTATCTAGACGATAACCCACGTATAATTGGTCCCTTATTACAAGAATTAATAGTCAAAAAATGAATGAAAAAGGTCGCCATCTAAGTTACATGCTGCATGAAAAATTTATGATATCAATACTAGCCCAAGTATTTGTTGGTAATTCAGAAAATTTATTTCTACGAAACAAAACAGGAATTAAGAGATTAAAAACTCAGCCGTATCAAGATGAGCAAAAAACCTCTTATGATTGCTGTCTTAGGAGAATTACTTTACTGAAAAATTAATAAAAAGGTCACCATCCCAGTTGCGTGCAGCTGTAACAATTATGATATCAATACGAAGACAAGTATTTTTTGATGATTAAGAAGATATTAACATCGACGTAAACTAAAAATACTTATCAAAATTATTAACTTTTAATATTAAAATTGCAATTCAAATGGAAATCAAATTAAAGGTGAAGTCATGCGTTACTTTTAAGCAGCAGAAACTTGTAAGAAAATATTCTTCTCCGAATTTCAGAATACCCTGGTATCATACACGACATTCGACGTCGATTCAATCGGAATGAATTATGTTTTAATACGTTTCAGGAGTACTTGTCCAGCCCATCACTTTTTAATCAAATTGCTAATTCAAATAAAAATCTAGGGTCTCTGTCAAAACTCAAATATCACAAGTATGTACATTGAGCAAATCAAAAAGTAAAAGTTACCGTTACCATATAGATACCGTGGACGACCTTCAATGGTTGCGAAATTCTATAGAGCATAGTGTATATTTATATAGAATGAAATAGATTTCTTTGTAATAGAGATGGGATTGTATTTTAATTTCATCCAAATATAAAGTGGGCAAGGTAAAATTTACCGAACATTCAAGGTCGTCTCCAGTTTCTATTACGGTAATGGTAATTTTTACCTTTTAATCCTCGCTTTGTACGTTTTCATTGTTGATGACGACTTCAATCGCCCTTTTCTCAACAATATCTTCATCGCTAGCCCTGAAGGACTCGAAATAAAATGAACCAACCAAGATGGCGTTGTATGAAGCTTGGATTATGTGAAAACTTTAGATTCAACTTTAATGCTCTATCCGTGGCGTACATTGATCTTTTAAACATTTACCACTGGTAATTTGAATATTTTACTAATAAATAGTAGCTTTCGATAGTGTGATATATTTTATTACTGACAATACAAGTTTTCAATATAGAATGTTAACGTTAGACATGTTTGTACTATCAGCATAGAATCTTTAAAAATGTACTAACAAAGTATCTTATAGAAATTCAAACCAAAGTCCTTTTGCTATCAAAACAAGATTGAGGAAGTTTTGAGAAAAAAGACGTGATATAAAACCCAAAAGTTCCCCTAGGGAAAAAAAGGTCAGGACAAGTACATTGACGGTTGCTTCTTTCCTGATGATATCGAAACAAGTGTGGAAAAAAAATTTTCCATAAAATAAGAATTGTGAAAAAAAATTCCATAAAAAAAAATCATGAACCTTGCTGAAAATTATTTCACCACAATTGAAAAAAAATTTACGAATTAGTAGAAAACGTATTTAAAATGAAAAAATAAATTTGTAATTATTTTGTAAAGTAGAAAAAAATTGAAATAGAATGTGAAAAAATGTTGAATAAACCACTCGAAATAATTGCGAACAAAAATAACCGAAAAATGTCGCTAGGATACATTTTTAAAACCGACGACCCATTTTTCTCATCTTATTCTAAAGGAGGATCGACTAAATGAGTTTAAAAAGTTTCCATCGAAGTTACGTGCAGCATTAAAATTTATGATATCATTTCGAGGACAAGTATTTATTGGTGATTCGGAATATTCATTTCTACGGGACGCATCAGAAACTTGAAAAAGTGGAAAAGAATCAAAAAAGTTATCATCTAATTGTAAGTTACGTGCAGCACTAAAAATTATGATATCAATTCGAGGACAAGTATTTTATTTTATCAGTAATTTGCAATTTTGCCATTATGAAACTATGTTTCCATAAGGGTTGAGAATACGTCAAGCTCAGGACGTCTGATCGAAATTACTAAAAATGAACAACCATAAAAAATGACAAAATCTTGCTTTCCGACAACTAGAACCATACCAACCCATTTTTTAAAAACATATTTCGGTCCAAGGAACAGTGAAGTCATGAGTTACTTTGTGACAGCAGAAACGTATAAGAAATCTTTCTGCCCATGACTTTTTGGTAAAATGGCTGATTCAAAAAAATCACATCGAAGGGGAAGTCATTTGTTACTTTATGGTGGTAGAGACTTATAAGAAAATCGATTCGTCCCGTACTTTAAGAATCCCCTGATATCATTCACAACATTTAACGTCAATTGGATCGGTACAAATTATGTTTAAATACGTGTTAAAAGTACTTGTCCGGCCCATCACTTTTTATTCAAATTGCTCATCAAAGTTGAAAAAATTAAAGCAATTCAAATTGCTTCAAATCAGGAAATTGAGAAAAATACCTCCAGGTATTTTAACTTAATTGTATCAATTGTAAAAAAAATGTAATGGAACTTTTCTGTAATATACAAGGGATATTATTGGTCGTCCATCAAAAAATGCTCTTAGGACAATGAAAATTTCTAACTATCTAGGATAACCCCTCAAATTATATTGCAATGGAGGCATTTTTTACTTCTAATTTCTTTCAGCGGATAAATTCTATTCGGTATAAGAACCAACCTATACTATATTGCTGAGAACATTAAACTGATAATAAGTCGCATATAAGGAAGTTATCGAGTTTATTCACGTACACAATTTGATTCGGTAGCCCTTTAGATTATATTGCAATGACGGCATTTTTTACTCTTCGATTCTTCTAGCGGGAAAATTCTATTCGACATAAGAAACAACCTATATTATTGCTGAGAACATTATACTGAAAATACGTCGCATTTCAAGAAATTTTCGAGTTCATTCGCGAACACAATTTGATCCGGTTAAAATCATTAAACGTTGAGTATGACATGAGCGTTTCCTGGAATTCAAAGTAAATTTTTTTTCTTATATTAAGAGACGTGGTAGCGGCTGGTTTACTGTTCAATAATTTCAACTTTTTCTTTGATTTTCATTTGAATGAGCAATTTGAATAAAAAGTGATGGGCCGGACAAGTACTTTTAACACGTATTTAAACATAATTTGTACCGATCCAATTGACGTCAAATGTTGTGAATGATATCAGGGGATTCTTAAAGTACGGGACGAATCGATTTTCTTATAAGTCTCTACCACCATAAAGTAACAAATGACTTCTCCTTCGATGTGATTTTTTTGAATCAGCCATTTTACCAAAAAGTCATGGGCAGAAAGATTTCTTATACGTTTCTGCTGTCATAAAGTAACTCATGACTTCACTGTTCCTTGGACCGAAATATGTTTTTAAAAAATGGGTTGGTATGGTTCTAGTTGTCGGAAAGCAAGATTTTGTCATTTTTTATGGTTGTTCATTTTTAGTAATTTCGATCAGACGTCCTGAGCTTGACGTATTCTCAACCCTTATGGAAACATAGTTTCATAATGGCAAAATTGCAAATTACTGATAAAATAAAATACTTGTCCTCGAATTGATATCATAATTTTTAGTGCTGCACGTAACTTACAATTAGATGATAACTTTTTTGATTCTTTTCCACTTTTTCAAGTTTCTGATGCGTCCCGTAGAAATGAATATTCCGAATCACCAATAAATACTTGTCCTCGAAATGATATCATAAATTTTAATGCTGCACGTAACTTCGATGGAAACTTTTTAAACTCATTTAGTCGATCCTCCTTTAGAATAAGATGAGAAAAATGGGTCGTCGGTTTTAAAAATGTATCCTAGCGACATTTTTCGGTTATTTTTGTTCGCAATTATTTCGAGTGGTTTATTCAACATTTTTTCACATTCTATTTCAATTTTTTTCTACTTTACAAAATAATTACAAATTTATTTTTTCATTTTAAATACGTTTTCTACTAATTCGTAAATTTTTTTTCAATTGTGGTGAAATAATTTTCAGCAAGGTTCATGATTTTTTTTTATGGAATTTTTTTTCACAATTCTTATTTTATGGAAAATTTTTTTTCCACACTTGTTTCGATATCATCAGGAAAGAAGCAACCGTCAATGTACTTGTCCTGACCTTTTTTTCCCTAGGGGAACTTTTGGGTTTTAAATATTTATATTCACAAAATCCGAATTGGCGGAACGCGATGCCATGACGACGAATTGAGGAATGTTAGAAATGCCCGCTTCGTAACAACAACGTATAATCAGTTTTCCTGCACGAAAAATTAATATATTTATTTTTTTCTTTGAAATGAAACTAAAAAATTTTTTCAATATAGTACAGAATTATTTAGTATCCGGATGAGATGTTAAGAGCTTAGCGAACCTTTTAGACAACAACGTTGATAGTTCGCGAAAAATTCGTGTACGCTTCCTTAGATTGTTCGAACGAAAGTGGAGAAAGACCGTGTGGAAATATAAAGATCGCGCGTCGTCGTGGGATCTTCGCCACCTCCCCCCATCACAAACCGCACTTACAAAGTAACGCACAAGCAGCCCCGAGGGAAACCGTCTCGCGGGATGCTGCCTGTGGTTCCCCATATACGTGCGTCTTTTGCACAGACCGCACGCGGCCGATCGTAAAGCAAAGATGGCAAAAACGTGCAGAGATGTCTTTGGGTGCTTTCTTTTTTATTGACACGAATGATTTAACGAGAAAATAACCGGTTAGGAGAGAATCATTCATCTCGTACCGCAACTAATAGCTCCGACGACGGCGTCCCTAATGAGATCTCGTAAGCCAGAAAGAAAAGAAAATTTCGAGTGTATAAAAAATAACCAAGCGCCTCCCTCCAGTTCCAAATATTTATTCCTTATGTTATCGGTCGATGTTGGCCGATAAACATTTTTCAAACAAGTATTCGCTATTGAACGGATTTGAACGATTCATTGTACAAGTTTTTTTATTACACAACTGCGTCATAAAATAATATATGAATTTCTGGGCTGTTTATCGACATCGTCGTGACATGTACGATAAAAAAGGGCGGCCGAGGAACGATGGACGACGATGAGACGCGATTGTCAGCCCCTATGAAACTGTGAACGTACGTTACGTGTGTACATGTGTACATGCACACACGCGGATATTTTTATATTACATTAGTATCCTATCCAATTTTGTATATATAGATATGGGCGATTAAGATGTATACACCGCGGAGTGTTTATAGCTACTCAAGATATATTCTTTCTCGTCGTATTTTCTTACATACACGACAATGGAATTTTAACATCGTTCAGGGACGCGCGCACGCGAGCGAGCGACAACTGTTTATGATTTCTAGTTGAAGGGCATATTGTTAATGATTAAACGTAATTGGCGCACGAACGCGAAGAGAACTAAAGCCGGACGAGAAAACAATGAAGTTGGCGGGGAAAAATGAGAGAAGAGGTAGTTAAAAAAGTTGAAGGACGAAAAATTAATTTGTAACTTCGACTGAAGATAATCTATTGTTGACAACCTTGTAGGGCTACTTAACGATAACGTGATATTCAAATCATAAAAATATTCAAATTTATTCCACTTTTTTTGCTTTTACTCACTTCCGATGAAATCCGATGGAAATATTGCCAAAATAGCGAGATAATGGTGTTCTTCTTGAATTTTTCCACATTGAACGGTTGGGTCGAACGGTTGACCGTCGATGATAGCACGGGAAATGAGAGAGTGGTCACCGAAAACATTCAGCAGCGGTCCTTCCGGTATTCCACATGGCCATATAAATTTCCCCGTTCGAACCCGGGACCTCTCGATTGCCGGTCGAGTGCTCTCCCAACTGAGCTATCCAGGCCGCTTGCCACACTTGATTCTAATCGTCCTCGTAACGTTGTATTCCACAACGTTACAATTGATTTTGAGGTCCAGTATTCGAACCCCGGTCCAGTTCCAGCCGCATTTTTTTCGGATCATTCCTCCCATCCCGTTTTCCCCGTCACAAACTGGCGCCCAACGTGGGGCCACGGCCTCTGAAAAGTCACGAAAAAATTATCGTGTTTGTCGTGAAACCTTCCCTGAGATCTGGCTTCCCTTCCCCTACGAGCTCCGTAGTATCCCGATCCCTTCCGTCCCTCGGACACTCCCAGTCTGCAGTACCCCTGAGACCCCAGTTCCCAACAACGAGTGTAAGAGTCTGATCTGTCAGGGATAGATCAACTCTGGTGGGGGGGATTTTTAAAATTAAGGAGGATTATAGCCGTACTTGTAAGTACGGCTATAATTCCTCCGGATTCCTCGCACCTATATTCCTCCCTCCTATAATTCCTCCCACTTCTGATTGTCAAATAGTTCTTTGGTAATATAACTCCTCTTCTATTAAGTAAGGTGTCAGGTGTTGAGGATCAATCTTCCACTGACTTGCCCAGGACAGGGAAGATGGACGGAGGCAATTAAATTGTAACGAACGCGGATTAATGAAAACGAATATGTATATTTATTAATAAGAATTGCTATAATATTAGGAGTGTCCGATCTGACAAAAATCTGCAGTGAAATGACTGATTGGATGATAATTTATGATTACGGTATTTCGAATAGATATTAATTATGGCTATCGCGCCCACGAGGCTTTATCAAACATAAAACAGAGAGACAGAGAGAGAGAGAGAGAGAGAGAGAGAGAGAGAGAGAGAGAGAGAGAGAGAGAGAGAGAGAGAGAGATACCACGTCTGGCACTGTCTCTACCTCGCAACGAACTGTGGACGAGAATTGCCGGTAAGGGAGAAATTGTTCCCCTTAATTTGGATACTTTTTGTTTCAATATTTTTTCTAGAATGGCGCTATATGGCGTCTCATGGATTTGATATAAACCTCGAACCTGCTTCTCGAGGATCATTTCAAGTGGGCAGCAGCCTCCGTGGTTATACGCATATAAAAAAGCCCACGTATATCCTTGCTTTATTATTGATCCGACAGTAGATTCCGCATGAATTATTTTATTATCCAAATGCAGATTTCCCATATATATTCAAGCGGAGACAATTTGCTAGTCTGCTAGCGACCGGGAAATAGCATTATGTCCCGGTCGTATTCAAGTTGTTATTCCCACTCGACGTCGTCCAATTGATGCCGGAAAGTTATCTTATTATCGCGCAGGGCAGCAGCGAGGACGCCCGCGTGCTGAATAAAAATCGGAAAGGTCATCGGGTACATGGGGCGCATTCCCTACATTATAATGAAGGGACATGGCCAGTAACGAATAAATAAAGGGAAAAAGACATTGGGTATGCCGTGCTCGCAAATCGATATGCGGTGCATTCGAACGAGTACATCGCATATTGTACGCGATCGCGAATTGTTCATTATAGTATTATTGTATATAATACACATAACATTCGTGATATTCGAGTTTCAATTTTTGTTCAAAAATTTATTTTATTTAGTGGGGACAAAGATAAAATAAATATTCATGCTGTCTTTTTTTTTTATTTCCCCCCTTTTTTTTATACAAAATTCATATTAACTCCATGCGATGGAATAATGTAAATTCAAACATAATAAACAATGAGACGTAACGAGACTTGCGAGAGAATAAATTTTATTACACAGATATAGTGGATAACGAGTATGCAAGAATATGAGTTGGTCGCTCACCGGCAAATTAGATATAATCTTGAAATTATTCAATCGATCAAATTCGAGCTATCAGAATTTTCATTTCAACGAAGAATACAGTTTTCTATACATTAATGATAAAAATCGAAGAACAATACAACTTATCGTAACGGACGAGGAAGATCACTGTTGTCATCGTTTCTCGTGAACGTGACGAGGAAATATTGTGGCCCTTCGTATTCGATGATGATAAGTTGAAGGGTGGAAACGAATCTTCCTCTCGTAGTTCGTTGATTCCAAAACCCACCAAATAATGATGGTGAATTGAGGTCGGAATGTGACTTGAGACGTTTCACATTGACACTCGATGATGATTGAATCATGGAATCGTATCGACATCGGAGAGTTTCCGTCAGTGATAGGCAATCGTGAGTCGTGGACAGATTAACGTGGACGAACCACCGTTACGAATAATGTTGTAATAATGGATTTCGACGTCGCAAAATATTTTATTTGAAAAGTCAATGGAAATTTCTCGACTATAAATGAATCAAAGTACAAAGAATACAAGTTTCATATTTCTAGAAGAAACGGAGAAACGTTCGAGTCTCATTGTTGCAACAATATACAAAAATAATTATATCTAGTCGTGTCAGTTCTCTCATTTCATCGATTTGACAATAAAAACACTTGAGTAGTATTTTTTTTGGGAATAAATTCTCTTTGAAGGCATGATTTTTTAAAATTAACATTCATCGTTGAGAATTCGCGTTAATAGGATATTTATGGAGTTGTGATAATTTACGATCGTCTCATCCCGCGCGTCTAAATATGTATCGGCTATTCCCATTTCAACGATTATTGGGGTGCTATTTAATTTGTAAACGACGATGATGAGATCCGAGGTATTCGATATAACGTCATATGTGACCTCTAATCCGAGAAGACTCGTGAAATTCTTCAGAGCCTCTTGCTTCGACATTGTTGGATAGAGATTCGATAAGCTGAGTCTCTCGAGGGCTGTTTCGCGAACGAATGGCTCATAGCTATCTTTGCATATCGAATGACTCTCGCTCATATTAATTTTTGTTATGTCTTTTTTAGTATTCATATACGTTTTTAACTTTGTATATAAGCCATTTGCTCTAGAGGGTGAGTCTTTGACAGAAACTGACGGCTCTTGGATTTTTAAATCAAGAAAATTCATCTCCTGCAAATACTTTTCCGCCGCTCGATATTGATCGTTCATTAGCATACTTCTTTCCTTGCCAATGTTTCTCACCAGCTTGTCAAGCATTTCCTGAGCCGCGTCGTGCTTTGCTTTTATCTTCGTATCTGCCGAAGCTTTGATTTCGACACTGCAGATGGAGCACACAATTGTATAGACACGCGCGTGCGGCGGACCAAGGATTCCTCCATCCCGGTTTTCCGGCGGCTTGAGTTTTCATTGTATGCAATATTCGCTTAATTTTCCCACAGAATTTACAAAAATTTCTGTATGCGATATTTCTTTGGAGCCAGACAAATAATAACTGTCACTATCTCGCTCAACGTCCTCAGATTGTTTCGGTTGTTGTTGAGGAGCGTTCCCGTATCGATTTTAACCCTAATCAAGAATTTTCAACATCGCCTTGGCAGCTGCATGTTTGGCATCTTTTTCGTTCGTTCCTTTGCCACAAGCTGAAATACCGGATCAACACCCGGACAAGCTTACCCTAAAGGTGAAGTTGGGCGGTTGGGTGGTTTCGGTACTGGTAAGAAGGAGGTACTCAGGCACCCCTAACATGCTCTTGACCGAGTATTCTTGCAGGGTTGAAACCGGTGCATTGCTTGTTAAGATTATTGGTTAAGGAGATGATAGGTAGTAAAGAAATAATAAAATGACTCGTGATACGGACTAACAAAAGATTTGCATGTGTTTATTAAGTGAGATCACAAGCAACTACCGGTCTGTGCCGGTGTGAAAAACAGTGCGCTTATGGCGCCTTAACACTAGTCCCGCGCATGCGCCGCTCGACGCGCGAGAACTATTTTCTCAACATTGCTCATTTTAAATAATAATAATAATAATAATTATTATTATTATTATTAAATTTTTATTAATAATAAATAATTGGAATATAGCTGGATGGATTGGTAGAAAAGGGTTGTAATAAAACTAGTACACTCAAGAATTACGTTACTGAATACTTTGGTTATTATTTATTAATAGAATGTTTGACTATAATTAATCAACAGCTTAAGCTCGGAATGACTATGACTGTGACTGCTCCTTCTCAGAGCCGAAGACGAACTTTTTACACGTGTCTTTACGCTTCTCGCGTAACGAAACCGAATAATAAATAAATAAAAATTTATAAATAATAAAAATTATTATTATATTAAATAATAATAATAATTATTATTATTATTATTATTATTATTGTAATTGTAGTTTTGAAAATATTGAACCTGAAATAATATATGTTATATATATTAGCATAGCTTTGATTATCAATTGCGTAATGATTGAGCCTAAAAATTCTAACGTGGTACAGGAAGGACGGTAAACTCGCTGATTTAATTTTTATAAATTTCGCATCATTGCAATAAATAAACTTTTTGCTGGTGCACGAAATAGCTACAAAACTTTGGGATATTTACTTTTGAGGTTGTTCTCTGATCGCCGTTCGTAATGAACGCTACCCACTAGACCACCGCGCCGGTTGTGTTTGTTTCAATCATAAATAAATTTTTCGATGAAACGACGAAATACTGCACGAACAAGTCACCCTCATAAAACTTTGTATCTTGGCATTCGTAGATGTGTGTAGAGGGGTAGTAGCGCGCGGCATGTAAATTTACCTCGGTTTGCACGCAAAAACTCGTATTTCAAAATTTTTGGTTTAAATTATAACGATTAAAACGTTAGTTGCGGCGTGTGTAATACAGAATACAATTAAATCCGGCATGTTGTTATTTGTTACAGTTGAATATATGTATATTGTGACGTGGTAATTTTGCCCACGTCACGGAATGATTAAATATTGACACGGCACGAGAAAGGAGCGTTCTTTGGCAACGAAGAATCTCTCTCGAGCAAATCCAGAAGGGCCAATTGCGAGCGTATTTATCGAATATTAATTTTATTTTGATTCAGTTGTATTGTTGTACGAGCGAGCGGCGGTTATCCGCGAGATTGTCGAGTCGAGTTGAGCTAAGGCGATTTGGAGAGGGGATGGTCGAAACGTCATTGTGTGCGGAAGCCGAGGGAAATTCGAAATTCGAAACGGGGTTGTCAAGGTCATGACGCGAGGGTCGCTAACTCCATGCCCTCACCCTCGGCTGTCTAACCTCAGGTTGCGTCCATCGGCATCCAGAGAACGCCATATTCTCGTTCAAAGCCGAAGGCACAATTTTATCGTGTCGAAATCCTTGAAAATACCGCTCAACGAAGCATCGAAATTATCGCCCAGCGTTATGTAAAACGTATCGGCTCAGCATATCGTTAAAATTCAAAATAATACGTTGAGGTCAGCTCGGCGAGAGAAGGTTCTCGAAAACTCTCGCAAATTCTAGAACGAACGGTTGCGATTCTCGCGAGCAGGCTAAGGGTGGGGGGTTAAAACCCTAGTCCGCGTACTTGCTCTCGGTACAATTATCGATGACTCGAGCTTTTGGCAGCAATGATGGAGGACGTCTTTTCTCCAGCCGTAGCCGTAACTGATCAAGAATTCGACGCCGTTAAAAATATCGGTGGAGAGATATCGTGGTCTTTTTCCGGATCTCGTCGTACGGAAACTGTAGTTTATTAATAGTGATGAGCCGTCGTTTCGCTGTTATTTTTGTTTTGTGGAATGTATACATTTTGTCGAGAGGAATTCGTCGAAACCTGAAGTTTTCCCCCGTGTCGTACCAATCTCAATATTTTTCGTGTTGTGGACAAAATTACCACGTCACAACACCTCCTCCCCTATGGAAAAGGACGACCCGGCCGATAAAGACCGACGCCTCGCTTTCAAAGATTGATAATTCAGTAAATTACTTTGAAACTATTGTTTTAATAATGGAACATATTATTACGATTAAATAATATTTGAATCGTTTGAAATGAATAAAAGTTTTTAGAAATCCCTGATCCAAAATAAAAATATCCCAAAAGGGAGACTAGCACTGTTGAAAACTGGAGTAATCAAGCAATAATGTAATCCCCTTCGGGCAAAAGTTTTTCTTGTTCAAAGCAATCTAAGTTTTTATTATCCATCGTTGTATTTTTATTTGGTTTAACGACAATTGAGATCGTTCAAAATATTTTATATAAAGATTTTCGTCATTAACCGACTCTTATTCCGCGCTCTGTTTTATCAATTTCATTGCAATCAACGAACGATAATGCGCGGTATTGCGCTAGTCGACCAATGGTAATGCAACTCTCTCCGCGCGCTACTCGCCGCCCCGCCCCGCGTCCCGCGCCCGCGGGCGCCTGAATGAACGCGAGTGTTTTCTCGCTCATTCGTTGCCCCACGCATGATCCAATTCTCGCGCTTGCCCCTTCTATTATAAAAAAATTAAGTTTGTGATGCCAGTAACTTCATAAAAAATCACGTTCCGGAGGCGCATCTCGAAGCCACGTCTCACTCCATCGAGGCATCGCGTTAACTAGTTCATCTAATTATACTCAACGACATCTGCTCATCAGCGCTGAGTAAAATAATAATGCTTCAGAGTATAAAAAAACTGTAATTCCTTTGAGTTCCAATATTCATTTTTTTTAAATTTTATTTGCATTGTTCCCCGTGGCGTAGATGCAATTTTCCATCTTCGACGTGTGGCATAATCGTTCGAGAAATTGGCAGACTAACGCTAGATTTTTTTCACCAAATGAGTTTGAATACATATTGGACTCGCGACTCGCACTATTATTGACAACTCGATAGCACTCATTTTAAATCGATGTTATTGTTCACAATTCCGAAATAGACAGCACAGTTAATATCCACTTCGTTACAGGACACTCATTGCAGTTGATTACTTTCCACTCGATTATTTCCAGATCCATGATTTTGAATTCGGAAGAGCAGCAGCAACGTCGTTTTTACAACGTTGAAAATGATGGTTGATCGTATATCAAGATTCGAATGCACTAATTTATAATATATAATATCAACTGTTTATGCTTCCGAGATAGTAAACGAGGGATTAAGACGTGAAGATTTTTTTAATTTTGGCGTCGACGTACTCATGCACGACATGAAAAAATCCATCCAATGTTTCTTTGTCCCGCTAACTCAACAAATATTTTTTTCTTGTGTCAATAAATTGTCTTTTACCAACCGAGTAAGGTTGACGATGAGTGACAGAAAGTGTAATGGCAACTTGTGCCATACATAGTTTCGTGGAAAATCGTGCGTTTTAATCGTAAAAACTATTCGCAATGCCTTACACATAGCTGCGGTGGTCACTAAACTGTCTGTCACTCAAGACTCTTGCGCACGCTGCAATTTTTCATGATTCCCTAACGGCTTATCGCTTATCACTTGCGAGAAGAAAAGTTTTGTACAACTCTGTTAATATTCTTTAATGTTTACGAATTGGCATTGTACATGAGGAAACGCTTTGAGGTTCTCTACCTCATACAGCCGGTAGTAGAAACACGTTTCCAATTTAGTTATCTAGTTATACAAAAGTTTTCAATATGTAAATGATATTCACTTACCAAAAAAAAAAAAAAAAAAGAATGGGCGGGCTAACTTGACGCTAATATATATTTTTGATTATTTCGCGACAAACTCACCTCGCAAACGTTGATTTCATATACCCATTTCAATTGCATACGCATTACAAATTTTTCCTACGAAGAGTACACGATATATTCTTCGTACGAATAAATAATGTCAAAGACAATAGACAGATACACAAATTTAAACAGGTTTTAAAATTGATAGATGCCAATTTATTAAAAATTTATTAGATAATACAATAGATATACAAACATATAAAATGTAGTTTCGATTTGATAAGAATAACATACGCGATAGCGATGTACCCACGCGATCACACACAAATTCGAGATAAGGAAACCGCGATTTACCCACGCGTTCCTATTCCACATACAGCCTATCCGTTGGCTATTTCTCTCTCTGTCATTCCTCGAAACTACTGCCTACTTCGCGGCCTCACGCTATATATATATTGCGTGTAACGACGCTTCTGGAACGTTCTCGTGCGTTCGGCACATGGCGGCTTCCTGCCCCATGGCGACCTCTACCTCGCTCTCTCTCTCTCGTGCGGCAAAATTTTATTTTCTTCAACACAACAAAAGCAAAGTAGTTATGTACATTTATAAGATCGTTAATACCAGTCGGATAACGGATTACAATATATCGATGTAATACTTTCAAGAAGTAATATTTTTCTATAATTTTTGTTTTTTACTTGAAGGGGAGAAAAATGACCTTACGCACCGTAGGGGTCACGCACTGGCGACCCCCTTGTGCCGTACTCCTGATGTCGGGTCTACCGGCTAAAACCCCCCCTCCAACCTCCTGGCAACCACCCCGGAACCGCTTTCGCATTACTTCGAGGTGGCGCCGTTTCCATCTGGGACGCCCCTCAGGGCGTCCTGTCCTCCTCAAACCTTTTCTTGCGACGGAGGACGACCTCGACGAAAGGTCGACCTCCACCCACGCTTCCTCGTCAAGGAGCATAACTCCGACAATGTCATCAGGGGCTATGCGCTCCCGTACGTCACCTCCAATCGGGCTCCCCACACTCTCCATTCTTCACATTCGAAGAACGTGTGGAGGGCATCATAATATTTTCGATAAGTTATAAATGGCAAAAATCCCCTCACGGGGAAAAAACCCGGACAAGTACATTGATGGTCCCTCGTTTTCCGATGATATCACAAAAATTGTACAAAACTCCAAAAATTCACTTTCTTTATTTATTTCTTTGCATCTATTTGTACGGAAAAAATTAATTCAAACATTAGAAAGAAACGACATAGAATTGGTGTCTTACAATAATTAATAGTCGAAAAAATAACTAAAAAAAGGTAGCCATTTGAGTTACGTGCAGCTGTAAAAATTATGATATCAATACGAGGACAAGTATTTATTGGTTATTGAGAAGATATCAACATTGACGTATACTAAAAATACTTAACAAAATTATCAACTTTTAATATCTGAAAATTGTGTTTAAATAAGTGCTAACGATACGTGTCTGGCCCATTACTTTTTATTATAATTGCTATTCAAATGGGAATCAAATTAAAGGTGGAACAATGTGTTACGTTTCGGCGGCAGAAACTTATAAGAAAATCAATTCTTCTCCGAATTTCAGGATGAAAACCCTGGTATCAAACACGACATTCGACGTCGATTCAATCGGAATTAATTGTGTTTAAATGCGTCTTAAGAGTACTTGTCCGGCTCATCACTTTTTATTCAAATTCCTCATTCAAAGAAAAATCAGGGGTTTCTCAGAAAGGGATCACAAGTATGTACACGGAGCAAATTAGAAAAGTGAAAACTACCGTTACCGTATAGAAACCAGGGACGACCTTGAATGATTGGAAATTTCTACAGAGCATAGTGTACAATTGCCGAGAAATGAAATTAACTTCCCTATAACAGACATGGGATTGTGTTTTAATTCCATAAATACACAAAGTTTGCAAGGTGAAAGTTATCCACCATTCAAAATCATCTCCAGTTTCTATTACGGTAACAATAATTTCTAGCCTTAAATTTTTTCCTCGAACTTGATAATTGTTGGTAAAAGCTTGAATTGCACTTTTCTAATCAATATCTTCATGCCTAGCTATCAAGGACTCAATAATAAAATGAACGAATCAATATTGTTTTGTATGAAGTTTTCGTGATACGAAAACTTTTGATTGATATTGAACGATTTTGCCATGGCTTGCATTGATCTTCCAACCATTTACCAGTGTTAATTTGGATCTCTGACCAATAAATAGTAGCTTTTACTAATGTGATAAGCTTTAATGCTCACAGTAAAACTTCTCGATAATATAAAACTTTTTATTGCTTTAGTTTACACTGGAGAACTCGATGCTTATAAATTCCAGACTAAAGTGAAATTCAACCACGTGTAAACGTGTGAAACGTATAAGAGTACACGTCTATCTACGGATATATTTCACTCCAGTCTGAGGTAATTCTGGGACGCGTGCTCCGGTGTGACCTAAGCTATTGCTGCGATGTTTTACGGAGTCGCATCTCAAGGAAATTTACAACCGCCTAAGCCTTATATACGTGTAATTTTGTCAAAACTACGAAAACGATGACATCCCGTTTAAATCGACATTAAAAATGTTGTTTATGATACAAAGGTATCCTGCATTTCGGAGAACAATGATTTCCTCATGAAACTCTGCTGCTGAAGAATACCAAGCCTCAATTTTTCATTCGATTTTTCTTTGAATGAGGAATTTGAATAAAAAGTGAAGGGCCGGACAAGTACTTTAAGAGTACTTGTCCGGCCCTCATTCATTCAAATTCCTCATTCAAAGAAAAATCGAATGAGAAATTGAGGCTTGGTATTCTTCAGCAGCAGAGTTTCATGAGGAAATGGGCCGGACAAGTACTCTTAAAGTACTTGTCCGGCCCTTCACTTTTTATTCAAATTCCTCATGCAAAGAAAAATCGAATGAAAAATTGAGGCTTGGTATTCTTCAGCAGCAGAGTTTCATGAGGAAATCATTGTTCTCCGAAATGCAGGATACCTTTGTATCATAAACAAAATTTTTTCAGATTTTTCTGAAGAGTCATTTTCGAAAAAAAAAAAAAAAACATCCAAAAAAGTCCAAAAAAAAGCCCCATTGTAAAAATCTGAAAAAATTCCTAAAAATCGCTGATTATATGCCAAACACTTTGAGCTACCGCCCGTAGTGGAAGTACGATTTTTTCTGGGTGTTAATCGGCTAATAACGTTGAAAAAATTCAAAAAATGCCGAAAAACACGTACTCTGACCCAATAGTTGAATATTTTCGTACCCAAAAATTTTCTTTAAGCCAAAAAAAATTTTTGGCTAAAAAAATTCGAAAATTTTTTTTTAAGCCAAAAAAAAATTTTTTTAAGACAAAAAAAATTTTTGGCTTCAAAAATTAAAAAAAATTTTTTTAAGCCAAAAAAATTTCTGGGTACGAAAATATTCAACTATTGGGTCAGAGTACGTGTTTTTCGGCATTTTTTGAATTTTTTCAACGTTATTAGCCGATTAACACCCAGAAAAAATCATACTTCCACTACGGGCGGTAGCTTAAAGTGTTTGGCATATAATCAGCGATTTTTAGGAATTTTTTCAGATTTTTAAAATGGGGCTTTTTTTTTTTACTTTTTTGGATGTTTTTTTTTCGAAAATGACTCTTCAGAAAAATCTGAAAAAATTCCAGGGTGTCTTTTGGACTTCGTATAATCATATAAAAAATAATTAACCAAATCGGCGAGGGGCAGGGAAAAAGTCCGCCGGTTTGACGTGGAATACCTCATATATATAAGCGAAATACCACTCACTCACTCACTCACTCACTCACTGACTCACCAGTCACTCACTGACTCACTGACTGGATCACCAGATCACCGAAACTATAAGCCCGATTGACTTGAAATTTGGCATACATACTTCTTTCGCTACGTACACGCTCACTAAGAACGGGTTTTATCCAAATCGTATCCAAAGTTTATTTTTCACCCTCATCATTTTCTCACTCAATCACCATATATATATAGAAAAGATGTTATATACACTCCCGACAGAAATATCCGATCCTGAACGCGAACAAACACGACGCGACGGCGCGATCGCCGACATTTTTCGCCCGACAACAACAACGACGCGCGTTTTCGTCCGGGCGGCGGCCATCTTGGGCATCGGCAACAAACAGTCGAGACTACCGACGCGAGCGTTACCGACGCCGCCAAGCGTCGAAAAAATCAAATAAATTATTCTTTTTATTTTTCTTTTTTCTTTCGATTAAATTATCGTTCATTAACGCAATTAGGCTTAAAAAATCGGAGAAAAACCAAAGAATCGAAACAAAATAAGCGCGACTTATAATTTTATTGAAAATTTAAATAATTTTGAATAAATAAAAATGCGTATTACAGCGCATGCGCACTAGCCGAATTCGAGAGAAAACTCGAAATATTTTCATTGTTTTAAAAATTAATAAATTGTTTCCACATGCGAAAAATGATTCGATAATTCACAAAAAAATAATAATAAGCGGCAAATAATGAAAAATTCGAAATAAATAAAGCTGAAAAACATAAAAAGCGGAATTTCGCGCATCCGAGGATGCGAGAGTGGGGGTAGCGGTGAGCGAATGTAAGAGCGTGGATGAGTAGTGGGGAGAGTGCAGAGCGAATGAGAAAATAGAACATGCGCAGTAAGTGGTTCGAGGCTTAAATTAAGCGGCGCATCGAAAGCGAGGGAAAAGTGGGGTATAAAAGTCGCTGCGCGACCGCTCTCGGCATCAGTTCCTCTGATCACTTAGACTGGCTCGGACCTCCTAACAGAGCTCTCTCCAGTAGAACACTCTACCTAGTTCCAACAATTCATAAATCCTTTGTTCCTATTTTTCCTTGATGCCTGGGATATTGGAGGGGTTCGGCGACGTTCTCATCCCGTAGTCCAGGGTCACTCCTATTTTTTTTTTTATTTTCCGATTAATTGATGCATGAGAAATTGGAGGGGTTCGGCGACGTTCTCATCCCGTGGTTCATGGTCAATTATTTCCTTACCTCGTAGATGCTCAGGACATTGGAGTGATTCGGCGATGTTTAACTCCCGTGGTCTGGGGTCTGCATCCTTTCCTGTGTTGCAAGGGATATTGGCGCTATTCGGCGACGTTTAGAGCCCGTAGCCTGACTAATACTCACCTTTTTTATTATTTCTTTTATTTTTTATGTTTGTTGGAAACAGGTTAGAAAAACTATTTATTCATTTTTGCAAAATTAACGTAGATTCAAATTGAAAGAAATATAGCCGAGGCAGTCTGAGCGGAACTGGAGATCAATTTATAAATCCAAGAGGATAGTGAAATTATTTATTGATAAAGTAAAAATTGAAATAAAATAATTAAATAAAAGTAAATTAATCAATACCCTTGGATTTATAATCAATTTTGAAATAAAAACGATTATTATTATTCTCAACTACAATCCAAAAGGCAGCGGTAAGAACTTTGGTTTGTAAAAAAAAACAAAAATTTATCAAATTATTATTATATCGAGTCAAACCATGGATTGTGGTTAAGTTTGCACATTAAAAAGGGAATAATAGAAAGATAAAAATAAAACAGGTTGTTCCAGGACAGAAATAAGAAAAATATAAAAGTCAATTAACAATAAAATTTCTTTTATTATAAAAACACAGGAGACACACAAAAAGCGAAACAGCCAAAAAGCGTACAGGTCGTTAAATAACAAAGCGTGCAAATTAATAACTAATAAAGCGTGCGACAATTAATAAAACAGAAACAAAGCGGAAATAAAAGAAAAATTGTTTATTCATTCTGTAAATCTAGAAAATCCTCGTGGATTTTCATACAGTAAATTGCAACGATTCTTATTACTCTCGAATCTTCGTGTTCGTTAGGAATTCGAATACATCGCAAACAAAAATAAAAACAACAAACAAAAATAAGAAAAATTAGAAACAATTTTCGTAAATACGCTAACGCGATCGAAATCTCTTTATAAATTTATCCGCGAGATTTTATTTTGTAAAACGCATCGTTAATTTGAATAAATTTCATTTCTTATATTTTTTCACATAAAAACCGCGTTTTTTCACGTTCTTTCATACCTGCTCCTTTTAATTTAAGAAGCACGAACCGACGCGTAGCGACGTACACTCGGTCGATAAGTGTATAACGTTACAATATGTTATATATATGTTATATATATGTTATATATATGTTATATATATGCTATATATATGTTATATATATGTTATATATATGTTATATATATGTTATATATATATGTTATATATATGGTATATATTGAAACGTACCCGCACTCCCGATATAAATATTCCGATCCCGAACGCGAACGAACACGACGCGACGGCGCGATCGCCGACATTTTCGCCCGTAAACAACAACGACGCGCGCTTTCGTCCGGGCGGCGGCCATTTTGGGCATCGGCAACAAACGACCGAGACTACCGACGCGAGCGTTACCGACGCCGCCAAGCGTCGAAAAAATTAAATAAAATATTTTTTTGTTTTCTTTATTTCTTTTCAATAAATTATCGTTCGTTAACTTAATTAGACTTAAAAAATCGGAAAAAAATCAATAAATCGAAACAAAATAAGCGCGAGTTATAATTTTTCTGAAAATTTTGATAATTTCAAATAAACGAAAATGCGTATCACAGCGCATGCGCAGTAGCCAAATTCGAGAGAAAAATCGAAATAATTTCATTATTTTAAAAATTAAAAAATTGTTTCTACATGCGAAAAATGACTCAATAAATCAATAAATAAAAATAATAAGCGATTAATAATGAAAATTCAAGACAAACAAAGCTGAAAAACATAAAAAGCGGATTTTCGCGCATCCGTGGATGCGAGGGTGGGGGTAGCGGCGAGCGAATGTGTGAGCGTGAATGAGTAGTGGGGAGCGTGTTGAGCGAATGAGAAAGTAGAACATGCGCAGTAAGGGGTTCGAGATTAAATTTAAGCGGCGCATCGAAAGCGAGGGAAAAGTGGGGTATAAAAGTCGCTGCGCGACCGCTCTCGGGATCAGTTCCTCTGATCACTTAGACTGGCTCGGACCTCCTAACAGAGCTCTCTCCAGTAGAACACTCTACCTAGTTCCAACAATTCATAAAACCTTTGTTCCTATTTTTCCTTGATGCCTGGGATATTGGAGGGGTTCGGCGACGTTCTCATCCCGTAGTCCAGGGTCACTCCTATTTTTTTTTTACTTTCCGATTAATTGATGCATGGGACATTGGAGGGGTTCGGCGACGTTCTCATCCCGTGGTTCATGGTCAATTATTTCCTTACCTCGTAGATGCTCAGGACATTGGAGTGATTCGGCGACGTTTAACTCCCGTGGTCTGGGGTCTGCATCCTTTCCTGTGTTGCAAGGGATATTGGCGCTATTCGGCGACGTTTAGAGCCCGTAGCCTAAGTGATGCTCACCTTTTTTATTATTTCTTTTATTTTTATGTTTGTTGGAAACAGGTTAGAAAAATTATTTATTTATTTTGAAAATTAAATTTAAATTCAATTTGATAAAATTTATAGCCGAGGCAGTCTAAGCGGAACTGGAGATTTATTATACATCCAAGAGGTTATTCATTAATAAAGCGAAATTATTCATAAACAAAGTGACATTCTTGAACAAAGTGAAAAATATTATAAAATAATTAAAGAAAGTGAATTAAATCAATACCCTTGGATTTATAATTGATTTTTGAAATAAAACGATTATTATTATTATTATTCGGAACGACAATCCAAAAGGCAGCGGTAAGAACTTTGGTTTATAAAAAACAAAAATTATTTAAATTATTATTATATCGAGTCAAGTCACTTTTGGATTGTGGTTAAATTTAAACATTGGTAAAGCGAATAAAAGAGAAATAAAAATAAGCGGGTTGTTCCAGGACAGAAATAAGCAAAACAAAAAGCCATTCAAATTCTTTTCTTTATTATAAAAACGCAGGAGACACACAAAGAGAGAGATAAACATGAAGCGTGCAAATTAATAGACAGTACAGCGTGCGATAAATAATAGAACAAATAAAGCGAGAATAAAAGAAAAATTGTTTATTCTATAAATCTAGAAAATCCTCGTGGATTTTCATACAGTAAATTGCAACGATTCTTTTTTCTTTCGAATCTTCGCGTTCATTAGAAAATTCGAATACATCGCAAACAAAATAAGAATAACAAACAAAGATAAGAAAAATAAGAAACAATTTTCGTAAATCCGGTAACGCGATCGAAATATCTTTATAAATTTATCCGCGAGATCTTTATTTTGTAGAACGCATCGTTAATTTGAATAAATTTCATTTTGTTATATTTTTTTACATAAAAACCGCGTTTTTCACGTTCTTTCATACCTGCTCCTTTTTAGATTTAAGAAGCACGAACCGACGCGTAGCGACGTGCACTCGGTCGATAGGTGTATAACGTTACAATATACACTACCGTCGGAAAGTTTCCGGACAAAAGTCGGAAAAAGTTGCCACACTCTTTTTCTTGTTATTCCGTCGATAACGTAGATAAATTAATTTAATGAACGGCATTTTAAAGGGGAGAAATCCCATTTCATTTTGCTTTTTTTGAAAAATTTTTGCGATTTTTTTTACGACTAGGACGTCATTTTGAAAACGACCATTTTTCGTCTTTTTTTTTCCTTTTTACAGAGCGACCGCGTTATCAGTAGAAATTTTCTTTTCAAATTTCTCTGACCGGATCTTGAAAAGGCAGAACTCAAGCTTCAATTTCGTTTTTTATAAAACCCGTTACGATTTTTTTTGAAAAAGTTGTCATGTCTTTGGCGAAAAAAGACGGAATTCAGAAATTCCTGCGTAACACGAAAACTATCACATTTAGAAAAAAATCTTAAAGGAGTGAAAAGTTGCCTCTGAGATTGTTCTAGTCACTCGATTTTTTTCAGATTTTTTTTCCGAAATTTTTTTTTTTTTCATTGATTTTAGTCGAACTCCAGGTCTATAAATTTCCGTAATTTAAAAACTATGAGTTTTTTGACCAAAAGTCCAAGTACAAAAAAGTTTTATTTCTTCATTTTAAACATTTTGGAATTTTTTCAGATTTTTTTTCTCCGATGATGTTCATCAACATCGTCGGATAAAAAAATTCGAAAAAAAATCTGAAAAAATTCCAAAACTTTTAAAATGAAGAAATAAAACTTTTTTGTCCTTGGACTTTTGGTGAAAAAACCCATAGTTTTTAAATTACGGAAATTGATAGACCTAGAGTGCGACCAAAATCAATGGAAAAAAAAAATTTCGGAAAAAAAATCTGGAAAAAATCGAGTGACTAGAACAATCTCAGAGGCAACTTTTCACTCCTCTAAGATTTTTTTCTAAATGTGATAGTTTTCGTGTTACGCAGGAATTTCTGAATTCCGTCTTTTTTCGCCAAAAACATGATAACTTTTTCAAAAAAAATCGTAACGGGTTTTATAAAAAACGAAATTGAAGCTTGAGTTTTGCCTTTTCAAGATCCGGTCAGAGAAATTTGAAAAAAAAATTTCTACTGAAAACGCGGTCGCTCTGTAAAAAGGAACAAAAAAGACGAAAAATGGTCGTTTTCAAAATGACGTCCTAGTCGTAAAAAAAATCGCAAAAATTTTTCAAAAAAAGCAAAATGAAATGGAATTTCTCCCCTTTAAAATGCCGTTTATTAAATTAATTTATCTACGTTATCGACGGAAAAACATGAAAAAGAGTGTGGCAACTTTTTCCGACTTTTGTCCGGAAACTTTCCGACGGTAGTGTATGTCATATATATATGTTATATATATGTCATATATATATATATGATTTTTTTTCAATCGAAAATCACTGAACGGATTTCAATGAATCTTTCACGGGATTTAAGATCATGATTCAAACTGAATTTGGGGTTCTACGAAATTTTGTTATCTTAATTTTTACGGTAATACGAAAAAAATGTCGAAAAAAATACGAGAAAAATGAATTCCTCATTCTTCATAATTATATAAAACTGATGAAACTCTGAACGGAATAATTCATTTATCCAAATATTCTCTAATGCGTGGTTTACAGTGAGGATGAATCCCACACACCGATGTAGTGCGGACGCTACCCTTTGTCTCATGTAAAATATTCCACAATCCGTTAAAAAAAAATATTTGAAATTGGAAAAATAATCAGCTAGAAATGGCTAGATGCGCCTGCCCTATGCAGCAGGCGAAGCCCCCGGGCACAGCTAGTAATTATATAAAACTTATGAAACTCAGAACGGAATAATTCATGTATCCAAATATTCTCTAATGTGTGGTTCACAGTGAGGATGAATCCCACACACCGGTGTAGTGCGGACGCTACCCTTTGTCTCATGTAAAATATTCCACAATCCGTTGAAAAAAAATATTTGAAATTGGAAAAATAATCAGCTAGAAATGGCTAGATGCGCCTGCCCTATGCAGCGGGCGAAGCCCGCGGGCACAGCTAGTAATTATATAAAACTGATGAAACTCTGAACGGAATATTTCATGTATCCAAATATTCTCTAATGTGTGGTTTACAGTGAGGATGAATCCCACACACCGGTGTAGTGCGGACGCTACCCTTTGTCTCATGTAAAATATTCCACAATCCGTTAAAAAAAAAAACATTTGAAATTGGAAAAATAATCAGCTAGAAATGGCTAGATGCGCCTGCCCTATGCAGCGGGCGAAGCCCGCGGGCACAGCTAGTAATTATATAAAACTGATGAAACTCTGAACGGAATAATTCATGTATCCAAATATTCTCTAATGCGTGGTTTACAGTGAGGATGAATCCCACACACCGGTGTAGTGCGGACGCTACCCTTTGTCTCATATAAAATATTCCACAATCCGTTAAAAAAAAATATTTGAAATTGGAAAAATAATCAGCTAGAAATGGCTAGATGGCCGTATGCAGCAGGCGAAGCCCCCGGGCACAGCTAGTAATTATATAAAACTTATGAAACTCTGAACGGAATAATTCATGTATCCAAATATTCTCTAATGTGTGGTTTACAGTGAGGATGAATCCCACACACCGGTGTAGTGCGGACGCTACCCTTTGTCTCATGTAAAATATTCCACAATCCGTTCAAAAAAAATATTTGAAATTGGAAAAATAATCAGCTAGAAATGGCTAGATGCGCCTGCCCCATGCAGCGGGCGAAGCCCGCGGGCACAGCTAGTTAATTATAAACCCTTTGAGGGATGGTACTACGTAAACGTACCACCTTTTATTCTCTACTTTGGTCATTATTTCCGTTGTATTTCGCAAAACCTTTATGCTTGTAAATACGTTGTAGATTCTCGCAAGTCTATGTTGTAAGGTAACGTAAGGAAAAATGTTTGTATTCGTTTATTTATAATTAGTTTCAAAAAATCCAAACGCAAAGAACTCGTTTTTGAACAAAGAACTTCGTTCTTGAACGAAGTGTGTAATTACTTTGAATGGTTTTTTTCACATATACTTCATATCTAGTGCTATTATATATATTTTTTCCAAATTTTTAGACGAGCTAGAATTTTTTAAAAAAAGTGTTCAATTGTTCAAAAATTTGAATTTCTAAAAAATAGTCACCATATTGAATCTATCGTCTTGAATTTTTTAATTCTGACGTTAGAAACGTAATCAGCTATCACAGACATCTTTAGATGTCTTATCGTTTTGAAAATTTGTTCAGTACAAAAATGTGTGCTCCTCAAAGGGTAAAACGAAGTTGAGAAAAAAAATCTTTGCGATGCAGCAAAATAATAAAAAGTATTTAATCGCAGAGCCCGAATAACGATGAACCGTCAACGAGCTCACAACAGACGGTGGAAAGCGAGATGGAATCGCCAACGGGATCGATCGAAGATAACGATAGTGACGGAGAGACAAGCGCGCAAAGCGTTGCCGAAATGAATTAACCGCGAATACAGGAGGAAAGAATGGACGATGATGGCGGAAAATCTGGCAGTGACAATCTTAACGACAATGATAACGCTGCCGCTGCTGCTGATGACTCCGCTGAAAGAATGTTAGGAGGTGAGCAATGAAAAGAATGATATGATATTTTCGTTTGTCCTAGCAGGCTATCGGGCAAATTGTAAGGATGCAAGGAATTGAAAAAATTTCAACGAGTTTTAATAATAAAAAGAATTACAAAAGTTGAAAATAACACAGCAAGTAACATTAGCTGTAAGATAATAAACATAAGATATTTTTAACAAAAAGACTGATCGATATATGAAAATTATGCAGGTACCGGTGGTCCGATTGACCGAATTTGTGACAGCGACGATGAAGATCTGCCTGCCTTCGATGCATTACAAGACAATGGCCTAGACGTCATGGATGAACCCACCGTCGAGAACGAGACAGACGATGAAAGATACAACGATGAGGACGACAATTTCAGCGATAACAACGGCGAATATATCTTCGCCGGAGACTATTATTGTTATGGTGACGACGACGACGACGGCGGTGACGGCGACGACGGCGACGATGATGACGATGATGACGATGACGACGATGACGACGATAGACTATTCAATATCGATCCTGGCCCGATTATGTCAATGAGACCAAATTTCAGAGACGGGGTTGCCATAATATTGATGATAACGGCAGCGCTACGCTTCAAATTTTGTTTCGAAGCATTGCTAGCAGTATTGGGTATTATGAAATTTATGCTCAACCAATGCAATGCAGTCTACCGACGGTAAGAAAAAGTTTGTGGAATCGTTTAGGAAGAAAAGAAGAACATTTTCAGACGCGAAACATATATTGTCAACGTTGTCGACAAGTAATTGGTCGAGGACGAAGACCGCATAGAGTTTGTCGTTGCGGGATGTCAGGTCCCGATGAACCTATTAGCAATACTTCATTCTTTTTAAATCTAAACTTAACTCGGCAATTAAAACGATTATTTGCGATACCGATGATTGCGCAACATCTGAGATACCGGTATGATAGGAGAAAAAAACGTTTAAACGCAGTAGAGGATATATACGATGGATTATTATACAAAAGGTTACAGGAACCAGGAGAGTTTTTATCAAACGAATACAATTTCTCATTTACGATAAACACGGATGGCTGCAAAGTAGGAAACTCATCGACGCAGAGTGCCTGGCCAGTGTTATTAACGATTAACGAATTACCGCCGCACATGAGAAAACGATACATGATAGTAGCAGGAATCTATGTGGATGAAGGAAAACCAGATTTAATTTCATTCATGCAACCGATCGTCGATGAATTACAATTTCTTTATGATACCGGTATTAAATGGAAACCCAATGGTGTAGATACGGTTAGAAGCAAATTCGTAACGACTACGTGCGTAGTAGATTCGGTGGCTAGGTACGAAATTCTCAACATGAAAAGCTTCGACGGAAGATATGGATGTACGTTTTGTTACGCGGAAGGCGAAAAAGTGCCGGGGGCGTCAAATAATAAAAGAAAATATCGTATTAGAAATTTCAGATATCGTAAAGATAGGGATATGCGTGCTCAAATGGATAAAGCAACGAGATTCATGACTCCATTGTATGGAATAAAGGGAAATTCAATTCTAAGAAGTCTGCCGATGTATAATCTTCGGAGAAGTATGATTGTCGATGCAATGCATAATGCTTATCTCGGTGTTGCCAAAACTCTAATCGAATTAATTCTCGATAGTCCGGCTACGAGTCCGTGGTACTTTGGTAGCCCCGCTAATCGTAAACTTATAAGTGAACGATTGCGCAAAATACGAACACCGAGTAGATTAGCTAGAAAACCAAGGGGAATTAATTGTTACAAAGCGTGGAAAGCATCCGAATGGCGTAATTGGATATTGTACTATGCCGTACCGTGTTTGACTGGCATAGTCACGGACGAATATTTAAATCTTTTTGGCAAAATCTCCGAAGCGCTCCACATACTTAACAGTGACTCGTTGAACCAAGAAGAACTAAGAAGGGCTCATAATTTGATAGATGAATTTGTACGGGAATACGAAAGGTTATTCGGGCTCCCTCAAATGACATACAACTTTCATATTCTCCGACACTTGACTAAAACGGTAGAGGATTGGGGTCCAATATGGGCCAACAGTGCTTTCATATACGAAGCTTTTAACAAAAAAATTATAGAATCTTTGAATAGCCCTACCGGTAGACAACTACAAATTATGAACGAGTATTTATTAAACGACTTCGCTAGATGCGTCGTACACGATCCTACTGTTAGCGCAGATATAAGACGAAAAGTGATAGATGTTTTCAATATCGGTAAAAAACGACCCTCCCACAATACCTACGTCGACGAAGAAATTAAAAACTTTCAGGGTTTTAACGCGTACGTGGCGAGACGACTGAGCGAATGGGAACTTGACCACTTAAGAGAAGCGAATCTTACGTGTGAGAACGATATGATTGTCCATAATAAAGCGATAATAAATGGAAATTTGTATTGCACTCGTGAGGTGGAGCGTTATAATGCACGGTGTAGCAACAAAAACATACACACGGAAATCAATAGATTTGCATAAATATTGTAACGTTATGCACTTATCGACCGAGTGCACGTCGCTACGCGTCGGTTCGTGCTTCTTAAATTAAAAGGAGCAGGTATGAAAGAACGTAAAAAAACGCGGTTTTTATGTAAACAAAAAATATAACAAATGATTTTTATTCAAATTTAGCGATGTGTGTACAAAAAAAAATCTCGCGGATAAATTTATAAAGATATTTCGATCGCGTTACCGGATTTACGAAAATTGTTTCTTATTTTTCTTATTTTTGTTTGTTATTCTTATTTTGTTTGCGATGTATTCGAATTTTCTAATGAACGCGAAGATTCGAAAGAAAAAAGAATCGTTGCAATTTACTGTATGAAAATCCACGAGGATTTTCTAGATTTATAAAATAAACAATTTTTCTTTTATTCTCGCTTTATTTGTTCTATTATTTATCGCACGCTGTACTGTCTATTAATTTGCACGCTTCATGTTTATCTCTCTCTTTGTGTGTCTCCTGCGTTTTTATAATAAAGAAAAGAATTTGAATGGCTTTTTGTTTTGCTTATTTCTGTCCTGGAACAACCCGCTTATTTTTATTTCTCTTTTATTCGCTTTACCAATGTTTAAATTTAACCACAATCCAAAAGTGACTTGACTCGATATAATAATAATTTAAATAATTTTTGTTTTTTATAAACCAAAGTTCTTACCGCTGCCTTTTGGATTGTCGTTCCGAATAATAATAATAATAATCGTTTTATTTCAAAATTGATTATAAATCCAAGGGTATTGATTTAATTCACTTCTTTTAATTATTTTATAATATTTTTCACTTTGTTCAAGAATGTCACTTTGTTTAAGAATAATTTCGCTTTATTAATGAATAACCTCTTGGATGTATAATAAATCTCCAGTTCCGCTTAGACTGCCTCGGCTATAAATTTTATCAAATTGAATTTAAATTTAATTTTCAAAATAAATAAATAATTTTTCTAACCTGTTTCCAACAAACATAAAAATAAAAGAAATAATAAAAAAGGTGAGCATCACTTAGGCTACGGGCTCTAAACGTCGCCGAATAGCGCCAATATCCCTTGCAACACAGGAAAGGATGCAGACCCCAGACCACGGGAGTTAAACGTCGCCGAATCACTCCAATGTCCTGAGCATCTACGAGGTAAGGAAATAATTGACCATGAACCACGGGATGAGAACGTCGCCGAACCCCTCCAATGTCCCATGCATCAATTAATTGGAAAGTAAAAAAAAATAATAGGAGTGACCCTGGACTACGGGATGAGAACGTCGCCGAACCCCTCCAATATCCCAGGCATCAAGGAAAAATAGGAACAAAGGTTTTATGAATTGTTGGAACTAGGTAGAGTGTTCTACTGGAGAGAGCTCTGTTAGGAGGTCCGAGCCAGTCTAAGTGATCAGAGGAACTGATGCCGAGAGCGGTCGCGCAGCGACTTTTATACCCCACTTTTCCCTCGCTTTCGATGCGCCGCTTAAATTTAATCTCGAACCCCTTACTGCGCATGTTCTACTTTCTCATTCGCTCAACACGCTCCCCACTACTCATTCACGCTCACACATTCGCTCGTCGCTACCCCCACCCTCGCATCCACGGATGCGCGAAAATCCGCTTTTTATGTTTTTCAGGTTTATTTATTTCGAATTTGCCATTATTTGCCGCTTATTATTATCATTTATTGATTTATCGAATCATTTTTTGTATTTGAAAACAATTAATTAATTTTTAGAACAATGGAAATAATTCGATTTTTCTCTCGAATTTGGCTACTGCGCATGCGCTGTAATACGCATTTTCGTTTATTTAAAATTATGAGAATTTTCGGAAAAATTATAACTCGCGCTTATTTCGTTTTGATTCTTTGATTTTTTTCCGAATTTTTGAGCCTAATTACAATATTGAGTGATAATTTTATCAAAAGAAATAAAGAAAATGAAAAAATATTTTATTTAATTTTTTCGACGCTTGGCGGCGTCGGTAACGCTCGCGTCGGTAGTCTCGGTCGTTTGTTGCCGATGCCCAAGATGGCCGCCGCCCGGACGAAAGCGCGCGTCGTTGTTGTTTACGGGCGAAAATGTCGGCGATCGCGCCGTCGCGTCGTGTTCGTTTGCGTTCGGGATCGGGATTAAGTGTAGGAAGTGCGGGTACGTTTCAATGCCCCCCAGAACAAAAAAATCTAGGAACTGATCTTTTTTTGTTCTCTAAATTTAATTTTAAAATTTCAAAAATTCAAATATTTAAAAATTCAAAAATCGGAGTAGGGATTTATAAAGGATACGATGGCTCGAGGATGATCGTGGTTATGATGCGATGATGATTACTATCGTCCTCTCGAAGCTGAATGATTTTGATGATTTTGCAGGTTTTCGTGATGTTCTCGTAGATTTTGCTCGTCACGATCGGCATCCATGTTGCCGGCTGCTTCTTCTTCTTCGAGGAGTTCTTCCATCTCCTCCGGCGTTACCCATTTTATATCGTTGATGAGGCAGAATTCATACTCCCCTTTTCTAGCGTATCCCTCAGAAATGAGTCTCGACGCCATATTCGTACTATTATTATGAGAGAATAGTCGGACTTCGTGTCCTTCGAGAGTAGGATGCTCCCCGATGATTTGAATATAGGCTTTTTTATTCTCCAATGCTCGTTGATAGTATTGGCAGCATATTTGCTCCCAGCGCTGACCCAGAAATGGTTTGACGTCAGATAGATAAGCTTTCGTTGAGAATTTCGGCACCTCGATGTACTCGTGAGGTAGACGCTCCAGGTCCGATAACGGATGCATTAATGTAACACCCCTGTCGATGAGTTCGATGGTAGCCTCTCCGTCTTCGATTTTCATTAATTTTACTCGAAAAGCGTTATGCCGGTTATCGATAGCGTATAGACCGCTGATACTGTGTAGAGTGGGTGGACCACCCCTTCTTTTAGCCAAATCCTCCGATAGCTGCTCCTCAAAAGCACACAGTTCTTTATATTTGAGAGCTGTGGTATAGGTGAAATTCGTGGGATTGTTGAAACCCACGACGACGCACTCGTATAGCCCCGTCCACGATGCTGGCCACGGAGAAGGTTGAGGCACCCCTGGTACAATGAGAGTTCTCATTGTTATGCTTGATGTTCTTGATGTCGCTTCAAATGCCCTGGTTGAGCTTGTAGAGCTCCCGGTGTTGCCAGTAGCTTGACTGAGACCAAAATGATGTTTTGGAGTCCGCTGCTCCGACTCTTATACTCGGCGTTATCCCCACTTTTCCGTTTCCCCCACTCTCACGATTTTTATTTGTCCATTTCTCCCCACTCTTTATTTTTCTTCCCCACTTCTTATTTTCACGTCCCCACTTCAATTTTTATCCCCACTATTTATTTTCGTCCCTTCTTTTCCATCTCCCTCTTCTTCTTTTACCCTTCTCTCAATTTTCATTTGTTCTTTTACCCCACTCCTGAATTTTCACCCCTTAAAGTCATTTTTTTATCCCCACTTTTTTTTTCGTCTCTCAATTTTTATTTTTCATGTCTTCACTTTATTTTTCTCCCCACTCTTCATTTTTTCTTTTGTATTCATTTATCTATTTAATTTTCAATTTTTGTTTCCATTTTTTATTATTCGTTCCCTTAATTAATTGTTTCTCCATTCTTCGATTCAAACACCTTAATTTTCTCGTTTCATCCCCTTAACTCATCATATTCTCAATTCTTCATCCATTCTTTCTTATCACCCCCTTAAAACTCCTTAATCCTACTTTCTTTTCTCACACTCATACTTATTTTACTCCATTTTATAGTTTTTTTTTTTTTTTTCTTATCCTTTCCCTTTTTCATGTTTTTCAGGTGAGGTTTCGCAGTAATTTCTCAGGTGAGTATTTCAATCTTATTTTTATATCTAATTTTCTCTTTTTTTTTTTTTTTTTATTTGTTTCTTATTATTTTCAGGTATGTAGCGTTCCAGGACAAGGTTAGTATTTTTTTTACTCCAAAATTTCTTTTTCTTATTCACTAATTATATTTTTCTATTTTCAGATTTCTATTTTTGAATTTCATTTCATTTTACTTATTTATTTAATAATTTTTCTATTTCGCAGGTAAACCAGGTTTCCAGGACACGGATACTCCAAAATCGTTCTCAGTGAGTAATTTCTTCTATTGTTTTTTCTATTTTTCTAGTTTTCATTTTTCTCATTTATTTTTCTTTTTATTTTTAGGTTAGGAAAAAAAAATAATACAGAAGACAGCCGTTTTAAATTCGCGAGAGAACCACCACATTTTATTTGTATAATTGATTTCAGTTCTTTTATACTCATGAATAACATTAATATAAACAATATGGAAAAATAAAATATAAGAACAATAGTTTTTCTCTTCCCTTTTTTTTTTTTTTATTTATTTAATTTCCTCTCTTGTATTTCATTTTTTATTATCAGACGGATTTCCGGGATATCATCTTGTGAGAAATTAATTTTATTTTGCAATGCTATTTGTTTTGCGAAAGCACATACAAAAACTCCACAATCATGGCCGTTGGTTTGTCGAGGGATTTCCTTTTTTATGTTCAAATTCCATTCTCCCCTTCTGAATTCTTCGTTCTTTTTTTCTTTTGCTTCTTCTTCTAAATATCCCAACAAAATGTTCATACATCCTTTATCGTCTCCCATCAAGCTATCGTAATACTCAATGGTTTTGATTTTCATTTGAATGACCGCCAAACACCAATGATTACCGAGATGCACTGGAACGAACACCACGTCCCGCTCAAAGATGTTTATCCTTTTCGTCCATCTTTTGATCGAACTGTACCCACTGAGATAAAGACGTGTAAAGAAAAATGAACTCATCGAATAGGTTCGATTGTTTCCTTCTTTATCGATCAATTCAAAGTATGCGTTAATTACTTCGTCGTTAAGCCAGTTAACGCCGTTCAAAGTAGCAAGGTCTTTTTTATGAAGCCGTGGTGGCTGTTTCAATTCTGTGTCCTTGAGTATCTCAATTTTTTGTTTTTTCAGAATTTTTTCTTTTTCTTTGTTTTCCATCTCCTTTCTCTTCACACCTTGCGCTATATCCTCCTCATTTTTTTTAGGACAAATATTTTCTTCATTTTCCCACACGAACTCGTCCACTCCCCATTTTCTCCATATATTTCCTGCATCTTTGTCTATCTGCTCCGCGTAGATTTTTCTTTCCTCTGTTTCTTTAATCCTTCGCTTTTCTTTCTCCTCTTCTCCTGAATCCTTTGGTTCCTTGATAGGCGACAGTAATTGTGGAACTGTAAATTCACGTTGGATTGCAGCGAATTGATGCTGTTTAATAAATTCTTCTAGTCGTTCGCGGTTTGATTTCCTTAAAGAATCGACGTCAATAATATATATTTTCCATGTCGTTTGAACTGCTTTGTCTTTAAAACGCCCCTCCGTTTGAGACGTTTGATTTTGTGTCATCTTTTTGCTGAAGTTCAGATTGATAATTGGAGTAAATTTTATTGATTTTGGTTCTCCGCTCATTATCCCAATTTCTTTTCTCATTTCCACGTTCTCATCCTCCCATATTCCTTGTCCTCCATCTGCTCCGTGTGAGAAATGCTTTTGTTGAACGCAACTCGTTTGCGTGAATGCATCGACTTTATCGCCTAGATATAATTAATATCTTTGTTCATTTCCTTCTAAATATTCTAATCATCGTTTCTGCATGCCTAAAACATTAATTCTTACCCATTTTCGCGTCCTAACACTCCAAATCGTTTGCCTTTTATTATTATATTTTTTTTTTTCGTTTTGAGTTCGGAGCTTCGTTCTTTCGAATCGAAAGTTTGTTGCGCAATGACGTCACAGCAATATGGCGTCTCTACCCACGCTTACCGTCGCTTACAGGCGCCACTTACCGGCAACCGTACTTCTGAAGTTCGGCCGTACCGAAGCGCCACCGACTATCGGCGGATTTTTTTCGAACTAATTTTCGGACTTTGGCGTTTTCTCGCTCTATGCATGTTTTTCAGATATTTTTTCATGTTTTTCAGCATTTATTCGTTTCCTGACGCGTTTTTTAATAATAAATCGATTATCCAAATAATAATTAAGGTGCTCCTTAGCAATTTTTCGTGATATTTTGGAAAATATTAATATTTTT
This sequence comes from Campoplex capitator, assembly GCA_037576405.1. NCBI lineage: Eukaryota > Metazoa > Arthropoda > Insecta > Hymenoptera > Ichneumonidae > Campoplex > Campoplex capitator. The sequence continues at coordinate 65,154 of JARBWI010000105.1, read as the reverse complement.
ATTATCGCAAATATTTTTATCGCATTGTTGTGTATTCGCCTAACGACAATTTCATATTTTCGATCGCGATTGTTTATAACTTTTTTAATAATGATAATTTTATTATCGGAAACGCGTTTTCCGTAATTCTCGACCCTCAAATAATAATAATAATTTGATTAATCATACGTTTTTGCAATTTATGCGTATCTTTTAAAATAACGACATTTTTATTGTCGGTAAAGTAGTTTTCGAGTTCGAGTGAATGTTTAATAAACAAATTTATTTTAATATCGTAGTTTTTTGTTTCTTTTTAGATTTTGCGTATGTTTTTGTATTTTTCTTCGTTTTTTCTTGGTTTTAACAAGTCCCGTAACGTCGGAACGGATATATCGGTAAGTATAGGTACTAGTGAAATTCCAATAGAATAAATGAAATTTGAACGGAAAAATTTGAAAAATATGATAATTCTTCAAATATTTTGATTAATTATGTTTGGAATCAAGGTAAAAATGAAAGTTGGCGCATAAATTCTCTTATAACTTAGTAATTTTTATTGTTATTCACATTTTTCTTCTAATTTTTGTATTTTTTCAGGTTTGAGGCGTGATACATGCCTCTTTCGACTTCGGTATCAGGATTTTCAATAATAAATGTTGCAGCTGCTATCTGTTTTTTAATCCTATAAGGTCCCTCATAAATTGAGAAAAATTTGGCCATTTTTTTATTAATCGGATCGCTAACGTTACAAGCTTTTGCTAGGACTAGATCCCCTTCGTGAAATTCGATTAATTTATGCTTCCTATCAAACTTTTGAGCTCTCTCTCGGCCTTTTCTCTCTATCCTGTTCCTAGCAAGCATCAATTTGGCTTGTATCCCTTCTTCATCCTCTAAATTCTCTTCTTTTTCTATCTGAATCCAATTTCTCCAAACTCTCTGAGGTTTTACATTCTTTTGTATCTCGATCGGAGTCATCTCCGTCGTCTCATGATGCGTTTCGTTCATACAATCCTCGATAACTTTAACCCATTGTAACCAATCAGTGTGTTTGTCTGTCAAAAAAGTCCTGAAAAATCGACCTATCTCTCTATTCACTCTTTCTACTATATTTCCCTGCGGATGTCTTATAGATGAGAAAACTCCTTGTATTCCTTCACTCTCTAGCTTACTGAGCCATAATCGCGATGTAAATTGTGTACCGTGGTCAAATTGTAATTTTTTCGGTTTTCCGTGTTCCGGAATGTAATGATTAAAAATTTTATTGATTGTTGACTGCGCGGTAGCTACTCTAAGTGGATATAACACAACAAATTTTGAAAATGCATCAATTGTTACGAGGATATGCTTCATTCCTCCGCTAGTTACTGGTAATGGACCAAAAAAATCTATCGAGACTATATCTCCCGGTCCCTCAGGAATTATATTTTGCTGAGCAGCATAGGAATGCTGATTCGGTACTTTATTTCTTTGACAGGAGTCGCACGAAGCAAGAATTTGTCTGATAGCATGGTACATTCGCGGGTACGTAAAATCCTCTTTAATCATTTTCCAAACTTTTTTGGCGCCTACATGACCGTACATTTCGTGAGTTTCAGATACGAGAGGATGGAGAATCTCCCTCGGTAAAATGACTTTCCAGGAATCGGGATTGACTGCTTTTAATAAAATATTGTTTTTTATCTGATATTTGTCGTCTTGCTCATTTATTATCCTTTCTCTGATTTCTCTAATCCTTTCGTCTCTCATTTGCCATATTCCCACCTGTCTAATTCTTTGTTCCAATCCTTTGGAGGGTTTTATAGCGAGCATCGTGCTAATAACTATCTCTTTTCCTTTTCTACCTCCTACATCCGGTGGATTTAATCGACTCAATACGTCTGCCACCACATTCCTCTCTCCTGGACAAAATTCGAATTTGATGTCATAGTCTTGTATGGCTAAAATCCATCTCGTTAGTCTTTCGTTTAGAAGCTGACAATTTTTTAAGAACGTTATGGCTTTATGATCCGTAATCGCTTCTATCTTTGCTCCCAACAAATAAGTCCTAAACTTTTTCAAAGCCCAAACAATCGCTAATAATTCTTTCTCTGTCGTCGTGTATGCCATTTCGGATCCCTTTAGCGTTCTACTTGCAAACATTATTACCCCTAAATCGCCATTTTTATCTTTTTGAGCCAAAGTACCCCCCAAAGCATAGTTACTCGCGTCAGTTTGCAAAATATATCCTTCCGTAGGATCTGGATGCGTGAGAAGCACGTCTTCGACAAACAAATTTTTAATTCTATCAAAAGCCTCTTTTTCTTCTTTATCCCAATGCCATTTTGTCTCTTTTTTCAATAATTTTAATAATGGGATTGTTTCCTCCGCATGTTTTTTCGTGAATTTCGTATAATAATTAATTAAACCCAGAAATCCTCTCAACTGTTTTAAATTTTTAGGCGGCGGAAAATCGTGAATCGCCTGAATTTTCGCGGGCTGTGGCTTTATTCCTTTAGTTGTTAAAATATGACCAAGAAACTCTACTTCTTTTCTGAAAAATTTGGCTTTCTTTAATTTAATAGTCATACCGTGTTGCTGCAACCGTTCTAGGAGTTCGTCTAAATGTCTCATATGTTCCTCGAAATTTGAGGATATGCACAATAAATCATCGACAAAATTAATGACGTGATCTCCCAGACCGTGTAAAATTATATCAAGCGCTCTTAATAATGCAGCTGTACTAGTTTTTAAACCGAAAGGTGTTACCGTGAACTCATAAACTTTTCCCCTGTATCGAAATGCGGTGTACTTCATTGAATCGGGATGAAGTGGAATTTGCCAGAAACTATTTGTGAGATCTAGCGTGGTCATTACTTTAGCTGAATGGCATTTTTGAAAAATTTCCTCCATATTAGGTACCGACTCATGGTCGTCCGCCATAACCTGATTTAATTTTCTAGCATCTAGGCATAATCTAACTGTTCCGTCTTTCTTTATTACGGGTATTATAGGATTTATCCAAGCGCTGTTTGATCTCTGAATTATTCCGCAATCTAGTAACTTTTCTATTTCTCTGTCTACTTTTTCGCGATGCATTAACGGAACCTCGTAATTGTGGGCGACTATCGGCTTGTCTGTTGTTATCTCTAATCGATGTTCATAAACTGAAATTCTTCCTGTATCTTTACGAAATACATCCCTTCTATTCCAAATAACTCGTTTGTGAATTTCTTTTTCTTTTTCGGAGAGCTCTGTTTGTCCTACGATTTCTTCTATCTCTTCTTTAGTAACTTCCTCAGAATCATTTTCTTCTATCAAATTTAAATTTTGCACTGGCTCATTAATAACTTCTTTAATAACTTCTTTTTCTTTTATAAAATTCTTTTTTAAATTCAAGTCCATTTCGCTTTGAGTGATGGCTTCTACTGCATTTTCTTTCTTCACTGACCCTATCGCGGGTATAATATCAATAATTTCATTGTACTTCACCTGGAGAGACATTTCTCCCAGGTCAATTAAACTTTTGAGGGGTTGCAGGGAATCTACCCCAAGCAACACGTCCCTAATTAAGCCAGGCACTATCATAAATTTCACATAAGTTTTTATTTTCCCAATTTCTGTTACCGCCATTATTTGACTTTTAACTTTAGTCCTTTTTCCTTTAATCGCACCTTTTACTGTGACTCCCGTTACAGGTAAAAGTGGACAGTCTTTCAAAATCTCCTTATTCTCCAAATAAAATTCCTCCGAAATCGTAGTTACTTTCGACCCTGAATCTACTAAAGCTGTTACCGGAATACCCTCGATTTTCGCGTAAATTTCGGGGCACTCAATTATCGGCACAGTCTCCCCGTTAATCTCTTCTCCTAACAGAAATTCCCTAGTATCCGTAAAAATAGTATTAATCGCGATCTTTGTTTTATCTTCTTTATTTTCTTGCTCGATGTTTTCGTTGTTTTCTTTCTTGAGGTTCTCCGTTAACTTGTCGCACGTTTCCTTGTTTTTCGCCGTATTTTTGAGGTCCTCCGATAAACCGTCAATCAATTTTTTATTCTTATTGTTTTTCTTCTTTATTTTCTTCTTATTCGTTGCACCTCGTACATCTTCTTTTTCTCTTATTTGATCATTTTTTTGCACGGGTACAACGCTTATTCGTTTCCCGCGTTCGTAGTAGGTTGTTGAGGCTCGTTTTGAATTTCCATTGATTGGATCGGTTGTGCGGCGTCGTTTCTTCTTTCGTAATTGTTATTATTCGGTCGTTGAAATCCTCCATTGTTTTGACCCTGTCGCCACTCTTGATTTCTTGTCGGATACCAGTTTTGGTTTCGATTTTGTTGATAGTTGGGATTTCCTCCCTGTTGGTTACCCCAATTGCGATTTTGTTGATAATTGGGATTTCCTCCCTGTTGTGAGCGTTGATTACTGTTGTTCCAATTCGGATTTCTATTTTGTTGCTCGAAATTTCCGTTATTCGGCCGTTGGTTTTGTCGGTTATCCCAATTATTGTATCCGCTATTATTTCTTTGGAAATTGAAATTCGTGTTTCCTCTATTATAATTGTTTTGGTAATTTCCTTGATTATTCCAATTATTGTTTTGCTGTTGTGGCATCCGGAACGGTCTTTGCTCATTTCCTCCTTTGTTTTGATTTTGATTTTCTTTTTGTTTCTTCTCTTCCGAATTGACAGGTCCCGTTTGGTCGATCTTTTCCAAAAATTCCTCCAATTGTTCGAATTTTTCAAATCCTCGGCTAATAATTGTGGCCTTTATTTCCTCAGTGTAGTGTCTTGATAATGAGGCGATAATATCTTTGTCACTTGGTGCTGGTATTAAATCACGCGCAGCTCCAAACAATTTAATAGCGTATTCGGCTTTCGAGATTTTTCCACCTTCTTTAGCGTAGTTGCCGATCTCCAAATCCGTTCGTACTTTTCGTTGCACGTCATGGTTCCAAAATTTGTTAATGAACTTCTTTTCGATCTCCTCAAATCCGTTGACTTGTTCCTGAATTAGAGCCCACCAGTCTTTCGCCGATTTTTCCAAACATTGCCCGAGCAAGTACTTCATCTCGTTGATCGTTGGATTCGTCACCTCACAGTACTTCCGGAACTCCCGTATGAATTTCATTGGCCTAGTGTTTTCCGTTGCATCGAATGTAGGCGGTTTGATTTTAATTTTATTTATTTGTTCGTAATGCCGTTCTTTTGTTTTGTTGTAATTTGCTCTTTTCTTTATTTCCGGTTGTTCATCGTCAGATTCCTCTTCTGATTCTTCAATTTTGTCTAATTTTCTTTGTTGGGTAATGATTCGCGTGCTTTCTTTGTTCGGACTATGAAATTTTTCTTGTGATTCTATGGCGTCCATTCTTTTACGCAGAGTGTCAAAATCTAGTTGCATTTGTGCTACATTCACATCGGTTACCGCTTGTCTTTCGGCATTTTCTTGAATTATCCGCGTCATTCCGGTTACGTGACGTTTTATCGGATCATAAATTGCGTGAACGTCTTTAGCAATTTTCGCCTGTGTTATTTTTAAGCTATTTCCAAATTCTTCCCGCAAATTCTCAATTTGACCCTCCATTCTTTGCATTAACTCGAACAAATTTGTTAGAATGTCGTCTCTATTTTCATTTGATGAAGGCCTATTTCCATCCGACTTTGGTGTTTCAAAGCTTTCTTCTCTGGTTTCTTTTTGATTTGTTTTATTTTCAGCTTCTGGCCCGAAATTACCCCTTGATTCGTTAAAAGTTTTTCCTGCGCCTTGAGGAGGAATCGTTACTTCTACATTTTCCCCTGTTTGATTTTCGGGATTTGGAAATCCGGAGTCACTTGTCGTTTCTTTGTTGTCTGCCATTTTAATAAATTTAATAATTTTCATTCAATTTAAATTAATGGAGAATAATTTTCACGCTCTTTTGCGATACCTGCCCCACGTTGGGCGCCAGTTGTAACGTTATGCACTTATCGACCGAGTGCACGTCGCTACGCGTCGGTTCGTGCTTCTTAAATTAAAAGGAGCAGGTATGAAAGAACGTAAAAAAACGCGGTTTTTATGTAAACAAAAAATATAACAAATGATTTTTATTCAAATTTAGCGATGTGTGTACAAAAAAAAATCTCGCGGATAAATTTATAAAGATATTTCGATCGCGTTACCGGATTTACGAAAATTGTTTCTTATTTTTCTTATTTTTGTTTGTTATTCTTATTTTGTTTGCGATGTATTCGAATTTTCTAATGAACGCGAAGATTCGAAAGAAAAAAGAATCGTTGCAATTTACTGTATGAAAATCCACGAGGATTTTCTAGATTTATAAAATAAACAATTTTTCTTTTATTCTCGCTTTATTTGTTCTATTATTTATCGCACGCTGTACTGTCTATTAATTTGCACGCTTCATGTTTATCTCTCTCTTTGTGTGTCTCCTGCGTTTTTATAATAAAGAAAAGAATTTGAATGGCTTTTTGTTTTGCTTATTTCTGTCCTGGAACAACCCGCTTATTTTTATTTCTCTTTTATTCGCTTTACCAATGTTTAAATTTAACCACAATCCAAAAGTGACTTGACTCGATATAATAATAATTTAAATAATTTTTGTTTTTTATAAACCAAAGTTCTTACCGCTGCCTTTTGGATTGTCGTTCCGAATAATAATAATAATAATCGTTTTATTTCAAAATTGATTATAAATCCAAGGGTATTGATTTAATTCACTTCTTTTAATTATTTTATAATATTTTTCACTTTGTTCAAGAATGTCACTTTGTTTAAGAATAATTTCGCTTTATTAATGAATAACCTCTTGGATGTATAATAAATCTCCAGTTCCGCTTAGACTGCCTCGGCTATAAATTTTATCAAATTGAATTTAAATTTAATTTTCAAAATAAATAAATAATTTTTCTAACCTGTTTCCAACAAACATAAAAATAAAAGAAATAATAAAAAAGGTGAGCATCACTTAGGCTACGGGCTCTAAACGTCGCCGAATAGCGCCAATATCCCTTGCAACACAGGAAAGGATGCAGACCCCAGACCACGGGAGTTAAACGTCGCCGAATCACTCCAATGTCCTGAGCATCTACGAGGTAAGGAAATAATTGACCATGAACCACGGGATGAGAACGTCGCCGAACCCCTCCAATGTCCCATGCATCAATTAATTGGAAAGTAAAAAAAAATAATAGGAGTGACCCTGGACTACGGGATGAGAACGTCGCCGAACCCCTCCAATATCCCAGGCATCAAGGAAAAATAGGAACAAAGGTTTTATGAATTGTTGGAACTAGGTAGAGTGTTCTACTGGAGAGAGCTCTGTTAGGAGGTCCGAGCCAGTCTAAGTGATCAGAGGAACTGATGCCGAGAGCGGTCGCGCAGCGACTTTTATACCCCACTTTTCCCTCGCTTTCGATGCGCCGCTTAAATTTAATCTCGAACCCCTTACTGCGCATGTTCTACTTTCTCATTCGCTCAACACGCTCCCCACTACTCATTCACGCTCACACATTCGCTCGTCGCTACCCCCACCCTCGCATCCACGGATGCGCGAAAATCCGCTTTTTATGTTTTTCAGGTTTATTTATTTCGAATTTGCCATTATTTGCCGCTTATTATTATCATTTATTGATTTATCGAATCATTTTTTGTATTTGAAAACAATTAATTAATTTTTAGAACAATGGAAATAATTCGATTTTTCTCTCGAATTTGGCTACTGCGCATGCGCTGTAATACGCATTTTCGTTTATTTAAAATTATGAGAATTTTCGGAAAAATTATAACTCGCGCTTATTTCGTTTTGATTCTTTGATTTTTTTCCGAATTTTTGAGCCTAATTACAATATTGAGTGATAATTTTATCAAAAGAAATAAAGAAAATGAAAAAATATTTTATTTAATTTTTTCGACGCTTGGCGGCGTCGGTAACGCTCGCGTCGGTAGTCTCGGTCGTTTGTTGCCGATGCCCAAGATGGCCGCCGCCCGGACGAAAGCGCGCGTCGTTGTTGTTTACGGGCGAAAATGTCGGCGATCGCGCCGTCGCGTCGTGTTCGTTTGCGTTCGGGATCGGGATTAAGTGTAGGAAGTGCGGGTACGTTTCAATATTGTTATTCGTAAGCTTTCGAACTAACGAAGGTCGAAGAATAAACGGAATGTTTGTACGTTATTATGCGATTACCGGTAGCTTGGTACAAGCCAACCACATAAAAATATTAGCTCCTAGTGATGTGACAGGACTGGTACTCGAAGACAATTTGATCTCTCCGGTTATAGTAATGAACCTAACGGATACAATTTGTGGCGTAAAATTAGCCAACTCTTGGGAAACAGACTGAACAATGAAAAACGGCGTGGGTGTGTACAATGTTTGAAAGAATGAAAATATAACGTAATGGATGTCATTAAATTTTGTCAACGACGAAAAAATCAAACGTATTGTAAAGAAATAGGAAATTTTATAATATTCGCAATATATATATATATATTGTAACGTTGTGGAATACAACGTTACGAGGACGATTCGAATTAAGTGTGGTAGGCGGCCTGGATAGCTCAGTTGGGAGAGCACTCGACCGGCAATCGAGAGGTCCCGGGTTCGAACCCCGGTCCAGTCCCTGCCGCATTTTTTTCGGATCGTTCCTCCTATCCCGTTTTCCCCGTCACAATATATATATATACTTTCGTCCCAATAAAAAAAAAATTTATTTGATAGCAAAGAAAAAAACAACACCATGTGATTGTTGATAGATAAATCTAACCATTTAAAGAAAATATGTTGGCGAAAACATCCATGTGATATACCATAATGCGTCAAAACGTTCCCCTCTTTAAAAAAAAAAATTGCGACCTCTGTGGGACAACGATAAAATGTCATATAGTTTCGTATAAAGTGCCAATTTTCCTTACGAATGTAAATGGAACGATTGTCGATGAGTGAAATGCATGACGTTTTGATTTACGATTATATACGATGTAATACAACGAATTCGATTTTCACAACGCGATTGTGTACTCAAAAATGGAGAAGAGATAAAAAATTACATCGTTTTCGAGAGTTGCGTGGATGAACAAGCGTTTGTCTAATAATTTTCGATCTGCTCTTCGACCTGACTTTATAAAAAACATTAAAAAATTATTGCGATTGTTTCTTTAATTTTATTTTTCCTCCATTATTACCAACGACATCTGTGTTGTGTTATTGACGCTGATTGTGTGTAATTGTCTGACTAATCGTCTTTACGTGTTGTATATTTTTGTAATTTGAAAGGAGAAAAAAGCAAACAAAATTAAAAACCCTCCAAACGTCCCAAGAGCCCCAAATATATTCCGATGTACAATAGCTCTTGGAACCATCTAACCTTCCTCTTTCCCTTTTTAAAAAAAATACGGTATCAAGATCAGTCAGGGTAAAGGGAAAATGACAAAAGTTAAGAGTCAAATAATGGCGGTAACAGAAATTGGAAAAATAAAAACTTATGTGAAGTTTATGATAGTGCCTGGCTTAATTAGGGACGTGTTGCTTAGGGTAGATTCCCTGCAACCCCTCAAAAGTTTGATTGACATGGGAGAGATGTCTCTCCAGGTGAAATATAATGAAATTATTGATATTATACCCACGATAGGGTCAGTTAAGAAAGAAAATGTAGTAGAAGCCATCACTCAAAGCGAAATGGACTTGAATTTAAAAAAGAATTTGATAAAAGAAAAAGAAGTTATTAGAGAGATTAACGAGCCAGTGCAAAATTTAGATTTGACAGAAAAAAATGATTCTGAGGAAGTTACAAGAGAAGAGATAGAAGAAATCGTAGGACAAACAGAACTCTCCGAGAAAGAAAAAGAAATTCACAAACGAGTCATTTGGAATAGAAGGGATGTTTTTCGTAAAAATACAGGAAGAATTTCAGTTTATGAGCATCGATTAGAGATAACGACAGACAAACCAATAGTCGCTCACAATTATGAGGTTCCGTTAATGCATCGCGAAAAAGTAGACAGAGAAATCGAAAAATTACTAGATTGCGGAATAATTCAGAGATCAAACAGCGCGTGGATAAATCCTATTATACCCGTAATAAAGAAGGACGGAACAGTTAGATTATGTCTCGATGCTAGAAAATTAAATCAGATAATGGCGGACGACCATGAGTCGGTACCTAATATGGAGGAGATTTTTCAAAAATGTCATGCAGCTAAGGTGATGACCACGCTAGATCTTACAAATAGCTTTTGGCAAATTCCACTTCATCCCGATTCGATGAAGTATACCGCGTTTCGATATCGAGGGAAGGTGTACGAATTTACCGTAACTCCTTTCGGCTTAAAAACAAGCACAGCTGCATTATTGCGAGCTCTCGATATAATTCTCCATGGGCTAGGCGACCATGTAATTAACTTTGTAGATGATTTGCTATGCATTTCTGCCAATTTCGAAGAACCTATGAGACATTTAGATGAGCTTCTCGAGCGCTTACAGCACGGTATGACAATTAAATTGAAGAAAGCCAATTTTTTTAGAAAAGAAGTAGAGTTTCTCGGTCACATTTTGACGACTAAAGGAATAAAGCCACAGCCCGGGAAAATTCAAGCGATTCACGATTTTCCGCCGCCTAAGAATTTAAAACAGTTGAGAGGATTTCTCGGTTTAATCAATTATTATACAAAATTCACGAACAAACATGCGGAGGAAACGATCCCATTATAAAAATTATTGAAAAAAGAGACAAAATGGAGTTGGGACAAAGAAGAAAAAAAGGCTTTTGATCGAATTACGAATTTGTTTGTCGAAGACGTGCTTCTCACGCACCCAGATCCGTCGGAAGGATATATTTTGCAAACTGACGCGAGTAAATATGCTTTGGGGGGCACTTTGGCTCAAAAAGATAAAAAAATGTTTTGAAAAAACATAAAAACTCCCGACTGAAAAACTCCTTCACTTAAAGAAAACAGTATTAAACTTTAAAAAGTCTGAAATAAAAAAAATAGATGTCGGGATTTTCGTCTGGAGATGTTTCTAACCGAATCATTGAATAAGAAGTAAAGACATCTCCCGACGAAAATCCCGACATCTATTTTTTTTATTTCAGACTTTTTAAAGTTTAATACTGTTTTCTTTAAGTGAAGGAGTTTTTCAGTCGGGAGTTTTTATGTTTTTTCAAAACATTTTTTTATTTCACACTTTTTAAAGACAGACGCGACAGACGCGCGTCGGTTCGGATTGAAATTAGCAGCGCACAACGGTGTGAAGTTGGCGATAGTCGAGCATGACCTTATAAGGTCCCCTTTCGATATGGCAAAATGCGTTTGAATGTGAATATTAATGATTCCTAATTATTTCAGCGAATTTGCAATAGAATTGAACAAACTATGTCTAAGAACACTGTCTGTCACACATGAAAAGTATATCCAAAAAAAAAAAAAACGAGCCAAACGAAAACGGGCGCGGGCGCAAACCGAACAATAAAAACCGGCGTGGACGCAAATCGCACAAACTGAATGAAACGCAAAAAATTTGCGGTGCGTTTGCAACTTTTTTCCGCGCTATGGGATCAACAAAACCTCAGAATTGAATTTTTTTTTTTTTTAAATCTCTAACGAGCTCAAGGTTTTTCTTTTCTATTCTTTATCTCTGATCACTTTTGAAGCCAAAGCTTTCGTTTTTGTATTGATATTTTTTTCGTTTCAAATTTGATATTTTCTTTTTTTTTAGATTGATATAATTTTCCTTTCCATTTCAAATTCAAAGGTTTCTCGTTAAATATTATTAAATTGTATTTGAACCTTCATCGCTATAATCGAATGATTAATAAAAAAAATAATTAAAAAAAAATATTTGTACGTTGTTCATTGTTTTTTTTTCCCTCATTTCCAAAATTGTTGAACCTAGGGCCAAAATTAATAATAACAAAATTCTTGAACCTAGGACCAAAATTAATTAATAAAAAATAAAAAAATGTTTGTACGTTGTTCACTATTTTTTTCTCTTTCATTTTTTCCAAAATTTTTGAACCTAAATCCAAATAACAATAACAAAAAAATTCCATTTCACTTTCTGAAACTTTCAGCCACCTTTGTGCATTTTTTTTATGAACTTTCATCAGAATTAATTTTTTTATCTCTGTTGTTTTTATTCGGAGGTTATGTTCGAGAACAATTTCCATGTGACTTTTTCACGTTATCGCTTGATGTGACCACTTTGACACGTTTAGCGATTTCGACTCGACACAAACATCGTTTGGCACGTTGGAGTGAAACTAGCAACACACAACAGTGTGAAGTAGTCGATGATCGAATTATGGTCATGTTGCGATATGTTCAAATGATGTATAACATGAAAGTTAAATAAACAAAAAAGTTCGCGATGAAATTGGACATACTATAAATAAGAACACTGTCCACCACATATAGAAAGTTATGCCAAAAATTGGTCAAGACAATTATCATAGTTTCCGAGAAAACTGGCGACAAAGGAATATCCCCCCACCCACTGATCGCAGTGAAACGCATAACTCCCGTCTTTTTGCCCTACGGGCAGTCGGGAGTTAAAAAATGGCGATTTAGGGGTAATAATGTTTGCGAGCAGAACGCTAAAGGGATCCGAATTGGCATACACGACGACAGAGAAGGAGTTGTTAGCGATTGTTTGGGCTTTGAAAAAGTTTAGAACTTATTTGTTGGGAGGAAAGATAGAAGCGATTATGGATCATAAAGCCATAACGTTTTTGAAAAATTGTCAGCTTTTAAACGAAAGATTAACGAGATGGATCTTAGCTATACAAGACTATGACATTAAATTCGAATTTTGTCCAGGAGAAAGGAATGTAGTGTCCGACGTGTTGAGTCGATTAAATCCACCGGATGTAGGAGGTAGAAAAGGAAGAGAAATAGTTATTAGCGCGATGCTCGCTATAAAACCCTCTAAAGGATTGGAACAAAGAATTAGACAGGTGGGAATATGGCAAATGAGAGACGAAAGGATAAGGGAAATAAGAGAAAGGATAGTTAATGAACAAGACGACAAATATCAGATAAAAAACAACATTTTATTGAAAGCAGTTAATCCCGATTCTTGGAAAGTTATTTTACCAAGGGAGATCCTCCATCCTCTCGTATCTGAAACACACGAAATGTACGGTCACGTAGGCGCTAAAAAAGTTTGGAAAATGATTAAAGAAGATTTTACTTACCCGCGAATGTATCATGCTATCAGAAAAATTCTTGCTTTGTGTGTGATTCCTGTCAAAGAAATAAAGTACCAAATCAGCATTCCTATGCTGCTCAGCAAAATATAATTCCTGAGGGACCCGGGGATATAGTCTCGATAGATTTTTTTGGTCCATTACCCGTAACTAACGGAGGAATGGAGCATATCCTCGTAACTATCGATGTATTTTCGAAATTTGTTGTGTTATATCCACTTAGAGTAGCTACCGCGCAGTCAACAATTAATAAAATCTTTAATCATTACGTTCCGGAACACGGGGAACCGAAAAAATTACAATTCGACCACGGTACACAATTTACATCGCGATTATGGCTCAGGGAACTAGAAAGTGAGGGAATACAGGCAGTTTTCTCGTCTATAAGACATCCGCAGGGAAATATAGTGGAAAGAGTGAATAGAGAGATAGGGAGATTTTTCAGGACTTTTCTAACAGATAAGCACACCGATTGGTTGCAATGGGTCAAAGTCATAGAGGATTGTATGAACAAAACGCATCATGAGACGACGGAAATGACTCCGATCGAGATACAAAAAAATGAGAAACCTCGAAGAATATGGAAAAATTGGATTCAGATAGAAAAAGAAGAGAATTTAGAGGATGAAGAAGGGATACAAGCCAAATTGATGCTTGCTAGGAACAGGATAGAGAGAAAAGGCCGAGAAACAGCTCAAAAATTTGATGGGAAGCATAAATTAATCGGATTTCACGAAGGGGATCTAGTCCTGGCAAAAGCGTGTAATGTTAGCGACCCGATTAACAAAAAAATAGCCAAATTTTCCTCGATTTATGAAGGGCCTTACAGAATTAAAAAGCAGATAGCAGCCGCAACATTTATTATCGGAAATCCGGATACCGAAGTCGAGAGAGGCATGTATCACGCCTCAAACCTGAAAAAATACAAAAATTATACAAAAAATGTAAACAACAATAAAATTTACCGAGTTATAAGTAAATTCATAGGCTAACTTTCATTTCTATCTTGATTCCAAACGTAATCAATCAAAGAATTCAAAGAAGTATCATATTTTTACAATTTTTCCGCTCAAATTTCATTTATTTTACTAGTACCTATACTTACCGACAATATCCGTTCCAACCTTACAGGACCCATTAAAACTTAGAAAAAACCAAGAAAAACACAAAAACATACATAAAACAGAAAGAAACAAAAAACTACAATATAATGAATTTGTTTATTAATTATCCACTCGAACCCGAAAACTACCTTACCGACAATAAAAATGTCATTATTTAAAAAAAAAAAAAAAAAATCCGCATAAGGATGCAAAAACATATGATTTATCACATTATTATTGTTATTTGAGGGCCGAGAATTACGAAAAACGCGTTTCCGATGGTAAAATTATCATTATTTAAAAAGTTATAAACAATTTCGATCGAAAAATATGAGATTGTCTGTATAGTCCAGGCAATGAAGCAAAAAAAAGGTCTTTTTTTGACACCGCTTCGGAACGGATGCGACCTGGATATTCTTACCGAGCTACTGCTCGTGATGAAGGCCTGCGTGTTTCCGGCCACAGATTTTGGTTCGAAAAAATATGCAGAGCATTCAAAGTTGGTGAAACGATGTTTTTAAGAGATAGCGACGAAACTTAATCCAAGAGAAAAAAAGTTCAATAAGAATTTGTAGGTATTAAAAAGACGAATAATTTGGCTGGTCATAAATCGAAATCGATCAATGTGATCTCTTGCAAAGTAATAAAAACCTGCTAAAATGGTCATTTAAACAATAACCAATAACTAATGCAATCTCGTATGTACATCTATAAAAGTCTTGGAATATATGACTTTTAGTATGACAAAAAAGTGTGCGAAACCGGAGCTCGATCGGTTGAATACGTTTTGAGATAAGCTATTTGTTGTTAGAAAAACCGACTTTTATTGCACGGAATTTCCGGGCTAGAAAATTATCGAAAAGGAACGAAACTTGGGAAATATTAATCGCGAAGAGCCCTACTATGATTTACACTTTGAGGCAAATTGAATTTTTGCAATTGAGTGGGTGAAAAATAGCTTCAAAAAAGGGGTACGTTTTTTACCTATCGACGCTCCTTACGAAAAGTAGCATGTTTTAAATTTCTTACGAAGACTAACACTTTTAATGCTATCGTGTATGTTAATTTAACATTGGAAGTGTTAGTCTTTGTAAGAAATTTGAAACATGCTACTTTTCGTAAGGAGTGTCGCTATAAACAAATGCAATTTCTCATCCAATTCTCAAGTTACAGAATCAGAATCAGCATTATTGAAAAGCTGTTATTTTTACACAAATTTAGGGGGAAAAAAATTACATCAAAGTTAATTAAGGGGACAGATAAATTTTTTTTTCCCACAATCATTGCAGCCACTCCTTTTAACTTAGAGAGCTAAAATTTGGGCACAATATAGTCAATCCCTCATACTAACCGTCAAATCGCAAAAATCCCCTCACGGGGAAAAAAACGTGGACAAGTACATTGGTGGTCCCTTGTTTCCCTATGATATTAATAAAAATCCAAAACGCCGCTTAGAAGAATACACAAAAAGTTACAAAATAAGTTAAGATCTGTTGAAATATACGTGGCCAAATACGGGAAGCTTTACTGCGTTTCAATAAATTTTCAAATACGGTTTGATGTTGATAGAAAAAATAATAAAGTTCGGAAATTCAACTATGTCACCAACCAAATTGCAAACGTAAAAAAATTAGATTGTAAAAAAATTCTGAACGAAGTACTTGGCGAGGATTTTTCCATGAAATTAGCGTAGTGTATAGATCATGATCACGAACTCGCCAAGTACTTCGTTCAGAATTTTTTTACAATCTAATTTTTTTACGTTTGCAATTTGGTTGGTGACATAGTTGAATTTCCGAACTTTATTATTTTTTCTATCAACATCAAACCGTATTTGAAAATTTATTGAAACGCAGTAAAGCTTCCCGTATTTGGCCACGTATATTTCAACAGATCTTAACTTATTTTGTAACTTTTTGTGTATTCTTCTAAGCGGCGTTTTGGATTTTTATTAATATCATAGGGAAACAAGGGACCACCAATGTACTTGTCCACGTTTTTTTCCCCGTGAGGGGATTTTTGCGATTATATCACTTCTTTTTTCTAAAATTTTTAAATATTTTGGTTCATATAAACTCCTATGGAGACTGTATATAATTACAATCCGCACTTTTAGCTTGTGAGTATAACCCATAACTGTTGATTTTATTTTGCATTTTTATATTGTAGATGAATATGTTCACTGCGAGATTTGAATACACAGGATCACAAAAAAAACTGCTTACCAGTCTGTTCAAAAGTTTATTTTGAGATCATTTTTTTTCACAATTTATCCAATTTACTCGCTAATCTCGCACTTTATCATTACAGAACTTCACTCAGAATCTCCGTTGAATATTTTTATTAAATCCATTAATCGAAATTTTTCGGACGTCCTGCACTTGATTATGTCAAAACTCCGTTAATAACCGTTTCACTGTGTAGACGTCATACACTACGATTACACAGCACTCTTATTCCGATTTGGTTATAATGGGGTGTATATACATAAATATCGGGCATAATAAACCCGATTAATTAATCCGGAATAAGAGTTCCGTGTGAACGTAGTAGTCATTGCTCTCTCTGCAGCTGTCACGGGACACTGGCTTTCATGAAAATGGGTTATAGCTGGCGACAAGAGGCCTTTGATGGTGTTGTATACAGACACGTTTAATTTTTTATGTGTTAGTAACTTTTGCATAATCTTGAGCCCGTGCAAAGTTTTTTTTCAGCAATTACGCGACCGATCATGCTGATTTTGCGCGCAATCGAAAGAGAATTTCTTAATTAGCTAAAAGTTCAATTTTTAAGTTCCTCAATTGCTTCTGAGCTTCGTAATTCAATAAAATGACATGCCAATTTTACCCCCACCACCGCGAAAAGTTTTGTTTCGAGAAAGTATAGTCTCGGCGAGCCTCGGGCCAGCAGACGACAGGGCTGTCAATGTACTTGTCCCGAGACTCTACCGAGTCTCTTGAAATGGAAAATGACGAAATGTACGGAATGAAATGAATTATTTGCTATTCAGCGATGAAATTTTTCCTCATGTCCGGGACAAATTTTTCAATTCCTACTGTAATGATTCCCGCGACACAACGCTCATTGCTGTCTCCGAGAGACACCGTGTTGCCCGCCGGTGACTCGCGATAGTCACTCAACCAGTCCCGTAGATAAGTAATATTACGCGACGCTCAGCTGTCGGTCAACCAGCTATCGCTCTTGGCGATTGCGAGTATCTCACTCATGACCTCTTTTGGAATTTTAAACGACGCACTTTTGCCGGTACTTTCACAGACCGTCGCGCACGTGTCTTCAACGACAAAAGCACAATCGGTGGAGTTGTTCCCGCCTTTTTCGCTGCCCTTATCGGGTTTGTTTTTACAGTGTATTGCAAAATGGCCGAGCCCCTGACACTCGTAACACCAAAGTTTTGATTTGAGAGTCCTTTGCACTCTCTTGTCTTTTGTCCTTGTCCTTGGAAATTGTCACCGCCACGAACGCGCTCTCACTGCTGCCATTCGCTGACAACCGTGCTTCTTCACGACGTAGTCGTTGCACTAGTTGATCAATCGTTTGCGTGTCTGGCGGCACATTGACCCATGCGGTCAGAAAATTCGAATATTTCGGTGTAAGACTTAAAAAAATCTTCGCCATTATTGTCACGTCCGAGACTTTCTCTCCTATGTCGTTCAACTGTGCCGCCGTGTTATTCACTTTGGCAACGTGCTGAGTTATCGAGTCGTTAACGTCCATCCTGTACTCGTACAACTTTGTCGAGAGCATTAATTCGTGTGATGCTGATTTTTGCTCGTCAGTCGACCAGAGCTCTGTCCACATTTCGCATGCGGTCTCACAAATTAATGACGGTCTCATTTGTTCCGAGTCGAGCGTTGACGACAATGGGGACATGGCGCGCGCATTCTCAACCTCCCATGTCTCGCTTTCGGCTGCGTTGTCGGCCGGCCTAACTTTTGTACCGTTCACGATTCCCCATATGCGATGTGCTAGAAATAGCGCTCGAATCTGAAATTTCCAGCCTTGATAATCTTGGCCATCAAATTTCGTAAAATTCTTTGTATTGATTGCCTCGGAAATCGTGGATTCGTTTTCTGTGCTTCTCGCGAAAGAAGTCTCTCACCGGTACAAATATAAAAATGGCCGCTTCCGGTATCGGCACGGGACTCTAACACCGCGTGTTTCGCGCACCGGTTATTTTATCGCGTTTGACACCCGATATTGTATACCGCGCTTCGCGCACGATATATATTGTTTCTTTACACCGCCTTTCGCACACGACACGTTTCGCGCATTCTCGAATTCTGTCACGACTGCCACACAATGGCCGTCGCCGGTTTCTTCTCACGTGTTCACCACGCTTATACGAAAGCCGCTCTTTTTACTTCTCTCACAAGATCTTCTTGGGATCTTCGCTTGCTACCCTCACGGATATCTCGCAGCGTAAGCGTGCTGGGCCCATAACCTGTCAAGTTTTGTCGACAATGTAAAATATATTATGTGGAGAAAAAAAAACGAGCTGAAATGATAAATTTGAGGAGAGGTTAGATAAGCGGGTTGCAAACTAGAGTCATACACGGCAATTACTGTTAAGATTAGTTCTCGGTTAAGGAGATAGGAACGGTGTGGGTAGAGAAGAAGTTATAAAATGACTCGTGATACGGACTAACAAAAGATTTACGTGTGTTTATTAAGTGAGATCACAAGCAACTACCGGTCTGTGTTGGTGTGTAAAAGCAGTGCGCTTATGGCGCCTTAATACTAGTCCCGCGCATGGGCCGCTCGACGTGCGAGAACTATTTTCTCAACAATTACGATGTGATTAAAGATATGATAATTGAAATAACGAAAATGCATGTAATGAAAATTAATCCACAGAAAAGTCTTTGGGCTTTGAATTGTCGGTGCTCCTTCCCAGTGCGTTGGAGTAACTCGAATAATACGCACATATGTGCGCGCAACTAATAATACTTCCAATTGCAGCTCCACATACACGTAAATTTGGCACTCAAATTGTAAAAACTTAACATAGAATGTGTACTTGACTGTACGACTCCGTAAGTAATTCTTTCGGTATATTGTACACACAATGTGGCTCGGATAATTCCTTCAATCGTGTGTCCTTGAAGAACAACCGTCTGGTAAAGGAGGTATTTTGCATGCGACCAGGACGATGATATGAATTGTGAATGAACGGCGTCGGTGGTGACCGTCGTCGACCCTCAATAGGGGAAAGCACGGCATCGTGATAAACGCGAGATAAACGAAAATAGATTTATTTGCATGTAGCATGTACGTAATGAAAAAATTGACATCTATTGAAACGAAAGATGACTTATCGTGTATAGCGTAGTGCCGATTCTTAATTTAAAATGGTGTATACCGCTCGTTTGAAATAGATGTTGGAAATCAATAGCATTCCGAGTATACCCAGTGTGTCTGAACTGTAATGAGTGGCAACCCAAAACGCTCCCACCGTTCCTCTCTGTGTATCGTCTGCACTCGTGGTCTCCATCCTCCTTCCCCCCCCCCCCCCCCTCCATTCCGTGCAAGTCGTGCAAGAAGTGCACAAGTCCTGTAGCGTGTAGAACGGTAAACATGTCCATGCCGGAAACGTTGCTAATAATGGCCGTACTGTATCGTTTTGATCGCGCTACAGCGGAACCACCACCATCTCGACATTAGTTATTTCGAAAAACGAACAAGCTATCGAGGTAGTTGGTTTGTTTTGAAGGATAGCGGAAGTCTGATGGAATGGTGAATCTCGACATTGGTTATTCCGACATACGTACAAGCTATCGAGGTAGTTTGTTTGTCTGGAAGGATAGCGGATGTCTGATTCAACGGTGAAGCTGCTAGCGAGTTTATCGTTTTGATCGGGCTACAGCGGGGAACCACCACCATCTCGACATTAGTTATTTCGAAAAACGAACAAGCTATCGAGGTAGTTGGTTTGTTTTGAAGGATAGCGGAAGTCTGATGGAATGGTGAATCTCGACATTGGTTATTCCGACATACGTACAAGCTATCGAGGTAGTTTGTTTGTCTGGAAGGATAGCGGATGTCTGATTCAACGGTGAAGCTGCTAGCGAGTTTATCGTTTTGATCGGGTTACAGGGGGGAACCACCACCATCTCGACATTGGTTATTTCGAAAAACGAACAAGCTATCGAGGTAGTTGGTTTGTTTGGAAGGATAGCGGAGGTCGGATGGAATGGTGAAGCTGCATGTTTGTCCACTTATAACGATGCGCGCGCGTGCCTAATTGTATCGTCTATTATCTTGGAACGTACGAATAATTTGTCTATATTGGTGCTGCGGTAGTTTCGTAAATATTTGTGCATGTAACAATTGACGAGTTTGAAACGCGTAATAATTGTGCGCCGCGCCGGTCGTTTTTCCAAACAATTGACGACGACGACGACGACGACGACTGTAATGATATTAATTGCCGGAAACGTTGCTAATAATGGCCGTACTGTATCGTTTTGATAGCGCTACAGCGGAACCACCACCATCTCGACATTAGTTATTCCGAAAAACGAACAAGCTATCGAGGTAGTTGGTTTGTTTTGAAGGATAGCGGAAGTCTTATGGAATGGTGAATCTCGACATTGGTTATTCCGACATACGTACAAGCTATCGAGGTAGTTTGTTTGTCTGGAAGGATAGCGGATGTCTGATTCAATGGTAAAGCTGCTAGCGACTTTATCGTTTTGATCGGGCTACAGCGGGGAACCACCACCATCTCGACATTAGTTATTTCGAAAAACGAACAAGCTATCGAGGTAGTTGGTTTGTTTTGAAGGATAGCGGAAGTCTGATGGAATGGTGAATCTCGACATTGGTTATTCCGACATACGTACAAGCTATCGAGGTAGTTTGTTTGTCTGGAAGGATAGCGGATGTCTGATTCAACGGTGAAGCTGCTAGCGAGTTTATCGTTTTGATCGGGCTACAGGGGGGAACCACCACCATCTCGACATTGGTTATTTCGAAAAACGAACAAGCTATCGAGGTAGTTGGTTTGTTTGGAAGGATAGCGGAGGTCGGATGGAATGGTGAAGCTGTATGTTTGTCCATTTGTAACTGTGTGCGCCCAATCTTGTTCAACCGTCGTTTGTTACATTGATGTGTTTACGTATGTTTGAAATGTATGTTTTAAAAAAATTTTCCTCTTCATTATAGATACTCCGGTGTACGAAAATTACCTTGAATCTGGTATTCGACGAGACGCCGCCAACGGTACAAGAATGGAAAGACAAAAGAAAGAACGCGAAACGCAGAAGACAACCTTCAAGACGAACGAAGCCATGATGAAGAAATTACGGAAATACAAAGAAAATTACTTTAAATCGTATCAAAAGTTACCAGCCATTGAAAAGATGCCCATGTATAATTATGAACCGGTAAGAAAAAAAAGCTTGCAATTGAAAATGTCCACAGATAAAAGACGTTCGTCTTACAACCAGAACCAATATTTTTTGATAATTTCTGTTTGTTATATATTTTCTTGTTGCCCACAGACTAGAAAAAAGAAAAAAACCGATGAGAGCAATGCGAGCGCGACAAGAAAGAAACAAACCCAAAGAAATGACAGCACCGCTTCAACGTCCAATATGGCGGATCAACAACAACAAAAACAACAACTACAACAACAACTACAACAACAACAAGAACAACAACAACAACAAGAACAACAACAGCAACAACAAATAGTCGTCGAAGATGCGTCGACAACAGGTGATGAAGAAAGGAATATCGATTGCGAAGAAATGCGCATCGATGTTAATGAAACAAGTACCGCTAATAATGATAACGAAATAGAAATATTCATAGAGAGCGAAGTAGATGATGATGATGATTTACATGATGACGTCGTCGACGACGACAATGGCAATGATGATTACGCCGATGAGAACATCGGAGATAACGTCGATAGCGAAGCAAGTGAAATTTTCGAAAACGTTGCTGATGAAAATTCCGGTGACGATACTGACGACAGCAGCATAGTCGACTATGACGATGGTGATGATGTGGTCATTGGTGAAGATGTCGGTGAAAATAGCATCGACGACGGCGACGACGAAGACGAAGACGAAGACGAAGACGATGGTGAAGAATTTGGAAATTGTGACATTGCCATGCTTTCAATCGATGCAGGGAATGTTGTAACCATGAGACCGAATATCCGGGAAGGAGAAATTGTAACGAGAATTTTAACATTCGGGCACCGCAACAAACTTAGTAATACAACAATTTTACAGCTATTGTCACTTCAAAAAGAGCTCTTAAACGAAAGTGAAATACCGACTACAGCGAAAGCGTTACGAAAGTGTTTAGGTAATAAAGAAAGCAGATATGTGAAACGTCATATGTATTGTTGTACTTGTAAACAGATAGTTGGTTTAAACGGCGTACGAACCTCTGCCTGCGTTTGCGGACCGTACAACATTGAGAAGCCTTTAAAAAATACCGCGTACTTCGTGCAGTTGAGCATTACCGGTCAATTAAAGAGATTCATGGCAATACCGAATTTTATAAAACTTCTAAATTACCGATACGAGAGAAAAATATTTGATATGAACGCGATCGAGGATATA
This sequence comes from Campoplex capitator, assembly GCA_037576405.1. Taxonomy (NCBI): domain Eukaryota; kingdom Metazoa; phylum Arthropoda; class Insecta; order Hymenoptera; family Ichneumonidae; genus Campoplex; species Campoplex capitator. The sequence goes on along the minus strand of JARBWI010000105.1, from coordinate 42,301 downwards.
TATGACGGGATTGCGTATAAAAAATTGCAACGTGAAAATAACTTTTTGAATTCGAAATTCAATTACTCGTTTACAATGAATACGGACGGCTGTCAAGTTAGCGAATCCTCGAAAGGTAGCGCGTGGCCTGTGTTATTATCGATTAACGAGCTTCCGCCTCATGCGCGTAAACGATACATGATACTTGCGGGAATTTACGTAGACCCGAAGACTCCACATTTCGTAACGTATCTCGAGCCGATTATGCATGAATTAAGATCGTTGTTTCATACCGGTATAGAGTGGAAACCGTACGGCGATGAAATTGTCACAAGTAAATTTTTGACGACTACCGTAACTGTTGATTCAATGGCTAGGTGGGAAGTTCTCGAAATGAAAATTTTTCACGGTGCTTTCGGATGCACGTTCTGTTACGAACCAGGCGTCCAAGTTAAACGATTGAGTCGAAAATATCCCGTTAGAAAGTTTAGGAATCGTACCCATAAACAAATGCATCGTCACATGGGCAAAGCGTCGGTAATGAAAAAAATTATATACGGAATAAAAGGTAATTCTGTTCTCAAGATGTTGCCACAATTTGATCTGCGGGAAGGTATGATTGTCGACGGGATGCACAACGCTTTTCTCGGCGTGGCAAAGACGTTAACCAATTTAATCTTTTTTTGCAAAGCTCTTTGCAAGTGGTATTTCGGCAAACCCGAGATCCGTGCCAAAATAAATCGTCGATTGGCAAAAATACGAACCCCGAGTCGAATAGCGAGAAAGCCGAGAAACTTGGACGATTGCAAAAATTGGAAAGCCTCCGAATGGCGAAACTGGATTTTGTATTATGCCGTACCGTGCTTGAACGGCTTGATTCCCGATGAATATGTACGTCTATTTGCTAAACTTTCCGAAGCGCTTCACGTACTTAACAGTGACTCGATTACCGCGAGTGATTTAACAAGAGCCGATGATTTGATAAATGAATTCGAAACCTTGTATCAAGACATGTTCGGGCTTGAAAATTTAACGTACAATTTGCACATTTTGCGACATATGGTAAAATGCGTAAGATATTGGGGTCCAATGTGGTCAAACAACGCTTTCATCTATGAAGCGTTCAACAAAAAAATTCTAGAATCCGTGCACGGGCCTACCGCTAGAGCGCAACAAATCATGGATAACTACTTGATGAATGACTTCATGCGGTGCGTAACCCACGACGTGACTGTTAAGAAAGAATTAAGAAATAAGGTAGCGGAAATTTTGAATTTCGGAAAGAGACCACCGTTTCGTAATCATACTATCGGCGAAAAGATTAACAATTTCGAAGGCTTAGGAAAGTCGCTTACGAGAAATCCTACTCCCAATGAAAATGTAGCATTGTGCGCTCAACAACAAACTTGCAGCGGCGAAATGATTATTTACAAGAAAGCCGTTATAAAAGGAACGTTGTACTGTAGCTTGCAGGGTGACGATAACGAAAAAAAAAACTGCGACAAATATGTATACACGGCGACGAAGCAGTTTGCAAAAATAATAGCGATAGTCAGCTTCAAAAATAAAAATGACGTACCGGTTAACGGTCTATTTGTAACCGATTACGAGCGTACCGGTGTCATGTGCGATGCTACGCACATTAATTGCTTGCTTCGAATAAAAAATATCAGATTCGTTCCGGAAGATGAAATAGTAGCACCGGTAATTATGTTTAACGTCGATAGAATCAAGTACGGAGTGAGAATGTCGAACGTTTGGGAAACGGATTAATAATTGAAATTCGCGATAAAAGTGATTCCGATTTTTTTATACCGGTATATAAAAACGAAAAATGCGTTATATTTTTGTAAAAATTGCGTTAAATGTGTAAATAAAAATTGTTAATTCGATGTAAAAATATATAAACTTGTGCAAAATGTATTCGTCACTGGGCCGGATCCAAGTTTCAATTCGAAATAAAAATGTACAGATTCGGAATTTGAAATAAAAATGTAGAGAGGCTCTCGAAATTTCGAAATTGTAGCTAGTCGTACTAACAACAATTTCGAAATCTCGACAGCCTCTCCGCATTTAAATTTCAAATCAGAAGCTTCGATCCGGCTCCAGTTTCGACCCTCCAATTTTCGGTTTGCTACACCAAATGGGGGATCATCGAAGGTACAGTTTCGAAACTCGATGCTTTCGGTTTGCTACACCGAATGGGGGATCATCGAAGGTACAGTTTCGAAACTCGATGCATTCGGTTTGCTACACCGAATGGGGGATCCTCGAAGGTACGGTTTCGAAACTCGATGCTATTGGTTTGCTACACCGAATGGGGGTTCATCGAAGGTACAGTTTCGAAACTCGATGCTATTGGTTTGCTACACCGAATGGGGGATCCTCGAAGGTACGGTTTCGAAACTCGATGCTATTGGTTTGCTACACCGAATGGGGGATCATCGAAGGTACAGTTTCGAAACTCGATGCATTCGGTTTGCTACACCCGATGGGGGATCCTCGAAGGTACGGTTTCGAAACTCGATGCTATTGGTTTGCTACACCGAATGGGGGATCATCGAAGGTACAGTTTCGAAACTCGATGCTATTGGTTTGCTGCACCGAATGGGGGATCCTCGAAGGTACGGTTTCGAAACTCGATGCTTTTGGTTTGCTACACCGAATGGGGGATCCTCGAAGGTACGGTTTCGAAACTCGATGCATTCGGTTTGCTACACCCGATGGAGGATCCTCGAAGGTACGGTTTGGACACTCGATGCTTTCGGTTTGCTACACTCGATATGGAATCGCTGCAAGTGCAGTTTCGACACTCGATGCTTTCGGTTCCACACCCAATATGGAATCGCTGCAAGTGCAGTTTCGACACTCGATGCTTTCGGTTCCACACCCAATATGGAATCGCTGCAAGTGCAGTTTCGACACTCGATGCTTTCGGTTCCACACCCAATATGGAATCGCTGCAAGTGCAGTTTCGACACTCGATGCTTTCGGTTTGCTACACCCAATCAGTAGCTGCACTGACTTAAGTGTTGACACGAGAAATTATGGTGTAGGACACTACATTATCAATAGGCATCTTAAGTTTCGAAACCCAAAAAATACGGTCCTTAAAGTGGACTTCAACACCGACACCGACACTTAAATTTTTAGTGTTGCGAATGGACAGGGTTGAAAGAAAGATAACGAATCGACGAGGTTGTTTCGTTTTTCTAAAATAATAGCTGCCATCAATGGACTCGGCGGATGGGTTGTTGATAAACTTATTCATAAAAAAATTGGTTTGAAACTTGCAAAATATTTATTTTAATATCATAAAAAAATACTAAAGTGGTGAACAGATACAACGCATTCGGTTGCAGTTACCAAAACCTATCGATGAAAACAACAATTCAAAATTACCGAATAAACGATTCGCATCTAGTAGAAAAAAATTGTTCTTAAGAGAGAAATGGTTGAAGTGGAATCCGCGACGATACAACCAAACAAAAAAGCGCCTGGAATCGCCAATTCGACAACCCGGTTGGTCGAGGAACAAACAGAAATTATCGAATCACCAGTTACCAAGAGTCCTGAACGCAAAGAGAGCAAGTCTATGAATGACGATGGTTCGGCAACAGTACAGACGTTAAGGAAAAGAATAAAACAGAATCAACAAAGAAGGAAATGAAAAATAAAACGAATGCAACAGAGGGCTGGTAAAGTTGTAAAAGAAACGCAAAAAGATATGGAGACGAGATATTCGATGAGGATTATTTTATGTGGTTACCACCACTAAATCAAAGTGGAGATGGCAAAACAAGTCTCAATGATAAATATGATTATCAAGAGACTCGGTAGAGTCTCGGGACAAGTACATTGACAGCTCTGTCGTCTGCTGACCCGAGGCTCGCCGAGACTATACTTTCTCGAAACAAAACTTTTCGCGGTGGTGGGGGTAAAATTGGCACATCATTTTGTTCGTTTTCGAAGCTCACGAGTCGTTTGAGGCCTTGAAAATTGAACTGGAGATTCATTAAGAAATTATCTTTCGAATGAGCCCAAATTTAGCACGATCGGTTACGTAAATGCTGAGAAAACACTTTGCACGGGCTCAAAATCACGCAAAAGTCACCTACACATTCAAGAATCAGACGTGTCTGTATACAACACCAAAGCCGGCTGAAAGTGTCTCTCGAGTTTCTGATTGGTTGATTCTGACGACACCTTTTTATATATATAAAACCACAAAGGTCTCAGACCTCGCGGTTAACTTCACGGAGCTGTCGCAGACTGACGTCATGAGACTTTCTCTACCTCGTCGTTATATATATAAAAAATAGATACCGAACCGCGGAAAGTTTGACAGGTCGAGTGTTGTTTTTCGTCAGTGAATAAAGAAAAAAAAGAATAACTTATCATCGACCCTGAATATTCGTGTGAATTTATTGAAAATACACTTCGCTGGTTGGAACTTGAAACTTTGACCCAAGATCTCGCGAAAAGTTAGGTTAGAGAGGTAAAACGTTTTCTACTTTGTTGAGAATACAGTTGTTTTTTTCAACTTTGATTTTTTTCTGAGATACTTGAAAGTTGCTTGAACTCTTCAATATCCTTCGACAGGTTTTCGTCGATCTTTTCTTTTATTATAAATAACAAAATTGTTACATTTCATTTTACTTTGAAATTGATTCTCCAATCGCTGCAATAACAGTGCGATAAGTGAGGTTAGAATGATCGCAATAAACCAACATACGACACTACACATGAAATGTTTTTTTTCAAATTTTAGCCAATTTCTTAGTAAACGTGAAGGAACCATGAACAGAGAATGTTTTTTCACTCGACCATGAATTTTTCATTCAAAATTGAATGGAAAAAGAGTGTATTTTTTAATTATTACTGAAATTTATTTATTTTCAATGAACATTTTTCCACTATCAAGCTCACAAACATTTCTGATTAAAGAGTCTAGAATAAGAAGCTGATCGATTAATTCTGTGAAAAAATTGATGCTGTATTTTTTTCAATCCATTTGATTCCTTTAGTCTTGATTTATTGAGGGTTGGCTTATAAAAATTGTATCAAAATCATAGCTTTGTTCCAATTATAAATATTCCGAGGTAATTGTGAAACAAGCTGTGTTTTTCTGAAATAAAAATTATTACTAGCCAAAAATCCCCTCCACGGGGAAAAAAGCCTGGACAAGTCCATTTGTTCGTGACCCCCGTTTCCATTTGTTTTCACAGAAAAATCTAACCCCGCTGAAAAAAATTGAAACCTCCAATAAAATGAAAAATATAAAAAAACCCCAGAAAAAAATAGCTCCTAAAAAAATGGAGAAAAACCCCAAAAAAAATTCAAGACAATTTAAAAAAAATACAATAAACGTGAAAATGGTAAAAAAAAAGTTGACGATTTTCGCTCAGCACTAAAAATTCTTGATATCCATAAAAGGACAAGTATTCCATTGATGGCTGAAAATCAATTAACGAGAAAAGAGAAAACTCCCAAAAAGACATAGCACAAAAAAAAGAAACCCTTAAATACAAAATGGCGAATCGGCGGAAAAACTTCATACAAAAAATAAAAAACCAAAGTTTGCCATCGCATGTTGAGCAGTTGAGCGGATGCGCACAGAGTACTTGTCCAGCCCTAAAATTTTTGTATTAGACGCTGCTATTTATAGGGAATATGCGGAAGCTAATACAAAAATTTTCGGGCTGGACAAGTTCTCTGTGCGCATCCGCTCAACTGCTCAATATGCGATGACAAACTTTAGTTTTTTATTTTTTGTACGAAGTTTTTCTGCCGATTCGCCATTTTGTATTTAAGGGTTTCTTTTTTTTGTGCTATGTCTTTTTGGGAGTTTTCTCTTTTCTCGTTAATTGATTTTCAGCCATCAATGGAATACTTGTCCTTTTATGGATATCAAGAATTTTTAGTGCTGAGCGAAAATCGTCAACTTTTTTTTTACCATTTTCACGTTTATTGTATTTTTTTTAAATTGTCTTGAATTTTTTTTGGGGTTTTTCTCCATTTTTTTAGGAGCTATTTTTTTCTGGGGTTTTTTTATATTTTTCATTTTATTGGAGGTTTCAATTTTTTTCAGCGGGGTTAGATTTTTCTGTGAAAACAAATGGAAACGGGGGTCACGAACAAATGGACTTGTCCAGGCTTTTTTCCCCGTGAAGGGGATTTTTGGCTAGGATATCACTTCTTTTTTTCTGACTCCTCCGAAACCTAAATTTTTTCATGATCACATACTTCGTGAATCTTTCCCCATGGTTTGAATTGGTTTAGTTTCGTCGATCCACTCATACACTACCGCTCAAACGTTTAGATACACCAGACAACTCTGCCAAAAAGAAAGATATTCGAATTTCCAAAGTGGCGTTTCAAAAAGGATAGATCAGGCTCCAGTTTGCCTTATTTAAATATTTTTCCATTGATTTCTTTTTTTGGCCTTGTACGGACTTTGATTCCCGACCGTTTTTATGCGTTTTTTCGACCATCGCGGATTCGGTACACAATATAAGGGATTTTTTTTTCTTTTACTATGTAAAACTTGGAATGCAATACAAAAGCTCCAACTTCCTCTTTTGAAAAATTTGTTGTGATTTTTTTCCCGAAAGTTATTTCGTCTTTGGTCAAAAACAGAAAGTTTTGAAAAATTCAATATAACTCAAGAATTATAGGGTTTATAGAAAATTTTACAGATACAAGAAGTTGCATATTTTCATACTAAAAATTGCCTGGAATTTTTTTCGAATTTCTCTTGGAATTTTTTTTTTCGGATAATTTTTTTTGAATTTGACCTCTAGCAGGAAAAAAATGCATCACTATCAAAAAGGGATGAATGTACAACATTTTCTTGTGGCTCAGTGACATGATTTTTATGTCACTGAGCCCTCGCAGCGACAAGATTTTCATGTCGCTCAGCGACAAGATTTTTATGTCGCTCAGCGACAAGATTTTTATGTCACTGAGAGATATTATCGCTCAGCGATTAATCTTCATGTGGTTCAGCGACAAGATTTTCATGTCACTGACCCCTTGCAGCGACAAGATTTTCATGTCACTGAGCCCTCGCAGCGACAAGATTTTCATTTGCCTCAGCGACAAGATATTCATGTGGCTCAGCGACAAGAGTTTATTTCCCTGAGAGATATTATCGCTTAGCGATTAATCTGATGCCTGCGGCATTGTAAGTCATGCTATAAATGAATAAAATGGTGGGTCTAGGAATAAATAGGTCAAAACATGTGAAGCATATTCATTCATGAAGCATATTCTCCCGTCATTGGAGCATCGGAGCATGTCGGTAATATACCAGCTGAAAATTCGAATTTGTGAGGTTATGACTAGCTGTCAAAGCTGTATCACAGCATTCGTTCAGACTCGGTAACGACAAACCTGCAACACATTCTTCTCCCATAACCTTGCATTCTCGGGCAAATAAATGGTTAGCCAACGTTTGTTATTCGACAATAAAGAACAAGTTGTAACAGTTATTTTCTCGAAAATGTCAAGGGCGGAAAGAAAAAATATGAACTTATTTCAGCTATCTCTCTCACACTCGCGTCAATATGGCCCTTCGAAATATCAGCTGACATTTTTGCTCGCTCGTCTGCACTGTTTTTTTTTTGTTTGTACTTATTCAGAAGAATATATAGCCACAGTGCAGAAGAATATATAGCCACAGGGCCACACAGGGCCACGTTATTACATATAGCTGTGTGCACTACGAGTTTTCGAACGCAGCTCTGTTGCGACCAATCAGAAACTTGATAGCATCAAAAGGCCTTTCATTGTGTGTCGTATACATACACACCAATACTTCGATCTTAGCATAATCTTGAGCCTGTGCAAAGTTTTTTTTCAGCAAATACGGCATCAATCGTGCTGATCCAAGGCTTAATCGAAAGCTCTTTTCATAATAAGTCTCCAGTTCAATTTTCAAATCATAACATTTCTCCCCGGCTCCGTAATTAAGGAAAGAAATTTAATTTTTTACCCCCACCACGGCGAATCATTTTGTTTCGAGATAATATACTCTGGGCGAGCCGCGGGCTAGCAGACGACAGAGCTGCCAAATGTACTTGTCCCGAGACTCTACCGAGTCTCTTGATAGCAAAACCACAACATCGATTGCCAAGTTGTTTTTCAGCATCGAGTTATATTTATATAAAAATCCGTTATAGATTTTGTTGCAATGGCACTTTTGAGAAGAAGCTTCGGAGTATGCGCACAAACCGCCAGACTTTTTGTGACAGAAGTTCACACGATGCCTCTGGATATTAGTAATTTCACGAAAACTGGAAAAACTTTGCCTGTGACAGTAATGAAGCAGAATGATTTCATCATCAACAAACTATTGGCGGAGAAGAAGGTGTTCAATGAGAGTGACTTTGTAACCGTTCGTGAAGATCTTTTGGCATCTAAAGACTTCCTTGTAACGGAAGACAACGTTGACATGTTAATGGTAAAGTTGTGTTCGGAACAACAGAGAATGGACACGGCGATGGTTTATCTTGAACATTTATGGAAAAAGCATGACGATATGAACCTCTCAGCGATGTCTAGCTATCTCAAACTGTGTTACTCGCAAGATAGAAATGAATTTATGGAAAATGAGCTGGAACATCTTTTGATGTTTTACGACACAATCAGAAAAAAATATCCCTTACTGGATGCTGGCACTGCGGAATGTTGTATCCTTGGCATCTCAAAAACTCATCGATGGAAAGAAACTTTTGAGCTCTGCGATATGATAAAGTTGTCTGGCAGTCTCAGATCTCGCACTTATTCGGCAATAATTTGTGCGGCGTTCAAAAACGATGAACCTGATGTCGCGTGGAAATATCTAAGGGAAGCTTTCGGTCAGCTACATCCAGAGAAAATGTTCCAGCTTTGGATTGAATACGACTACCGAGCTTTCATCGACGTTGTCGAGACTTATGGCCAAGTTTTTAAAACTTTAGGATGGACTATCGGACGAACAACGATCAGAGATGTGTATGGTTTCCATTTTTCATTCTTTTATTTGAAAGTGTCAGATACTTCTTATTTCTCATTCCTCAATAACGTCCATCAAGAAACGATAAAAAGTACGATTGACGAAACAGCAGAAATTAACTTTATGGACTGCAGCTCATGATATTTTCAAGTGTTTCAAACGTGTAGTAATTTTTACACACAAATTAAATCATCCACAACTGAAGGCAAAAAAAATAATTTGGCGTTTTTTATCACCAGAAGTTGAATTTTGAAAGAAAACTTTTAAGCACCAAAAGACGGAAAACAATCATTCAAAAAATTCAAATTCGGAATCAATGTTGAATTATCTCCATGATAAACTTTTCAGCTTTTTTATTGAAAGCTTATTTTTTGTTTCAGCGGAGTATGTCAGTAGTAGGTGGCGCACTATGGCCACCCCCACTCCTATCCCCACTCCTATCCCCACTCCTTTTCCCCCACAAGTCGGCCGTTGTGAGTCCGGTCGGTGTTGTGGGTGAGAGGTTGGCGGGTGTGCGGAGGGGGGAGGGTGGAGTGCGGCCGTAGTGCGCCACCTTTTTTTTTCTTTTTTATATATTTCAGATCTTATTAATTTTTACAATATTGGTTATAATATGATGCATGATATACAGTAGATATTTTTAGTTTCTCGACCGTTTTTTCACGACGATGTCGCTGACCATGGAGCGGTGGTTTACGCCTCGTATTGCTCTGATGATCGGACGATACTTCAGCTAGGGTTGATAGAGATACCGTAATGTGAGAGAGGTTCGTGTACATATTATTGTGTTGAGATGGTTCATAAATGAGCTTTTCCTACATACCTGTTTATGATTATTCTTTAGCAGGTTTGAACTCCAACTTGTTGAATTTCGTACCATGGTACAACATGATCAAGTTATTGCTCGCGGCTGCTTCGCACATTTGCTCGTATAACTCGCTCGCGTCTTCGAAAGCTTTGACGAATCTAGCCGGTAGGTAGCATGTAAACGCGTTGTCTATGTCCACGGTAATACGTGTACCCCATGTCGTGTCGGTGGTTTGCATACCGGTGATGTAATAATCTTTGCCTTGCTCAAGATCGGCCAGTCTTTTGACAGGCAGGCGAACGGAGTCCAAAAGGCCTACTTGATTGATGCGTGCGAAATCCATTTTCCAGAGCGAGTTTTTTTAAATTTACCGTTAAAGAGCGGAGTTCTGATAGGTCGTGTATTCTTGTTTTAAACGCTGCAATATCGCGTAAAAAGATGTCTAAGCGTACTTTTAATTCGTGTCGTTTACTTCGGCGGTGTTTCGGGAGTACTGTCTGAGCATCAGAGAGTTCGGATGGTTTAAACCCTCTGGTCGCTAGAGTCATATCCCCGCTCCTAATGCAGAAAAGAGCTGACAACAAACTTTTGATGCAGTAACTCCCACCACTGTCAAAGGATGTCACCTCGGCAGAGCTCTTTTCCCAAAGAGCTGACAACAATCTTTTGATGCAGTATCTCCCACCACTGTCACAGGGTGTCACCTTGACAGAGGTCTTTTCCCTCTTTCCGATGTTCCGCCGTTAATAAGCTAACATTCCAAGACGTGGTGGTTCTGTACTCCCACAAGGAGCTGGAACGATCGTTATGAGAAAGCCATTTTTTTATTCTCACAGCGTTATTGAGAGCACACTTGAGTGAGGCATTTTTGTGTAGTAAGCCGTGGAATATGCAAAAAGTGCTGCTCTCGGGGAGATTACGAGACGGTGGTTCCTCGTTCTCCTCTAGATTTATAACGAAGCAGTCTGTTAGCTGTGTCAAATAGGCTGTTGCGTTAGTACCTCTTGTAAACAGGCGATCGGATTGAACAACAATTTGCTTTAAAGTAGCTTCGGCCGTTCGTAAAGGCGTTTCACCCTCGGTCCACTCTATACCATGATGATTGCATTTTAACCACGTGTTTTGTCGTTTCACACTAGGAGGCAGTACGTTATAAGCGTGAGGCGGTGATATGACCCAGTGTGCTAAGTAAGATGTTTTCACAGAGACCACGGCAATTTCTTTAGGCACGAAATTATTATATTTATCCTTCAGACCCTGTATATCAACGACAATGTTCATGATACCTCCAGACCGTCGTTATGTTTCAAAGCTTGAACGCAGACTGATGACTGTTGAATGCTCTGCAGCAGCGTTAGAGATAACAGCGTTAATCGTCGGCGAAATCTGACACTCTTCATGTGTCACCACGCGCGTGATTTTCGCCAAAAGAAACGGGATAGGTTGTAGACGGAAGTTTTTAAAACAGCCCATGTGATTCTTTTTGTTGAAAGAAATGAGATAGGTGTTGATCGCGGTATTTAAAATTTTATTGCCATATAATTACCGAGAACGAGAGCATTGGACGTCAGCAGAATATGGCAGCCGCTACGTATCACTATCCGCATGATCTGCGTTGAAAGAAACGGGATAGGGGTATAGACACAGGATTTTAAAATGGCACGCGTGATTCTTGTTGAAAGAAATGAGACAGGCAGGGCTTAGATACAACGTTCAAAATTTTATTATTATAAAATTACCGAGAACGAGAGCAGCAGTGTTGTATACAGTGTAGATGCTTAATTCTATACCCCCTGCCGATACAACCATCTGTATCGGAAACCACGCCCTTAGATATACCACTCTTATTGATATACGCATTATAATACGCATGAACTATTTTATCGTTTTGCTGCAAATCATGCGAAAATACGTCTCTAAATCGTTGAATACCGATGCCAGTAGCCATATAATGAAGAAACATAACGCAATACTGTCCACAACACTGCGAATTAGGGCCTTGGAGCTGAACGGTATTGTAACGGAAGAGTCGGCAGTTTCTTCGGAAACATGCGAGATGTTGTGGGATGATTGGAGGTAATCCGTAGCTGTCGAAGAACCATCCGCGTCCATTTCGATCGACGTACATGGCAACCCAGTGGGTCCCTGGTCGTTTGTATCCATCGGTGTTAACCACGAATGCCGTCGGTTTCGTCCACACCTTCGGGATACGATCGGCTGGATAGACACCTATAGCATGCTCTTTTATGTTTTTGAGAGACTGTAAGACCTGAAGACTGTTCATGGTTCGAAGATTCTTTTTCCTCCTCGGTTTCGGTCTCCGTTATACCAATACCCCATGACGTGGTAGTTCTATACTCCCATAAGGATGTAATCTGCTCGCTTTGACAGAGCCAAGCTTTGATTCTGATGGCGTTGTTCAGAGCGCATCTGTAGGCTTGTCTGTGATTTGCAACACAGTGATACATACAACGTGCGTCGCTCTGGGGTAGACGGCGTAATGAAGGAACCTCTTCATCAACCCCCAAATTTATAATAAAATACCCCGTGAGCTGCGCTAGATACGCTGATTTCTCAGAGCCGCATGTAAAAATTCGTGTAGACTGGCCAGCGATCCTTTTCAGATTTGTTTCCAACGCTTGTAACGATGTATCGCCTTTAGACCACGCTATACCGTGGATATGATCACATAACCACATATTTTGACTCTTTTCAAAGACCGATAGATTGTCATCCGTATAAGGTGGCTTTACAACCCAATGACTAGAGTCTTCAGTTTTTACCGATACGACAGCTACTTCTTTAGGTATAAACCGGTTATCTTTACCTATCATACTCTGCACATCAATAACAATATACATGTCGCCGTTTTTATTTTCGACCGTCGCACTCTGAATGATCAGCGGAAACTGAGGGTTTCTCTCTCTCTCATCAACCACTGAAATCTACGATGACCTGTCTGGATGAGTCAATCTCCAACACATTATCATACTCAGCGTAGACAATACAATTAACCGTTGTTGATAAAGACCCCGCGAAGCGTACTTCTATCCTCACGCTGCCATGTCTCACCAGGTTCCAATGGCTGCTGCTATTAGCCGAGAGATCGGGTGTCAGATCAAACGCGAAAAGGCAATGGCCGTGTGGGTATTTCAAACGCGAGATACAATTACCATCGTTGAGAAAGTGAATACCCGAGCCAGAAAATAATGTGTGATATGCATCTACATACATATTACTATCTAGGAAGTCTGTCTGCAGAGGCTTTGACGGTATCTGCTGGCCGTCTACATATAAAGAAAGATAATTGATCGCGTAATGGTGGAAATTGAACGGATTTTTTCCATAATCACCGTTGAAAGCCTTGTTATCGACAAAGCCAATGATTATACGTTTTGGTAGCTGACCTAGTATGACGTTATCAAGAGTGTCACCGTGTATTCCAGCATGCATTGATATAGCTTTAACCTCGACACGTGTCAACGGATATTTTGCTGTAGATTTAGACAGAGCTCTTGCATGAGCCAGGAGTATACCGGGAGCTATCTTGACACGGCGTACGATTAGCGATGCTTCTGTAATGCGGATTTTACAGTTTTTCATTCGGGTCATGAGACAGAAAGCACTATTGTTCTGTACAAGCCGCAGACGCATCTCAACACCATTTAACAAAAACCTTTCCTGATTGAAGATATCGCAATGCAGATGGCCAAGAAGATCGACTGTTCTTTTCTCACCTAATACAGCTCGTCTCTGTACAAGTCCATCGTTATCACTGCCTTGATCATCCATCGATCCCTCTGTATCACTATACCATAAACCGCTCGTAAGATGCGAGGTCTTCGCAGCATACGCGTAGTTCAGCAGGGTTTCAATATAAGCTCTATAAGCATAAGCATTATTAGGGGGAGACACAAGTTTTTGATTCAAAAATACATCAATCTGACTGAACATCGAGTGTAAAAGATTGTTCACGGGTCCTACAGGGGGTAACGCATCTTTCGCGTCCGCCTTTTTTTCTGGAGCATCTATTATAACGCGTATACTTAGCATCGTATGCGCGAGGTCGATGTACTCATCCCCCTGACCTGGGACGACAAACTCTATCGGTGAATCATCCGTCAACGATGAGATTGGCTTGTAGTATACCGAGTGTGTCCCCTCTATCGTTGTCTGGGTTGGTGGTAATGAAAATAATTCAAGCTCTGACTTGAGACACTCACACGAGTGCGCGTGTAGGAACGCCATTTTTTCAGAGCTCGGTTTAACCAAAAATATCCGCCACCGTTCTTGGTTTCTTGTTACGCCTCGTGGTACGTGGTTTAGCCGGTGATCTTCTACCTCTAACACCCTTCTTCCTCTTCTTAGTACGTTTCTTTCTCACGTCACCGCTGCTCGAGCGTTTTCGCGATTTCACTGCCTTTCTTTTTTTTTTCACAGACCTGCGTCGTGATACGCTGTCAGCAGTAGAATGCATCAGTTTATTAATTTTGCTGCCTTTATAGCCTGAGCCCTTCATGAGCGAATTAATTTTTTCTTCAGCTTTCCGCTTCAGTTTTTGTCCTGATTCGCGCAGGCGTGTTTGAAACGCTTCACTCGGTTGTACGCCAGCGTTAACAACATCCGAGGCCATATTAATTCCTGAGCGAAGCGCCTCTCTACCAACAGTCCGAGCCCCTTGTTTCAAGAGAGGTATGATACGTCGGAAGAGACCCCCTAAAAAACTTCCAATGCCGTGACCTCGCTGGTTTGGTGAACCGATATACACATGGCTGATACCACCATAGCCGGTTCGAGCCCCACTCCCCATTTGCACGTCAGAGTACACGTCATAGTAATCCATTGTAGAAACACCCAAGTCAATCTACACGTTTGAACTGTAACGTCACCGTCAACGTCCCATGCTCGAATGGTATTGGCTCGCCAAACTCATCCCTTATATCAATGGTTATTGTTTGAAAGCTAGTATGTAGTAAGGGAACATAGCGTGGTGGTGAGAAGCTTCTTATCCTCACAGACCCGTAATTATTGTTATCGGCGGCAGCAACCGGCACAACGCGCAGTAGTGGTGTGTGAACATCACCGGTAATATAGGGCTCACAGATATCAGTATAAACATACATCGTATTGGGGGTTCCATTGGCTAAATTGGCAGGTCTCTGAGCGGTGTATCCCCCATGGGGCACTACAACGCTCCTTGTTTCGGTGAACCCTAAAACCTTGCTCAACACGCTGGAGAAACAGAAGGCATGCTCCATGTTCTTACAGGCTTCGCAGACACGCGTCACCGTCACATACCCATTGCGGGTGTACTTGAATTCCAAATGACCCGTGACACAAGGTATTTCGTTAACAGTCTCAAGTAATGTCCCTATGCTATGGTATACACCGGGCGGTACACAGACGCGATCTTCCTTAAAAGCAAACTTCATTGAGTTACCAGCCACCAGCTCGCCATCGACAGGCAGGTACTTTATTGAGATACCAGCCGCCTGCTCCGCTGTCATATTCGGGGGGTTTCGCTCGGCATCGATAGGTGCGTACTTCATTGAGATACCATCTATCTGCTCCGTTGTCATATTTAGGAAGTTTCGCTTGACATCGGTAGGCACATGTAAAACGGTTGCTGGTATATGGATCTCGGCTAATGAAACAGCCCAACGACCGTGAAGAGACATACGCTGCGGCAGATGTGTGGTATACCGTGTTGTTACATTATCGGGATAATAATTCATACTACTATTACTGGGTAAAACCATGTAAAACTCGTCCTTCATTTTACCGCTCGCCGTTTAACCAGTTTTGTTTGCACTCTCGATAGCTCGGGTTCATAAAATATACCATCAATATCCTCGTCGTGGAGATCGCGTAGGAAGTATACCACAGGGCATATACTGAACGATACACGATGAATCTTGAATAGTTCGCTACTCCAGCCACCCTCGTAGCCTTTTGCAAAAGCAGCCTTCGCACTACTGATGCGTACAATGTCACCCACCTTATATTTAGGGAGACAATGCTCTGGTCTTTTGTATCGTTGTATCAGGTTATACCGAGCCCTAGCGGCAGTAGCAAGAGTCACTGAGGCGGGCGTCATTTTTATAGCACTATGCGTAGAGTTGTTGTATGCTGAAACAATACTCTGTAGAACGTCGAGGTAGCGTTTCTGGCGGGAATACGTGAAATAACGCCACATTCTTTCCTTCAGCGTTCTATTGAATCTCTCGACAATAGCCGCTTTGATATCGGGATTTCTCGCAATACGGAATTGTATCTCTTTTTTCTTTAAGAGATCTTGGAATCCAGTACCGACGAATTCTTTGCCCCTGTCTGTCTGCAGGTAAAGGGGTGATCGACCGCTACTATTTTTCTTAGATAAGATGAGATTAAACGCTTTAGCCACAGATGCAGCAGACTTGTCTCGTAAAGGCTGAACCCATGCAAATTTACTAAGAGTGTCTATCACTACGAGTAGATAAACATAACCATCATTATAATCTTTAATTGAGCGAACATCTACCAGATCAGCCTCCCAAAGGTCATCGATATTCCGTACGTTATAAAAACGTCGTGGAAAGTGATGCCGCACGGGTCTGTGTTTTGTGTAAGCATTCTGTCCCTCAAGCCACTGCAGAATCTTCGCTCTTGAGATTTTTTTCTGACGGGCCAAATGTAGCAGTTTGGTAGCGCCTGAAAATGACGCTTCATGGGACGGGTCAAAATATACTTTTTCTAAGGTTTTCATACTTATAATTTGAGGTTAGCCCAGGTTACACGTCTTTTCTTATTATATTTATTACGATAACCACCGCCACTCTGCTCCGGGTTATCTGATTTGCTATCGCGGCCGCTGAAGAACGGTGACTGGCTCGTTGCGGCTACACCGTCACTGCTTGTGCTGCTGCTCTCTTCGATCTGCGACGGCCGTAGCGTTGAATTGGCCCTTGTCTCTAGCCACAACGCCTCATTACCAATGAATTCCCGCGGTGTCTGTATAGTTCTCAAAAATTTAGCGAAAGCACCACGCCCCGCTGGTTTAGATATTTTTCTAGCCCTCATGGCGTCGTTCACAAGGTCAACAATATTAGAACCCTGGATCGGTCTTCCCCCAATCGATACGACTCCTCCAGAATCCCAAGAAAAACTGCAGCGTGGTGCATCGTGTAAACGACGAAGCAACAGTTTCGCTTTGGTGCGATATTTGGACGGTATGCTTTCGATTATGACGGAATCGTTCATACCGTTACAGAGTTCTTTTTCTTTCTCGCCTTTATCATAATTAGACACCGCTGTATGCTCGTTCTTCATAAGCTCGCTGTGTTGTCGAGCTCTCTCGTCGTCAGAAAAATGGAGATAGCGTTGTAACACAACCAAGTATGCGGTCCATTTTTCCCTCTCATTCTTGTAGGCTTTAGAGTTCAAAATTTCGTTCATCTCCGCGTCCAGCCTGGATAATACAATGTCGGTGGGCTGTAGCGGTTGTGCCGCTGAGATGTTCGAGCTGAAAACTGGTTGCCTCTGATTCTGCATGCTCAGTTGCGCTACATGTTCCTCAGGGACAAGAACCATTTTTCTTGTGTGCTCCATCAACCCCGCCCGCCAATCAGGCTTGACAGAACAGTACCTAGTATCGGTGCTAGTAGGAGTGGCAGAAACCCTCGGCTCTGAACAACAAAACGCTTTTTACTTTTCCAACAACCCTTTTTTGCGGCTAAACGCCTGAGAATGGGTGCGTACCGTCGTAGTTTTTTTCGCTGATCAGCCTTCAAAGGAACGTTACCGCAAAGAACGTTCAAAGCACACTCACAGATACAGCGGACGATGCCTGGATCCGCTTTACGCAGGACAGCCTCGCGCTGCTCTTTATTGAGATGCTGAAGAGCATGTAGTATCGCAACGTGTTTTTTACAGAGCGGTGCACCGTCTCGCGCCATTACGCGTGTCGAACTGTTTAACTTCTCGACACATCACCCCTTTTAGCTGATTTTTTCGATCTATAAGCGTAGGGGGTAGCGGTACCTTTAAGAATATGCCACACACATCGACCAATGCAGTAATAAGAGCGTGAGTTGTTTCTACAGGTGTCGGGCTTTCGCATTATCCTGTCAACTCGTTGAAGCGTTGTCAAAACGATTATGCATTTATCACCACACGATGACCCTTTAAACGCCATTACATGTGTTGAACTGGTAATTCACCAGCATTGTACCCGCTTTTAAACTTTTTCCGCGGTACGTAGACAAAATGATAGGGGTCATCGGGGAAAATACAGGTACGTAATCTACAGTTGTCAGGTGTCGATTGTTTCAAATCGAGCAGCAAATAACCGTGCGGCTTGGCTGTTGCGTCGTGGTAGGCTTCCTGCAGAAAACGAGGGTTTTCCGGATATACCTGTCGCGCAAGATGCTGAATTTGAGCGCGATCACGGGGATTTTTGAAAATTACTATATAGTTGGCATTCAACGAGATATCTCGCTGGCCGTGCCCTTGATGGAATAAGTTTTGGGTAATAAAAATAACGCTTAGATTTTTATGATGGCTGCCTTTGGTGAAAAGGTCCACAACGTTATTGTTAGACGCCTCACGCATCAAATCATCGATTATCAGAAGTTTTGCGCGAGGGTCGTTAGCATAATCGGCACTCTGGGGTAGACCTTCGTGAAACTCTATCGATTCACCATACTCCGTGTATGCAGTCTGCCACTCGGAATAATAGAAAATAACTCTCTGAAACGGTTCACTGTTCATGCGTGAAATAAACTTCAAAAACTTTTTTACAAAGTACGTTTTACCACACCCTGTGGGACCACAGATCATTGATGTCCAGGGATGCTTCCACCGTGTATCCATCTCTACGAATGACCGTGTTTCCTGTGGGGTGGTGTAATATAAAGAATTCGAACAGTTAAAATATGTAAAGAGCTTTTATTACCCTATAACAGAATAAATATGTTTACTATAATAACAAAGATATTTTTACAAAACTGTTTAACAACGTTTATTGCACCCTGTAAAGCGAGAATTTTTATAAACTACTATCTGTAACCGTAAGGGAGCGAACCGTACGTGCCATCGTGCCTTCGCTTGACACTCAGAGGCATGCACGACTTCGTTTCGGGCCGAGTAACAACCTGATGGAATGGTGTACGTCGTATTGAATCAAACTGCAGCACAATAGGGCTCTCTCTCTCACCTATTATAAACGATCGTATTGACTCGTAATTTATCAATGAGCTGTTTGCGTAATTCCTGAACTGACACAGGTCATTCACTATTATTTTTATTATACCGGTCGAACTACTAATTATTTCGATTAATAGTTTCGTGTACGACTCTCAAGAACGAGGGCTGAACACCTCACGGGAGAGCGAGAAAGAGGTGTGCCACACCCCGGGAATGAGAGCGAGCGAGAGGGTATACAACATAACTGTTGCAGCTCTGAATCACAGACTCTCTGCAACTAATGAGCGAGCGAGAGAATGCACGATGTCATGAGAGCGAGCGAGAGGGAAGTACGTCTCGAGACGCGCTCGCGGGAGAGCGAGCAAGAGGGTATATCATACCACGGGTGTGCGCGAGAGGGCATGAGTACGTTATCTTTGTTACGACTCTGGAGCTCTCGGACACCACACGTGCAATTCTGATGACACTGCATTGTAAGAGCTCAGAGTCTCGCGTTTCAAGAGAGAGCGAGCGAGAGGTGAAGCATCTCACTGGTGAGCGAGAGAGAGGTGCGTTATACTATGGGAATGGGAGCGAGCGAGAGGGCATACGATATCGCTGCTGCAGCTCTGGAGCACAGAGTCTCTACAGCTAGCGAGCGAGTGAGAGAATGCGTAATATCATAAGAATGAGCGAGACTTTTGACGACACAGCGAATACCTCGTGCTCTCGCGAACCACCGTGTCTCGCGAGAGAGCAAGAGAGCCTGTAGCGGAGTGAGAGGGTGTGCATCATCGTTGCTGCGATTCTAGAGTGTTTACCCTACACACGCACCTCCCTTGCTCCATACACGGCGACGGGCTCACCGAACTTCGGTGTCAGCTTTTTTTACTTATACGAGCCGATCCTCGTATAAGAACAAATCGAACTCATTCTTATCACGCAGCTGCGGTATCAATGTCTTCTTCTCCTTCTCATGGCTTTCTTTCGGTCCTATAATGCTGTGGTCATCAAAAAACATACACGCATGAACGATTTAGACTCTCCCCTCGTCAGTCTTTGCTCGAAGCGCGTGCCTGCTCCTTCACACCGGTTGAAAAAAAATATAAAAATGTACCCACGTTACCGCGAGTACCGGTTTTTACAATTCGCGTTCGGGTGCAACGTGATACGCATGATGTGCGCGTCGGATATACTCATCCGTACAGCACCGCTTAGAGCACTCCTAGAGTATATTGGTGATTATATATACACCGAGTACACGGTACGGGGTGCTGGCCGTCTCATACCCCGCGACGCCGTCACACCTGGTACGAGCTGCGTGGCAGCGGTTCCATGGTGCGCGAGTGTTGCGTACCGCGGTGAGATAATAGACGTGGACAGCTACGATCTCGTCACCGTATACCTAGTGGACCACGGTACCACTGAGTTTTTCGAGCTGGATAATATTTATTACCCCACACCGATATTGGCCGTAATACCGGCTTTGTTGCTCGAGTGCTCGCTCCACGGTCTCGAGTATCTGGATGAGGTGGATTACGTGGCTCATGTGATGGCACCCTTGTGTCAGGGGCTGTTAATCGCTATACCCATGAGCCACTGGTCCCATCATCCCCTACGTATTCAGCTGTTTAGAGCGGGTCGGAGTCTCGGGAGAGCACTCGTAGCCGAGTTGTCACGGAACAACGACGAGCATTACCGCGGTTACGACGAAGAGAACTACGATGCCGGGTTCGGTGACGTCGACACGATCCTGCCTAACGAGGCCAGTGACGAGGTCAACCCCTGAAAAAAACGAGTGTGTGTGTGTGTGTGTGTGTGTGTGTGTGTGTGTGTGTGTGTGTGTGTGTGTGTGTGTGTGTGTGTGTGTGTGTGTGTGTGTGTGTGTGCGCCGCGAAAAACAATTGTGTATCGCGTTGCGAGTCAAGGGTGTATGCAGGATCTACCGAATGAGAGAGCATCGCATACAGCATCGGTGAGTTTTTTAATTTTTCTAATATATATATTTTATATATATTTTTATATAATAATAATATATATAAACATATTTGTATATATATTTTTATATATAAAAAAGAAAAAAAGGTGGTGCACTACGACCGCACTCCACCCTCCCCCCTCCGCACACCCGCCAACCTCTCACCCACAACACCGACCGGACTCACAACGGCCGACTTGTGGGGGAAAAGGAGTGGGGATAGGAGTGGGGATAGGAGTGGGGGTGGCCATAGTGCGCCACCTACTACTTATGTCGATTCTGTGATCACAGATTGTCAAAATTTAAGGTTTCGATCAAAGAGTTTTCAAAATTGGCGGAGCTCATCTGCAAGCACGCCATAATAAGCGATGACATTTATAAAAAGTCAACGCCGGAAGAATTGAAATATTTTCTTCAGTTCGTTCAGCAAAAGAAGCCTTGGGACATTGTGATCGACGGTTTGAACGTATTCCTATTTGTCCAAAGTATCGCGGAAATCTTGTGGGCACGTGGTAATTAAAAATAACATGATATTCGACATTGAAAAAAGGAAAGAACTGGCAAAGAATGACAATATTAAAGGTGCTCCGTACTTCTTCAGGTCACATCTACCGTGAAGTTGTGCGCTGAGCAAATGGGCAAAAAAGTATTGCTTCTGGGAAGGAATCACATAAGAAAGTGGCCAAATTTGGATATGGCTTACATAAAATACCACGCTGACATTTTTTTCACAGCCGATGGGTCAGTAACAAAAAAAAGTCATAATTTATGCATCGGATTCTTCATTTTTAGCAAAATCTAGAACATTTTGAGTAAAAGTTCGTTTCCACTTTGAAAATAATGAAATTAACAATTTAATCACAGTCCATAGAACAATTCGATTCCGTTCAGCCTTTGGTTATTCTTCAATTTCCATAAATAATGATAACGATAAATTCATCAATTTATGATTATTTTGGACTTATGTTTTCGGTCATTTACAGATCAGCCGACGATCCATATCTGCTGTACGCGACATTGAGCTCCGGACCATCAACAATGTTCGTTTCAAGAGACTCGATGAGACAGCACGTTGATCTTCTGGACGATCCTGAAACAAGAAGTGTTTTCAAAAAATGGCAAATGACGCATCAATTATCGCCAGTTGCGGTAACATCGAAACAAGGAACTCTCGCAATGAAGATGGTTAATCCTCCCAAGAATTCACCGATCGTTCAAAGGGACGAAAGTGGTTGGCACGTACCATTTACGTTCGAAGCTTCGCTTCAACCTGCGGTCGAATACGAACCGCCTAAATCGTGGTACTGCTTTAGGAGAACACACGGCACTGTGGAATCAACGAATTCATCGTTATTTCAGTAGTTTTTAATAATTTTTTTTCGCATTTTCGCATTTTGAGACTCTTTTATGCGGATCCGATTCGTTTGATATCTCATGGATGAATCGACGCTGGTTTGATTCAGATAAATCCTCCAGTGAAGAATAATAAATTCAACCGCTTTTTTAAAATCAAAAACAGTTTTTTTCAAACCTCAAAAGCAAAAATACAAATTTCACTATCAATTTCTCCTCGTTGAATGAATTTCGAAAATGATTAATAAAATTAGGAGCACTTCCGTTATTCTGTAATTATCCATTACAGAAATGCAATCATTCATAAAAAACAAAAATGAGTAATAAATATTCGTTGGTTTCTATCGTGCGAAATAGTAAAAATTGACAAACTTTTTATTTGCAAATGTTAACCTGATACTCTCTTCACATCAAAAATAAATTGCGATATGTCGTTAAAAAAAAAACAACAGTTTTTTTTTTTTTAATGAGTGGAGGAAACAAGAAATTATGTAGATCCACATTCACGCGAGCACCGGGCTGATTTGCAGCACGAATTTGATCAAATTCATTGTTTTCTACTGGCTCTCATTTTTTTCGAAACGTTCGAATTTCAATTTTGTTTCTGTCGGTTCTTAATTACATTGGAAATAGAATAAATCAGACATCGTGTCCCCGCGAATAAAATGTAATTATTCACGTAATTCCTCGAAAATTGGTTCGATCGCGTATCTCGAAAAATTATCAAAGTGTCAAGTTTCCTGTCGTGCTGCACACGAAGCTAGAAAATTATGGAACTTTTGTTTGGACCCGAAAAATTATCCGGAAAAGTGGGCAATAGCTTCTGACAGTATAAATATGAGAAGCGAGCAGAATCTCCAAGCATTGGTCAGTTGCAAACGACAAGAACGACCACGACGCAGCGATACACCAAATATTGTGATTGAATTTTTCTTTTATTCGACGAGCAATCGATCATGAAGACCATTGCGATTCTCATGGGTTTTTCTTTTGCCCTGGCGCTGGTGAGTACTGAAATGTCAAAAGAAAAATTATGTTATCGTTGCAAAAAATGTACAATTTCATAAATTTATTTCGCAACATTATTTACTCAATTATTTTTCTCTTCGCCGTTATGCTTTTCAAACTTTTTGTCATAACAACAATCATTCTCCAACTATGAAGTAAAAAATACATATTTTTATTGGACTAATATGTTCCTTGTTAAAAAAATATTTGTATGAATTTTACGAGATTGCAATTTTCACGATTATATTTTAAGTCATTGAGAGCCAATTTTTTTATATTAGGCAGAGGAAAAAGAAATGTGTCCCCTTATATTAGCGATAGGCGAACACTTCGAGGCATGCACAGCAGAATTGAAAACTCCGGAAGATAAGGCAACGAGCAAGAAACGGTTTACAATCACTTTTATCAGTCTAATAAAGTACCACTCTTTTTTTTATATATATAAACAGAAATTCTTGAGCTCGTGAAAAAGCGCGAGAGCATGGATAACGAAAAGGTTATGTGTTACTGGGCTTATTTGCTGAAGAAATCCGAAAAAATAGTGAGTTGGACA
Organism: Campoplex capitator; assembly: GCA_037576405.1. NCBI lineage: Eukaryota > Metazoa > Arthropoda > Insecta > Hymenoptera > Ichneumonidae > Campoplex > Campoplex capitator. Next base: position 18,462 of record JARBWI010000105.1, on the reverse strand, counting down.
TGACAAGACAACGTTAATTTGAATATTGAATTGAAATTTAAAAAAACAATGAAATATTAAATTACGAAAAAAAAACGAATATTCAAGTTGATTTTTGCAATTGGAGAGTAAAAAAAATAATTCGATACTTCCAGATGAAGGATGCCAAGATACAGTTCGATAAACTAGAAGAAACGATGAAAAAAAAAACGAGAAAGAGGATCCCGAAAAGATCGAAAAAATTATTGAAGCATTCAAAAGTTGCAAAGACGAAGGTAGGAATTTCGGTAACATGAAAGCGTCTGAAATTCGATATCTAATTGGACCCGCAACAATAAACTTTCACGCTCGTTGCTCGGGAAATGGGATACCGGCCAAGTTAACAAATAAATTTATAACGACACTTGTAACAGCACAGATTCAATAAAATTACACTAAAACACAATATAGATTTGTATAGTAAATAAAATTTGTAAATAAATGATTTGTAAATAATATAAAATATATAATATTATATGTAAATATAATCTGTAAATAAATTTGTAAATAATTTTGTTAATAAATCTGTAAATAAATTTGTGAAGAAAATTTGTAAATAAATGATTTGTAAATAAATGTCACAAGTAGTATTTTTATATTATATGTAAACATAATCTGTAAATAAATTTGTAAATAATTTTGTGAATAAATTTGAAAATGAATCTGCAAATTAAATTTGTATTTGTAAATAAATCTGTTAATAAATTTGTAAATAAATGATTTGTACATAAATGCTGCAAATAATATTATATCAAAACGTCGAGTCTCAATTCTACAAGTTTTATAATATTATAATAACAAAGAAATTATTATTATTACAAAATTTTTTTTATTTGAAAAGAAATTATTTTAACAAAAAGAAATTATTACAAAATTATAAATACAAAACAAATAAAAATGAAAGAAAAAAACATATTTTAATAGTGGGCCGGGGGACCTCCACGGCCTGGATTGCCCTGCCCATTGCGACCACGGTGACGCTGGCCCCGGTGCCCACGCCTGCCCCGGCAGGCTTCTCTTGCTAAACGATCCGCAGCAAGATTCTGCAGATCGTTTAGATATTTCATTTTTAAGTTGTGCCGGGCCCTCCATCCGGCTCTCTTGCTCCGCTCTGAAATAAGAGAAAAGTAATATCAGTCAAGGAGTAAATAAGCATATTCAAAAAAGTTGTTTTTTTGAATGATTTGAAAGAAGAAAAGTCTGTCCTTAGTACTTACTATTTGCTGGTTGTCTCCGCTCTACTGGTGGACCCACCGGTGGAACTGGCAGCGGGGCTGCGGCAACAGCTGCCAGCGGGGCTGCGGCTACAGCTACCAGCGGAGCGGCTGGTGGGGCTGCGGGACCAGCAGCTGCCTCCGGGGCAATGAGCGGGGCTGCGGGTGGAGCTGGTGGAGGTGGGACTTCCATCAGCTCCTCCGGTCCATTCGGTGGATTGACAATCCACCACGGTGGATTGTCGTCGTGAGCGATGCCTTGTCTAATGTTATTAAATTCCATCTGAAAATAAAAAAAAAAACACTTTATTTTTTTTTTCGCTAAATAAAAATGGTGTTGATTTATTGAAAAAGTTCGAGCCTCTGTCTGAAATAAAAAGTTCAAAACTTTGGCTGACCGCTGAAACAGTACGAGCGTTCATGCAAAGTTTCGAACTTTTGTGGAAACAATTTATATCTGCAATTGTTCTTGCTGAATATGAATTGTTGATTATAGGCTTCAATGATAAATTACAAAGAAAAAACCATTCGCGGAAGACTCAAATTCGTGGAATACTAAAATGAAGAAAGATTTATACTTACTTCGTAACGCGACGGCTGCCGTGTGGTGAGTGGTGTGGATTTTTGGGTTTTTCGCGCGCCAACGGTTATATTCTTCACACTAGACTGGTTTTTCACTATCATAGATGGCGCTGTGTATCACGATCACCAGTACTGCCGTTAGGTGGCAGTAGTAAAGTTAGGGTGGAATACCAAAACCGTCGTACTTTGTTGCATTTCAACCATGGATGGGGAAAACGAGAAAGTTGTGAATAATTAACAATTCGTCAATGATATAGGCTACTTTTATTTTCAATGTAATTGAGTGCGTTAATAGAAGCAGTGGTGGTAGTCTCGTCCATGACTCCGACACTAGCCGCCTAGCGGCGCTCAAAGTCCGCTACGATTAAAATACTCGCCGCAGCAAAAGGCTTTCGAACTTATTTGACAAAAAACTAAAAAAGGTCACATGAAAGTTTTGTAGTATTGTCGATTGTCTGGAAACTTATCTATTACTAAAACCTGATTTGCCTCTTTACCACAAACAAAAACTACTTGTCGCAATGGTTTTTTTCTATGAGACTATTAGACAAAAAAGGTAGAAACGTAAAACGTACTTAAATGTAAGTAATTAAAGTATTGCAAGTAAGGGCAAAAAGAACAGTCGTAATAGTAAAAGAAACGCATACGTCAAGTTCTGTGAACCAAAAAACCAATAACAAATAATGCTCAAGAAAATACATAATTTAGTGAAGACGGGGAATCATAACATATAATGCTCAAGAAAATACATAATTTAGTGAAGACGGAGAATCATAACATATAATGCTCAAGAAAATACATAATTTAGTGAAGACGGGGAATCACAACTACGTCTTGTCATTGGCTGTCTTCTAGTTACCGACCGATGGTAAATTTCTCACAATTAGCCATATGATAAATATTTTTTGAATTTGGTCGATCACTAAATTATAATGTAGCATCTTTACAGTGTCATAAAGTTAGTCGGGTAATTTTGGATTTTATCGCTAGGTGGTCGCGTGGTGGGCGGTGGTAGCGCAATTAAAATGCGTGGTGGTTTTTCATTTTTTGATAAAATCATAATTTCAAGTTTTAGTATAAAGTTAGCCGGCCAAAATTAATTTAACGTGTAGGGACTTGAACTTAATGAAGTACCCTTGGTACGTAGTGAGTCAGAGAGTTTTAGTCTTCAATATGAGTAACGCAGTATATAATTCGGCAGCACCGTATCCCCTGCGTTAGCGTACGTACTCACGTACAAGTACTATACTTTCTTATAGGTGTGTATAGGACACTGCACAAACAGCCAGTACCCCGGTTCTGTTTGTGTCATTGCTAATGAATAAAGATAAAGAAAAACAATGAGTGCAAATCGGTATTACTGAATAAAGAAAGTTTCGAAAAAATTATTACAATTATTCTTAATTATCTTGTTTTCATATTTTCTATTTCTTGTTTCCGAAAATAATTCATATTCACAAAATGTTCGTTACAAATATGTACAAAAGATTTTTTGGAATACTGTGTTTTTAACATTGACTCAATTTACACATATTCGAACGGTTTCGAAAATGAGTTCAGTAACTCATATTTGAATGAAGCGCCATAACCTATAATAATTCTGCGTTGTTGCCACATTTGTGAATTGCTCAAAAATGTTGTCTTAATTTAGTTAGTTCTTATAAGACAAGCAAGCTTTACATGTTTTTCGAAAAAATAATGTTCATTGGATGTTGCTTCATATCTCCTCCAAATTTCATCACAATCTGTTTGTTAACTCCCACGTAATAAATTATAAAGTGCGTCAAAATCACAGATTCCCATAAGGCTCCATGTTCATTGCTTGAAATGAAATCAATTAATATCTTCTTTCAAAGTCAACCAAAGGTTACACAATTTGAATTGAGTCATTTTTCGAAAGGTTTTGACATCTCTGTAAATTTTCGTAATTTTCTGTTTGTCACTTGATTTACCGAGGGTACTTCCTTAATCAGTGCAGAATCGCTTGGTGGTTACAAATCGACAAGTCACAAACTTTGGTAATCAGTAATTCATTTGATACGTAAGTAGTTTTCGAAATTGAAGTAAAAGTGAATTAAAAGCGAAAGAAAAGTTCAGTTAGCAGTAATACAATCGCAAAATTTGCGGTATAAAAAGTTGAGATAAGTAAATTTATTTTCTTCAATCATAACTCCACAAAAAGTTGTCAAATAATGATATAGACTATAAAAGTCTCAAGGATCAAACACATTTAAACTTATTAATCCCGAATGAAATTTTTTTCATGTTAAAACTCTAGTCGTTCAGCAGAACAACGAAAAGAATAAAAAATAAAATAAAATAGAAATGAAAATTGAAAATAAAATCTTGGCGCATTTGTGATCGTGCGTAATAGGTATTTTAATATGTGTGCGGAGAAAAAAAGAGAAATATTCGGTCAAATTAATGCTTTTTTTTTTCAACAAAAATTAAAAAAAAAGTGAAGTATCTTACGAGAAGTAAAAGTAGAACGTAAAGTTGAGAAAGAAAAAGTAAATTAATGGAAAAGCCAACCCATAACAAAGAAGGAAATACAGGACACAGTGAAAACGAGGAGTCCCTGCTGCATTCCGACATTTGCTGACTACTTGTTACCGACCGATGTTAACTTCCTCGAAATTCATGGATGATACAAGTTCTAATTTCACCTGATTTCGGGAACCCAACTGATGATTCTAAATGTATTATCTCAAAGTACGCGTATTTTCTACCAGTTCTTAATCATACTTCGCCGTCTTCGTAAATAAATCGTAATCGGATCGATAACGATGATTGTTGATTATTATTATTAATTTTTTCTTGAAACTCACAATTCGTAAGTCGCCATGTATGGAAAGGAGTCTCGTCTATATATCAGAAGATTTATAATACTGAAAGGAGTCTCGTCTAAATATTGGGAGATCTATAATTTTCAAGTTTTTATTTTCGAAAATTTAAAAAATATTCGGTTAAATTTATGAAAAATATTGTGAAACGAACTCTTCAAATAATCCAACAATTCAGAACAAACAGCCAACAATTATCGTGAGTCTAAAGATACAGCAAAAGTCCGAGTAAGGCCGCCAAATGTAAACAGTTTTCCGGCGACGAAAGCGACAAGCGGATTGATACTGATTGTAACTACGTCTTCCCTTTGTTATTCATATAGTGGGTAAAGCTTGAGTGGAATTTTTATATCAATAAAGTCTTGAATGAACATACGATTATTGGTGGTGTAGTTGCTTTGGAAAAATTTCGAACAGGTTCAAGATTATGAAAAAATACTAACGACATCTACTAACTAATCGAAAGCCACTAGGGCTCTGTCGAGTTTCTCATTGGTTGGTTTCTAACTGTAACGTGTACTGGATGTAGAGGCAATAATACGAAAACAATAAGTAATCTCTGATTCACCAGAAAAACATTCATAAACTATGAACAAAATTAAAAATAAATTATCCCTCACGGTGGTGGTCTTTACTTGGTAGATTATGTGGAAACTTGTTTGTTATGAAAGTCTAGTTAGCCTCTTTATTAGGAAAAAAATTATTCTGGCAATGGTTTTTCCTTACACGATTGTGAAACAAAAAAGTACACGTAAAACTTGAAATGAACGTACCTCACGTGAAGTAAGGTGAAGGTGAAGTGAAAAAGTACAACAATGAGTGAAAGTAAAAAGTACAGTTGAAAAAGTAAAGACGAATAAACAGAGAAACCAATAATGAACTATTATAAAGGAGGAAAGACGTGACAGAATGAAAACGGGAAGTCCCTGCTGCGTTCTGACGTTTGCTGACACTTGTTACCGACCGATGGTAACTTCCTCGAATTTATCAGATCCATGGATGATACAAGTTCTAGTTTGACCTGATTTTCGCTTGTTCGCCAATTGGAAAAGACAATAATAATTGTTTATCCATTGGTTGTATCATTCGACTACGACATTTTTCCAAACTCGGCCTTCCTATTGCGACTTTTTCGATTTTTCAACGTAAACTATGATCGATAATACGTTCTAACAGAAATATTTTTCTTCGTCAAACGTTTTCACGTCTATTGGACTCCAATTCGGGGCTAATGTTTATAAAATTTTCAATTTCAATTCTTAACGTTAATGTAATCAAGTAAATACTTCCGTGGAACTAGGCTAAAAAAACCGTCAAACGGTTAGCGTTGAAAAAAATGAAATGTCAGAATATGGCGCCAAAGTTGAACTGTCCGGCCACCTATCTCGAGTGCAGAGGGCGCTCAAAGTGTATCGTAATTACACCGGAACCAAAATATGAAAAACAACAAAACATATTTTCCTCAACATATTGTTCATATGAATCCCACAATTCACTCGTTATACGTTGAAGTGTGTGAGAAATATATGTACCCCTCATCTTGAATCGATTCCTTTGACCCAATAGTTATACGTACAATTAATTTACTAATTGATCACTAGGTGTACAATTTCGACAGGTGCGCCCTATCGGAAAAAGTCTGAACTTAAATATGAAGAGTTCGTTTATGGAAGTTTTATGCAATATGGCTAATTTGTTTATTAACCATTCAGTGTTAACAACTTGTGTGAACATTCATTCGTCATTTCCGTGAATAATCCCGTATTTTCGTTTAAAATATTCCGTGATTTTTTTCTACCGCGAATTCAGAGATTCATAGATAGACGCCACTCAGAAGTGATAAGTGCTTTTCGTCAATATTAGCTTCAATCCGTTGTGGGGCTATGTATATTTATCATTGTGCACGGTTTGGGATGAATGATTCGTGAGTATTTTATCGTCATGTTTCTATCCCTTTTTCCAAAACGAGCCGTGTCCAAATTCATAATTTCGTACGAAGAAATATTAGTCATTTTTATCAATCCAGGGAGTAACAACATTTTACAAACAATCACGTAGAATTGAACTCAAATGTACGAGGAAAGCTTTTTTCCTACTTACCATCGTGAAACAGTGAGCTTTCGGTGATTCAAAAATTTTCCTTGACTACAATTAATCTGACATATTTGTTCGCATATAATCTGTCAGTTTTCTCGAATTCTCATGAGGTCGAATAAATGATATACCGATATAGACACGGTTCGTTCTCTCATAGTGATACCATGATTGAAGATAAAGCATGGTAATTAATTATACAATGTTACTCTAGCATGGAAAAGTATGAAAAAGTGTTCCGTTCATGGGAAAATAAAATAACTCTTTCACAGGTAATCTGAGTTCATCTATGCATTGGCGATAAGAAACCAATCAGGGAAAACTAGAGGTGTTCTGAACATGCGTCAAATTTCAATGTGAAGCGATTACATTACCTCCACCCATCGAAGGTAATTTTTTTAGTTTCTATATGCGCAGAAGAATAATTTTTCTATATGCCAAAGAATAATATTGCTTCTTTGTATCGGTTACAAATTTCATAGAAAAAGTAGGAAAAGTAGTATGATGAAAACCTGCTACATCACCGATGAGTAAATGATAAAAAAGTTTGAAGCGGAATGCTTTATCGCTGCTGTCCCATACACTGAGTGCTCGTTTATTTTATGTAATGGCGGGTGACAAATTAAAATGAATTATCAAATAAAATGAAACATGAAATCCTTACATATGTTTTTTTTAGATTTGATGCTACAAATGAACAGTCAACCAAAGACTATTTTTCATAGTATTTTCATGATATCATGATATAAATCTTTCACTGGTTTAATGGATACAATATTAATAATAAAACACCACTGTCTTCAATGAGTTCACGTTGATAAAAAAAGTAGTAAAAGTAGTATAAAAACTCGTTTCATCACCGATAGGTTCATGATCAAAAAGTTTGCAGCGGAATGCTTTAATGCTGCTGCCCCATAAATTGAGTGCTTATTCACATCCTATCGATGGCAGGTGATAAGAATCATACAACCGATGGGTTCATGATCAAAAAGTTTGCAGCGGAATGCTTTAATGCTGCTGTCGCATAAACTGAGTGCTTATTCACATCCTATCGATGGCAGGTGATAAGAATCATACAACCGATGGGTTCATGATCAAAAAGTTTGCAGCGGAATGCTTTAATGCTGCTGTCGCATAAACTGAGTGCTTATTCACATCCTATCGATGGCAGGTGATAAGAATCATACAACCGATGGGTTCATGATCAAAAAGTTTGCAGCGGAATGCTTTAATTCTGCTGTCGCATAAACTGAGTGCTTATCCACATCCTATCGATGGCAGGTGATAAGAATCATACAACCGATGGGTTCATGATCAAAAAGTTTGCAGCGGAATGCTTTAATGCTGCTGTCCCATAAACTGAGTGCTTATTCACTTCCTATCGATGGCAGGTGACAAGAACCATACAACCGATGGGTTCATGATCAAAAAGTTTGCAGCGGAATGCTTTAATGCTGCTGCCGCATAAACTGAGTGCTTATTCACATTCTATCGATGGCAGGTGACACGAATCATACATAACTTTATCGGTTTATTGAACAGAATTTAAAAAACAACACCTCTGACTCCAATGAGTTGAGATCATGCAGTTTAGATTGAAATGTTTCATCGCTCCTATTCTATAAGAAATTTCGTTTATTTAGTCTGTATTAGATTCAGAGTCATAATATGCATCGAGGTTATTTTTTTATGAGGAAGAGTCAGTTATTTGCTTTTTTTTATTGTCAATTACGATTTTCATAGAAACAGTAGTAATACAAACCCGCTCCATGACTGATGGGTTAATGATCAAAAAGTTTGTAACGAAATGCTCCATCGGTGCTGTCCCATATACTAAATGTTCATTAACTTTTTATTCATGGCAGGTAACAAAACTTACTGAGAAATGAACTAAGATACTAATACTTTACAAAATATTGTATTCATAGAATACGGATTTCAATTCCAATACATAATGAAGTAAAGTATGTGACAACTTCTGTTTTTCTTTAATGGATTAATGAGTAAGCGGTTTTGATTGTTTATTTATTCTGTCCTATTTTGTATATTTATCCAGGTTTTGATTATGAAGGATAGTTGAAAATACATAAAATGGAACACAACTGAGAATAGGTAATTTTATTTGAATATGAAAACAAACAATTATTTTATTTAAATATAAAAACAAGAAAATATCTGGAATTTCCTATGCCGATCAAGGAATTTTCACGTTCAAAATGGCCAAGTGCTATCATTCAGTGTGGAATTTTGTTCAGATTTAATGGAATGAATAAAGACCCTATATTTGAATAATCTAAGAGAATGTATAATTATTATCGTTCCATATGATTTTCATTTATTCATTTAATAAATTGGGAATCCATTTCAACCAGTAAGTGAAAGGGAAATAATCTACCTTAAGATTAGAATGATTATAGTGGGTCCTAAATATTCATATGAAAACAATCGTGTACTCATGATTCGAAGTCAGGAATGAGTTGTTAACTAGAATTAAATAAATTGCATTGTTCGAAAATTTATTGAAATCAGTGCAGTATTGTTAATGAGATACATTCCAATTGAACTTAATTGCAATGAAAATCTGACGCTATGTCCTCAAACTTCATTTCTTAATTTGAACGAAATATTGTACGAATGGAAATACAGTATTTATCTCGTTACATTCATTTTTGGCCCACGAATCGTGATACATAATTTCGTGAGAATTTAAATTTTCCACAATTCTTCTCAATATACTCCATCGTCTGCGATCGATATTTTTCGAGATGAATCTGGATGAAAATTTGTGGAAATGGCAATACACCATTATGTCGTACGATTTCATTTTCAGCGCCTAAGTCGATCAGAATAAGACTAATAAACTTGTGAGAAATTCAATCCTCGGCATTTTTAGTCCTCATATTTGAACGTCTACGATCGATATTTTTCGAGATACATCTGAATGAAATGTGGTTACAATGGCGAAACGCCATTATCTCGGTCGATTCAATTTTCAGCGCTCAGGCCGTTAAGACTAAACTTGTGGGATCGATATTTTTTAAAAAATCTGATATAGATAGGTCGAATGAATCTGATGAATGAATCTGAATACAGATAGGTCGAAATGGAAAAACGGCATTATCTCCTTCAATTTAATTTTCAGCGCTTCAGTTGATAAGACCAAATTTGTGGGAAATTTAGTCTACTACATTTTCGGTCTTCATACTTGAACGTCTATGATGGATATTTCTCGATCTTAAGCGAATACAACATGGTTAAGATTAAAAAAACGGCATTAGCTGCTTCAATTTAATTTTCAGCCCTTAAATCAATAGAACCAACCTTGTGGGAAATTCAGTCTTCTACATTTTTGGTCTTCATACTTTAACGTCTACGACCAATATTTCTCGATCCGAAGCGAATAAAACATGGTCAAGATAAAAAAAAACAGCATTATCTCCTTCAATTTAATTTTTAGCCATTAAGTCGATAGGACCAAACTTGTGGGAAATTCAGTCTTCACATTTTTGGTCCTTATACTTTACCATCTACAATCGATGTTTCTCGATCTAAAGTGAATAAAACATGGTCAAGATGAAGAAACGGTATTATCTCCTTCAATTTAATCTTCAGGTCCTTATACTTTAACGTCTACGATCAATGTTTCTCGATCTCAAGCGAATAAAACATGGTCAAGATAAAAAAAAATGGCATTATTGCCTTCAATTTAATTTTCAGCCCTTAAGTCGATAGGACCAAATTTGTAGAAAAATTAGTCTTCTACATTTTTGGTCCTTATACTTTAACGTCTGCGATCTATTTTTTTCGATCTAAAGCGAATAAAACATGGTCGAGATTAAACCTTTCGCAGTGAGGCGAAAATGAGATTTTCGTGCCATTTTTGTGTTGGAAATTTTTTTTCATTTTTTTCATTGATTTATATTTTTTATATTATTATTTTATTTTATACGGTAGAAATAGGTTGTTTTTCAAATGCCCTTATACGTGTCATGGCACGACTTTTTTTTGCCCCTATGCGTGTCACTCATAGTTAAGGGGTTAATAACGCAACCATTTTTAACTTTTGACTGAAAATGGCCATCGTTGAATTGCAGTCAATTTTATTCTTTACTACCTCGTTTCACAATTCGTTTGTCTATGATTGATATTTGCCCACTTCCACCTTCATTTAATTAGGCTCTATTTTCAGATTTCATTTAAAAAATATAAGTTATAGAAAAAATGTTTTGATAAAAATGATAGAGAATCGAATTCCTACCATAGTTATGTTATCGGGCACATGCCCCCCCCTCCCTTCCCCTTTTCATGGTACTCCTGCACCTCCCACAAACATTCTGATTGGTTCTTATTTGAAATTGAAAAAAAATTTGTGGCGCTTTTCTTCATAGAGGAACTTCGAAATACAGACATTGATGTCACTATCAAGTTACCCAATAGCATTCTGTTAACTGAACACAGAAACATATGAAAATGAGAATTATTCCCGATATGTAACTTGAAAATGAAAAAAAACTAGTTGAATTTTGAAAATGGCATATAAATACAGGAAAGATAATATCTGTAAGAACTAATTTCTCGTTAATTTGACATCAAGTTCCAATTTTCACAGAAATCAACGTTAATATTATTTAGCCGAAGAATCGCTCGAATTTTTTACCAAAAATTGAATTTAACGAGAAAACCAAAATATCGTTTATATAACGCAACCACGATTCCTCGCCTTTTGAGCGCTTCGGCAGTACGTAAAGTAGCCGTTTTACCGACTGTCGAAGTGGATTAGTGGTGGGAGGTACTAGGACTTAAAAGTGCTGCTCGCGAGCAGCACTTTTAAGTCCTAGGAGTTAAAAGTGTTGCTCCGCGTACCCCCCACCACTAATCCACTTCGACAGTCAGTAAAGCGGCTATTTTACATACCGCCGAAACGCTCAAAAAAGCTCGGAAACGTGGTTGCGTTATATCAAGAGACTCGGTAGAGTCTCGGGACAAGTACATTGACAGCTCTGTCGTCTGCTGGCCCGAGGCTCGCCGAGATATAAAGTATCGTGTGCACCGTGGAGGCAGGGGCCTTTTAACGCCTCGCGCGCTGTTTCCAGTTACTCGTCTTCGCCTCGCGTGCTCGGCTATGACTCGTACTGAAAACATCGCGCTCGGCGTTAAAAGTCCCACTTTGCCTCCTTGGTACACAGTGTACTATATCACCAATTTCTTGCATCAATCTTCGACGTACCGATTTATTTCTTTGCAGGTTTCCACAATTCCTGGAGAGATTCGCGGAGAGACCTTATTTTCCTTTTCGTCTTCTTACTACCGTATTTATTTCTATTATTTTTTTCTGCTTTTTTACTATTATAATCAATAATTGCTATAGGTGCTAAACTGAAAGCTGCTACGTGCGCTATACTGAGAGCTGCTTCGTGCGCTATACTGAAAGCTGCTTCGTGCGCTATATTTGAAGCTGCTACGCGCGCTATATTTAAAGCTGCTACGCGCGCTATATTTAAAGCTGCTACGCGCGCTATACTGAAAGCTGCTTCGTGCGCTATACTGAAAGCTGCTACGCGCGCTATACTGAAAGCTGCTACGTGCGCTATATTTAAAGCTGCTACGCGCACTATACTGAAAGCAGCTTCGTGCGCTATATTGAAAGCTGCTACTTGCTTTATATCGAAAGCCGTTACGAGCATTATATCGAAAACTGCTACGGGCTCTGTTCTGAAATTCGCTGTTAGCTGTTAACGGCTTTTGTCTTTTCCCAAGATGAAAATGAACCAATTAAAAAGCGAAGATCGAAATATTATATTTGGAGGCGAGTGGCTCACTGGAGATCACATTGACACGTTTGGTCGGCTTTTAGCGGAACATTCTGCATTGGAATTTGTGATGCAAGAAACATGGAAGGTACAGTTGCCTCATAATATTACTGAAGAAAGAGCTGATCGTAAATTTATTCAAATTTTACATAGTTCAGAAGGAATCAACAATAGAGGAGGCCATTGGGTCTGCGCTTATTACGACACCCACTCCATTTTTATATTTGATTCTCTAAACCTAAAAAAGGTGCACCCACACCACAAATTGTACCTCCAGCGTTTGTTTCCAACATATCCATTTGATCAGCGTCCCGTTAAATTCCCAGTTGTGACGAATCAGCCGAATTCCAGTGACTGCGGCGTATTTGCTATAGCTTTTGCAGTATCACTTTTTTTTGGTGTAAAGCCGGAAAAAGTTGAGTATGATGTGAGGAACATGCGACAACATTTGTTGGAAATATTTGACACAGGGATAATCAGTCATTTCCCACGCATAGTTAAGAAAGGAGATTCTATCAAAATATGCTCATTGCAGCAGTTGAAAATTCGAAGACGGAACGCAGCGAGAACAAAATTCCGGCGACAAAGCAAAAACCACTCTCAAGACGTGAAAACAGCCGAAGCTCATGATTGTGTTGAAGAGAATGCGATAAAACGAGAACCGACTGTTATAGGAGTAAACCATATACTTCACGAACTCAACACGTCACAAATAGCGGAAAACTGTGCTGTATCTAATTTTCATTATGTAATGGCGGAAACAGTGCCTTCCGATCACAGTTCTCCGGATTTTCCGATACCGCTGTGGAATTTGCGAGCAAAATTACCTATTCTTAAACATACCGTCGTGACGGGAATCCCTATAACACATTCTAGCATGGAAAAACCTGTACCTCCCAAAGTCGTTGCTTTTGCTGACACTAATGACATTATTTCTTGTGATAAGCCGTACAAAAAGATCATAATCGATCCGATAAATCTAGAAACGAATAAATACTTTGATGAAACGAGTCATAAAACAGCTTCAGTCATTACTGTAAGAAAAAAAAAAAAGATATTCTATTGATTGATGATTCTGGTTATAAGAAAAAGTGTGAGAATTCGATTTTAATCGATGGTGTGGTTAGGAACCGTCAAGAACTTCCGAGATTTTCTTCGCACATTATCAAAAAAGGTGTTCTGAAGGATCAATGTAAGAAGCGTAAAATTTCAATGTCCGATGATGCGGCGTTTCAGATCTCTGCAAAACGTCCAAAACTTGTAGCTCGAAATTCTATCAAGTCTCATGCAAATATCAAAGATCACGGGCTAATCCAACAGCGGATCGATATCAGACTGAAGTTACAGAAGGCCAAGTCATTATCCCGGAAGTATTGCCGAATTCGTCAAACTAATGATACTGTGAAAATGACGACGACTAGGAGAGAGTACGTGAATCGATTGATGAAAGAATTACGTTCCCATTCGATCGGTGAATGTCTATTTGAAGCTGAACGTATTATTAAATGGAATTTACGATTTAGAGGTAAAAAAATTTTCGCCCTCAGACAAGCATTGCAAAAGCTAAACCGCAGAGCTGAAATTTGTTTAACCCTTAAATCAGCCCTTGCGAACTCTGATATAAATAGTCGAATCGTACCTTTATGCGGCTTACGTTCATCCCAGAAAATTCACTGACCCTATTGCTATAAATCTCGAATCTAAAGCAACAAATGTGCTCCCGTTAATCATCACAAAAAAGACCCGCCGCAGAGTTCGGGCATGGGATTGTTCCGAGCATTGCAGAGTTCCGGACGATATTATTTTGAATAAGTTCGAAAAGTTCCTGACCATCATGCGTGATATTCCTATGTATAGGTTGAAAACGGTCTTATCTAAAATTCGCAAATGTACAGTGAAACACACTGATAATATGTTGGGTCATAGTCAAGCATGCTACATACAACCATCTCTTTGCGATTCATTGTTGTTGTCTTTAGAATTCTTATCACCCCATTTTCCACAAGTGAGGGTAACGAAGCGATTATTTTATACCGTATCAGCATTGCTCCAAAAAGTTATGGAGATTGATATTGCTTTGGATAACATGAATGTTGAAAATTTGCAAAAATTTGCAGAGAAAGCAAAAGAAAATGCAACCCATTTCCAAAGTACTGACGAAATATTACTCGACGAAGATGCCATATATCGCAAGTATTCAGATGCATTCCAATCGTTTCAGAAAAAAGCATTGAATCTGCCACGTTTTCCTTGCCTTTCGTGTCAAAAGCTTTGGTGCTCAACCGATGTCAGGAAACTTGAAAGCTTACGCGTCGTTCCAAAGGGACAGATTTGGGAAGATTTGAAGCTCTTCATTGCTAGTCATAGAGATTGTGATTCAGATTATATCTGTCAATATTGTTTAACCAAGCTCCGCGCTGGCGCTATACCTCCCACATGCGTTCTCAATAATTTATACGTTCGGCCCACACCTGCTCCACTTAAAAATTTAAATGAATTTGAAAAAATTTTGATACAAAGGGCGAAAGTATTTCAAACAGTAATGAAGATGGGTACTGTACATAAAAAAAATATTCCACACCGAAAAATGTTGAGTAAAGCTCAGGGGCGAGCTTTTCACCTACCTTTACCGTTAGAAAGAACATTGGAAAAGATTTGTCCACCGACCAAAGCAATCAATTCAGATCTTGAACTATATATGTTGGTACGTGGCGTTCCGACTAAAAATAAAAAAGTTTGGGAATCGATTGTGGACAAACAAAAAGTATTTCGTTCCCTTTTGACTTTGAAAGAACACAATATCTTATATAGTGAAATAATTTTACCAGAGCGATATTCGGATTTGCTCGACATAGATGTACCTGAAATTGAATTTCAAATATCCCAAGAATGTGATAGTGATGAAGATGTTGATGACCCAAATATCAACAGTGATGGGCGAGATAAACAAATCGAAAAAAGGGATGGTATTCAAAAAGAAGGTGTAAGCAAACCCATTAATGGCCGCCTAGCGGCTTTGTTGACACAAATGACACCGTCTGATTGTTATTACGAACAGTACACTATTCATCGGATGCACGCTCCGAAGGAGAATAAAACCGCTACAGAACTTTATCAGATGTTGAAGGTTCACGCAGAACCATTAGATAACAGATACAAATTGTTGGATTTATTATGTTTTCCATGCGAATATCCTGATGGTATTAATGGAGAACATGAAGAAAGGCCGGTTCATATTTCGTCGTTTGAATATGCTAAACTCCGAATTCTATCACGAAATAATCAATTCCGGTTGAATCAACAGTACTTATTCTTCCTTTTGAATGCTCAAACGATTCGACAGTTATCGAGTGGTATATATCATAAGCTAAACGTTACCGATGGACGCGTGCGATATACTACAGCTTCGTACTTGGATCAATTGAAAAAAGGAGAGCTGGAAGGAAATTTGTCAACAATATTTTCTAAACTTCCGAATACCGAGCAGTATTGGAAAAAACCACGTAGTGATTTGAATTGCATGCTATTTAATTACGGACCACCAACATGGTTTTTTACATTAAGCCCAAGCGAATGGCAATGGGATAGACTTGCCGAATTTTTACGGGAAAGGAACCCCTCACTTGGAAGCAAAATATCATTGAGCGAACTCATAGCTGCCGATCCCATTTCAACTGCAATATTTATTAATAACGAATTCGAGGCCATAAAGAAATTCCTTCAATCAGTCGATCATCCCATCGGAAAAGTTATACATTTTGTCATAAGGAGAGAATATCAGGGAAGAGGTATGATACATTTTCATTTTCTTATATGGATAGAGGGTGCTCCTGTTCTTGGAAAAAGCTCGAAAGAAGAAGTCGCTGACTTCATCAAAACGTATGTGACTTCCAGAATACCGAATCCTCACGTTTCACCCACGTTGTATCGAAGAGTTACTACCCATCAATATCATCATCACAATTCTTACTGTATGCGCAGCAAATCAGTAGGAGTGAAAGGTAAGGGTGGTACACGTAAGGTTTGTCGTTTTGCATTCCCAAAACCAGTTACTGACGTATGGATCATTAGAGATGTTCGAACCTCCATTGCCGGGAGACGAAATTTAAAATCAAAATGTCAATTATATGACAATCCTCGTAGCCTTGACGAAGTTAACATAAATAATTACAACCCTGCTGTATTAACAGCATGGGAGGGTAATATGGACATCTCATTCGTCGGAGAAAAATCGTCGACTTTGGCTTGGTATATTACCAAGTATATGTCGAAATCAGAGAAAACGCACGTCGGAGAAACTTTTGAACAAATTAACAGTACGAAATCTGTAGCCAGTAGGCTATGGAATATTGGATTACGTGCTTTGGATCATCGAGAATGTGGTGCACTCGAAGCAGCAGATAGATTGTTAGGGTATCCGTTGTTCATGACAGATCCAGACACTGTTATCAGGTGGGTTGACATTAACATTGTCAGAAGTAGGCGGGTGAAACCTCGCAAAGTAATAGAGAGCATGAACGCAGAATCTACGGATATTTTCTATGAGGGCTTGATTGAAAATTATCCAAAGAGACCCGCTGAATTAAATGATGTATGTTTTTACGATTACGCAAAGTGGTATGACGTAGTAAAAACCATGCCTCAACGGAAAGACGTTGTATTTTATAAACTTGAACCAGGCTCGTATCTGCGAAAACGCGGACGCGGATATTTAATTAATCATTATCATTATGATCCCTTAACAAATCCTGAAAATTACTTTTACTCATTGTTAGTATTATTCCAGCCATGGCGATGTGTCGCCGAGCTTAAGAATGGTGAAGAGACATATATTGCGTCGTATTGTTCAGTGCAGGCTACATTACCAATGGCCGCCGAATATCACAAGCGTTTGACGGAGGCTGCGAAAGACGCGAACGAAATGAAAGAATTAATTCAGCAAGAAATGGACAAAATGCGAAAAGACCAAGAAAATGATCCTGATTTAGATAATATTCCCCATGGATGCGATCCCATTGAAGCAGATGAAGCGATGAAAGATTTTGTGAATTTAGGCGCAAATGAAGCTCATAAAGAGCTGAATGTTACAGAAATGATTACAGAATTGAATGCAGACCAGAAACGTGTGTTTGACTTGGTTACGAGCACTATGGATTCTGATGATATATTACGGTTATACGTGAGCGGAGAGGGTGGCACGGGTAAAAGTTTTCTAATAAAAACAGTAACGTGTTGGCTCAAACAAACAAAAGGTAAAGATTCGGCTGTTACCGCTCCCACTGGGATTGCTGCATTCAACATAGACGGATTAACTTTGCATAGATTGTTTCAACTGCCAGTTGAACATAATAAAACACCAAAATATAGGGAGCTGTCGGATGCAGCTTTAGAAGTCATTAGAGACAGTTTAAAAAACGTTGACCTTATCATTATTGACGAAATATCCATGGTCTCAAACATTACTTTAATGTACATTCATCTCAGACTTACCGAAATTTTCAACACCGCTGACGTCGAAGATGGTTGGTTTGGAAAAAACATATCATAGTATTTGGTGATCTTTTACAATTACCGCCTGTTCGGGAAGAACCAGTGTTCATGAAACTTTCGAAAGAGAAGGTTGAAAAATTAATAGGATCGTTGGGTACCACTGATCTGTGGGGCAATTTGTTCAAGTACGATGAACTAACTATCAACATGCGTCAAAAAGATGATTCATCGTATCGAGATATACTCTCAAAAATCCGCTTAGGTTGCATAGACGTCGAAACTGTGCAGATGTTGGAGTCAAGAAGAATTGAATTAACATCTTCGAATATTCCCGATAGAATTAGGGAATTGTGCGACTTTATAAGTAAATTACCAACGGACGTAGTTTGTTTAATGCCTACAAATCGGATG
>JARBWI010000104.1:0-132559 GCA_037576405.1 Campoplex capitator | reverse complement strand
GCTGTTACTCTCTCTTTCTCTCTCTCTCTCTCTCTCTGTCTCTCGCTTTCGCTCTTGCTCTCTCTCTCTCTTTCTCTCTCTCTCTCTCTCTCTAGGGACAGAAGCCACAGTTCTTCGTCTCCAGGTGCTCCTCAGATGAACCTCGCGGCTGAAATCACGCTAACAGGAATACCAAAATCTGTTTCTCTCTCTCCTCGCGAAGTTGCTGACAATATTCTTACTGCACTTGGTTTGACCAACCTGGTCAACGACGTTCTTAGCGTCAGAGTCTTGCCGAACAAACGAGCGCCAGATAGTGATGTCACCGGCTTCATAGTAAAATTGAAGTCGGTACAAATTCGCGACCATATAATTGAAACGAAGCGTACAAAACCGGCCCTCAATGTAAAGGATGTCTTCAACATCGACTCGCAGAACAAAATCTTTGTTAATGAGGTACTTCCTGCTAAACTATACGAATTAAAACGGAAAGTTCAGGCAAAGGCTAAAGAAATGAGATATAAATTCGTGTGGGTTAGCTCGGGCGTTTTATACGTCCGACGTGCAGAAGGTCAACCTAGGCTCGAGATCAGGTCCGAATATGATCTAGTAAAATTGATTTGAATTAATTATTAGCTCTATCCTCTGATCCCTTTGGTACTGGTCTTATTTGTAGCATTGCTGCAATCTTCCCTTTTTTTGTGGCCTTTAGTCTTAGTCTCTGCCTGATCTGCATTGAACCATGAGTTACAAGCGCCTCACTGCGTAACATACGAGCGAATCGACATTATTATTGTTATTGTTATCATTATTGTAATTGTATTCTGTGAGACCAAAACTCTACTGCGATGTTCTATTTTTCATTCAATCTATTATTGGGTCTACTGTAACATTTCTAACTTGACCACACAGCTGTCTTATCGAAGTGTTACTCTCTGTATCTCCAAACTTATTTACTCTTTGTTATATTGTTACACTTCTAGCCTTCTGCTCGCCATGTAGCTCTTACTACCGAATGAGCATTGTAATTGTAATTGCATACTCTACATTTATCTTATTATATCTTATTACTCTACTTATTACTTATATCTGTCATTTATCTATGTACATACAAATTTTGCCCCAAGGCTTGCCAGGGCATAAATAAAGATCAATCAATCAATCAATCAATCTCTGTCTCTCGCTCTCGCTTTCGCTCTTGCTTTCTCTCTCGCTTTCGCTCTTTCGTTCTTGCTCTCTCTCTCGCTTTCGCTCTTTCGCTCTTGTTCTCTCTCTCGCTTTCGCTCTTTCGTTCTTGCTCTCTCTTTCTCTCTCTCTTTACAATATAATTTCTCATTATCAACACACATATACATGCACATACGACCTTTCCTTGCTTTTTCGTTCCTCTCTTTTTCTCTTCAATCCGACTCTTTCTCATTTTTTACACATACACATGCATATGAGGTATTCCACGTCAAACCGGCGGACTTTTTCCCTGCCCCTCGCCGATTTGGTTAATTATTTTTTATATGATTATATGAAGTCTAAAAGACACCCTGGAATTTTTTCAGATTTTTCTGAAGAGTCATTTCCGAAAAAAAAAAAAAACATCCAAAAAAGTCCAAAAAAAAGCCCCATTTTAAAAATCTGAAAAAATTCCTAAAAATCGCTGATTATATGCCAAACACTTTAAGCTACCGCCCGTAGTGGAAGTACGATTTTTTCTGGGTGTTAATCGGCTAATAACGTTGAAAAAATTCAAAAAATGCCGAAAAACACGTACTCTGACCCAATAGTTGAATATTTTCGTACCCAAAAATTTTCTCTAAGCCAAAAAAAAATTTTGGCTTAAAAAATTCGAAAATTTTTTTTTAAGCCAAAAAAAAATTTTTTCAAGACAAAAAAAAATTTTGGCTTAAAAAATTGAAAAAATTATTTTTAAGCCAAAAAAAATTTTTGGGTACGAAAATATTCAACTATTGGGTCAGAGTACGTGTTTTTCGGCATTTTTTGAATTTTTTCAACGTTATTAGCCGATTAACACCCAGAAAAAATCGTACTTCCACTACGGGCGGTAGCTTAAAGTGTTTGGCATATAATCAGCGATTTTTAGGAATTTTTTCAGATTTTTAAAATGGGGCTTTTTTTTGGACTTTTTTGGATGTTTTTTTTTTTTTTTCGAAAATGACTCTTCAGAAAAATCTGAAAAAATTCCAGGGTGTCTTTTAGAATTCATATAATCATATAAAAAATAATTAACCAAATCGGCGAGGGGCAGGGAAAAAGTCCGCCGGTTTGACGTGGAATACCTCATATACAATTGGGCTTTTGTTGTCTTTAACTCTTTTTTACTTCCCCCCCCCTCCCTCTCTCCCTCTACAAGTTGTCTCTTCATTTACACACACGCACAAACACGCACATACAATCACGTCCTCATTTTAAGTTTATCCCTTTTTACATCGCTGCCTCACGCAAACATACATGCACACTCGCATACCTACGCACCCATGCAATTTTTCAGGTGCAAGACTGAGATGGCTGCATCGGGAAAGGGCCCACTATAATGCCATGACACGAGTGGTGGACACCTTGTTCCAAATATCGAATCCGTATCGCGGGCGCAGATATGATGGTGGCTTTCAACTACCCGCTCCTCAGGAAGATTAAAAGCTGTATTGTTATTTTTAAATCCGAAGAAGAAAATAAATAAAAATATATGGATTTTTTCACCAATAAAGAAACGAAAAAGGTCGCATGAATGAACATTTATCCCTGCACAATGGAGCATGTAGAATCATTGTGTAAGGATACTTGTTTAATGAGCGTCGATGTTCAATCTTTATTGTAGCAGTGTTAGTTTAAACCCACTAAGGTAGGGTGCAGTTCTACATCGGGCAATTTTCCAACTGTAGCAATTCTACATGGCTAGATACGCACGGTGCCTTTACGCGGTGTAGAATTGCTACCGTTGGAAAATTGCCCGATGTAAAACTGACACCTTGCCGTTTGGAAAACCATTGCGCAGAGATGCGTAGTCCTCCATGCGTAACAGTAAATACTACCACAGTTGAATTTTTTTTTTTCAGAAATGAGGAGTGTAAGTATAATTATACAATAATGTTTATCACAGCCAGTTTTTTATTTCATTTTTTTGTTTTAGCGGATACTTCAATTTTTCCAGAAGCTGCTATCCTCACGATGCCATCCTTTGCAAATGCAACGGTACTATACTTGGACAAAAATGTCTTATTAAAAAAACGAATTTTTTATTTTATCGAAGTATTTTTACTTCAATTTTTTTTTTTTTTTTTATCGTTACTTACCAGTTCTCCTGTCTAGATTATTCATATTAAGCTGTGGTTGATGCCTCTTCGATTCTGTCAACAGTTGCTTGGCTCGCGATGCCTTTTTTGCTGATGCGATGGTGCAATATCTAAAACAAAAAGTTTTTTAATTAATATTTGAATTACTCACCAGTCCCTCGATATGACGTCTGTTCGATTTTGTCAACTGCTGCTGCTCTCATAATGCTCTTTTCCTGCCGACTCAACGTTTGAACACCTGAAAAAATATTTGATTGATAAATAAAAAAAAAACCAATTTTTACGGAAGATTTTCGCTTGAATTTATTTTCCTCGTCACTTACCAGTTTTCTGATCCAGATTCTCCATATTAAGCTGTGGACGAGTGCTGTACTCATGATGATATTGTGCTGCAGATTCAACGCTGTAATACTCGAAAAAAAATTTTATTCGTGAATAAAAAAACGAATTTTGTACGGATAATAATTATGTTACTCATTACTTACCAGTTCCCTGATTATGTTACTCATTACTTACCAGTTCCCTGATCCAGATTCTTCATATTAAGCTGTGAACAGTTGCTGTACTGACGATGCTTTGTCCTTTAGATTGAACGCTGCAATATCTGAAAAAAGTTCATAACTAAAAAATCATATTTTTCTATTTTATAGTTTTCATTACTTACATGTCCCTCAATCCCGATTCTTGATACTAAGCTTTGATTGTGGATGAGTAGCAATTCAGCGAAGTTTTAAATATCGGAGTTCAAAAACCAGAAATGGATATTAAGTTTTTGTTTCAACTTAGTCCTTTACGCCGTATATTATTACCTTAGTGGCGTTATTTGGCACCAACGGATGGATGGTTACGTTATAGTGGCGCCATTTGGCATCAACGGACGGATAAAAAATTTCATGTAAGCGTCGGTCATTGAACCGTTCAATCATCACAAAACATCGTTGACGTGTCCGCTGTAAGGCAGTGCTCCGTTGTATTAAAAAGGAAGAAAAGTGGCATATGAACTCTCACAAAAGGAGTTGAATTCGCTCAAACCTCTGTTTGTCTACGAAAACAAAAGTATATACAAAAAGGTGAGTTCAATATTCCGTTAAAAGTTTATTAAAAGCGCGTCAAAAGAGAAGCTACTGTTAATGACATGTGTTGTGTCAATATCTGTTCACTGAAATATTTCGGGGAAAAAAGTATAATAAATTACGGTAATACTGATGCGGTAGCTTAGGTCATAGGATTAGCATAGAAAAAATTAATGCCGTCCTTTATATATATTATTATTTATTGTTCTTACGAAAATTTAGGGACGATAATCAACCGATTTAGAGAGGAAAAAAATATTAATAGGAGTTATCTGTAACGGGTATCCAAGATGGCATAAAGAAACCCGAATTCGTTTTCCGGTCGCTACAAAAATATGGACATTGTAGTGAAGATCCATGAGATATTTTTACGGTAACTTTGTCGTGGTGGCTCAGGTTATAGGATTCGCATCGAAAAATGATGTCATTCTTCATATATTATATATTTATAAAATTCAGGGTCGATTATTGGTCGATTTAGAGATGATAAAAAAAATTATCAAAAGTAAAAGTTATCCGTGATAGATTTTCAGGGTGACATAGAAAAACCCGATTTAGTGAAAATCCATGAGATATGTGATAAAAATCAGATTCATGTTCTACAAGCTTGCAAGAATCCAATGGTCCTGAAAAAAAACGACGGTTAGCCTAGTTTTTATGTGATGATATTGAGTTCAAATGGAGTTTTCGGCAATCATCGAGTTTATTATTTCTGCCTTTAGCATCAACATCGTTTTGACAATGCAGAGACTAAGAGGTTAAACCTGTGAGGCTCGGCGCGATTGAATACTATGCGAGTCATTGTTTGAAATGGTTTAAAATTAGGCTAACGTGTGCTTTTAATCATGAAATTGTGAAAATACTAGACATTTTTCATTTTCTTTCCGTTTTTGGATTATCCCGATGAATTCTCAAATGTCATACGTTTTCTAAGGAAATAGAAGTTTATCGATTACAAATTAATCTCCAGATTTTTCAAGATATTTAGATGCAATTTCACTCCAGAAATTGAGCATCAACCATGAAAGCTAAACATTTTAGCTTTCATGCTTGACGCTACAATGCAACTTCTATCGACATTTTGATCGGTGTATTAGTGTTCGGCGAGAAAAATATGGTCGCCGACTGGATCCCAGTGATTCAATGCACTCCTTCCCGCCTCGAACGACTACCACTCCACGAAATATACAAGAAGAAAACCTTTCTTTCTAATTACCAGAGACATAACCTAACTTCTCCAATGGTACTTATTCTATGGTACTAGGGATGTAGCAGAATAGCAAAAACATTTTTCTTCAGATAATGTACGATACTCAGATTAAAAAAGTTACGTTTCAACCGAAGCCATTTTAGAAAGAGTGTTTTCATAATATCGTCGCGGTAGAAAATAAGATTATTACTTACTTATTCATTACTTAGCTAAGTACATTACTTGGATTTTTTTTGCAGGTCGAAACTACACGGTCTCCGAGAGCGAAGGCTGTGGTGTGCAGCCCCCGCAAATTTCTCCTAAAATTTAAAGCTGCTGTGCGCTGAATACAAGGCCGCAGTGCGCCAAAACAATAAGCTGCTGTGCGCTTGATATTAACCAACGCTGTAAAACAGCGTTCAAGGTTACATACTTAAAAACTATTTACGATCTTGTGTTAACAAGTATCTTAAATACTTCAATATCATTTGTTTTTGAACTTTGCTCAATAAAATAGAAACCAAGTTTTAGCTTGTTAACTATTCTTCTTTTATTTTCCTCTTCAAATTCAAGATGGCAGTTAGCAAAGCTAAAGTGACCGTTAGCGATTTCAGTCTAACTTTTGAACAGGTCATAGCTCACGGGCATTTAATACAGGATCGACACATTGACCGATTTGCTGAACTCCTCAAGATTGCTAATCCTGATCTCGATATGGAAAATACGTGGAAAGTGCAAATTCCCAATTTAATTCCCGCAAAATCTTTAGATAAACAACATATTCAGATTTTGCACAGTTGCGAAAATTTTTCTACGAATGAAGGCGGTCATTGGGTATGTTCTTATTACGATACTCAGAAGATTTATGTTTACGATTCACTCAACAGAAAAGCGTTACATCGAAATCATAAAACGTTTCTCACAAAACTGTTCCCTTTTTATAATCTAGAAAACGTTGAATTTCCGAAAGTTCAGCAACAATTGAATGGTAGGGACTGCGGTGTTTTCTCTATTGCATTTGCTATTACGATTCTGCATGGATTGAAGCCTGAAAACGTCAATTACTTCCCCTCCGTAATGAGACAACATTTGTTGAAAATATTCAACTCTGACACGTTGGAGCAATTCCCATGTACCATTCGGTCACAAAACATCACACAAGTTCAGATTACCGGGCACCCGTTGGAGACATCAACTAAATTATCTGCTAAAGATCGGGTACAAGAAAATACGAAAAGTAAAACGGCAGATCATGCGCAAAAATCAAAACGGTGTCAAAATAAAGATAAGCGAACTAATACGGATGCTGCAATCAAGATTGAGCCTGCTGGAATTACTAATCATTCAAAGTCAACAATCAAACCAGGGCACACGGGAGGCAGGGTTCCAATGAATGTCAAGTTTGAAACTTCCCTTGATGTAAAAATTGTATCGAAATCCGTTCAACAAAATCTCGTTGATTCCGAAAATGTGAAATTAATTTTGAACGAACTGCCCTTAATGAAACTTAATAAACGTTTCGAACAGATCGTGAACACGAGCACTGATAGAATAAACAAAGCAGAATGCCAAAAATATGGCAATTTGCATACGCAACTACAAAAAATTGATAAATCCCTCATCAGCTATGAAGGTAACTTCGTATCCAGTACCAATATTAATTCAATAACGCAAGTTGAATCGAGTGTAAAGAATGGTATATTTGCAGTGAAAAACTCGACTCATGTAACACAAATGCAATGCTTTCCCAGCAATGTAGTAAAAAATACCGAAAAAATACATGAACGTACTGAAGAAGCTTATGATGGCCGAAAACGCAAAAACCTGAATCATTGCGACGACATTAGTCTAGGTTCGGCATCACCGAAAGCTCAAAAAAAAAATATTTCCGATACGACACGAACCCTGAATAAATCGTTGCATCCTTCACATGTTACGTCAATCAAAAAACAAACTAATGTTAACAGTGTTATTATTGAAAAAATTATATTGACGTCGCAAAAACGAATTGATAAACCTAAAAAAGGGCTGTGGGCTTTTCGGAAAAATAAGGTAAATAAAATCAGACGGAAGAAATATATTGAGAAAAAACTAAAGAATCTTATTATTAACAGCAATAATTTAGATGAGAACATAGTGTTACAGCGACAATCGAATGTTTTGAAAATTCTCCGAAAACAACACAAGAAACGGGTTATGAACACAAAACCGTTCGGAGGCTACAACATTTCTACTGTTGATAAACTTAAACTGAATACAGCAAAAAAAATATCCAATAAATATAAAAAAGTACGAAGAACATTTGATAGCATTAAATTAATATCTTCAAAAGAGTACTATATATCCAATATTGCCAGGGCAATGATCGGACCGTCACTGGAATGTCTCATGGAAGCGGAGTCAATTATAAAATGGTGCTTGCATACAAGACAAAAATGTTTATACGACGTGAAAACAAAGCTGAGATCGATGAAAGATAAAATAGAAGTTAAACTTACCCAGCTGGCTGAATGTCCGAATGCTTCAGCTGAAGACAAGGTAACTATATTATGTGGCGCTATTAGAAAACACACAGCATCCTCTGAAGCGTATTTTACAGAAACTATATATCAAAAACCTGATAATTTTTCACATGCGATTATCATGGACAACCATGGTCGAGCAATGAATATTTTACCTACGACTACGAATAAAAAAGGTCAAACTTTCTGGAGTTGTTCATCCTTTTGTAAACTTATAGATACCAAACTTATCAATGCTTATCATGATTTTTTACAGAAAATATTCAATTGCAGTTTGCGAAATGTTCGAGCAGTGCTTTGCAGAATTCATAAATGTACAGTTAGTCAAGTTGCCACATTGTTAGGACATAGTCATAGCTGTTACGTAAGTCCTACGATATGTAAATCACTTTTTTTGTCGGTTGAATTTTTATCACCACACTTTCCAGATGTGAGAATGATGAAAAGATCCTTTTACACAATACAAGCATCTTTGCAAAAACTATATGATTTAGATCAAGCGTTAGAGACTACCGATATTGAAAAACTATCCGCCATTGCGAATGAAGCACGGAAAAAGTCCAAATCATTTCCTCCAAACAAAGAAATCGATTTGAACGAGGAGTCTATCATTTCGAGCCATTTCGAGGCATTCAAATCATTGAAAAAAAGTTCGATGGACACACCAAAATTCGCATGTATATCGTGTGAAAAACTCTGTTTTCGGAAAAACGTTACGGTAATCGAAAACTTGAAAACCAATATAACATCTCCATTTTGGAAAGACTTGATGAAGTATGCTCAGGATAAAGAGACAGAATCTGAATACGTTTGTAATTATTGTCTTGTAAAATTTCGTTCGGGCAAATTACCACCAACTTGTATCTTGAATAATCTTGATGCGGGAGAGGTTCCTGAAATAATGGCGGGTCTTAATGATTACGAGAAACTACTCATCCAAAGGGCTAAAGCATTCCAAGTCGTTCAGAAAATGGGTGCAGTCACAAAAAAGAATATGCCTTATAGAGCAATGAATAAGAAAGTTGTTGGGAGGACATTTCATTTGCCATTGCCTATTGAAGAAACGATGAAAAAAATTTGTCCTGCCACACGAGCACTTAATTTGGAGCATGAATTATACATTTTAGTTCGTGGAATACCCACAAAAGCTAAAATGGTATGGGAAAATTTAGTTAACGTAACAAAGGTTTACAATGTTCTCGTGAAACTTAAAAAGATAAATCCTTTGTATAACGAAATTGAGTTACCAGAGTCCCCAGATGGTCTCTTGGATGAGTTAATTTCGGATGTCGAATTTCAACTCGAGGGAGACGTGTTTCATAACGAAAGTGAGGATGAAGATGAACTGAATGAACATATTAGTGAAGAGATTCAAAAGGACGAAAATAATGAATATATCAGAGAACGCGAAATTACCAAAACGACAGAAGAAATGAAAGAACTACAAACTAACAAAAATATGGAGGATCTCAAAAAGCCCAAAGCGCTATTAACTCAAATATCTCAATCTGATACCATCTATGAGCAATTTACTATTCACCCTATGTATACTGAAAAAGAAAATAAATCAGCGACAGCACTTTATCAAATGTTGAAAGTTGAAGACTTGGCACTTGATTTTCATTATAAGGCCTTGGACTTGAAATGGTTTCCAGATTTGTATCCTTATGGAAGCAATGGACAACGTCAAGAGAGGGTAGTTCGACTAACTGAGTTTGAATTTATCAAGTCAAGGCTCATGTCTAAGCATCCTCGATTTAGACTAAATCAACAGTATTTATTCTTTTTATTAAATGACAGTAACATTCGTCAGTTGAGTAGTGGGATATTCCATAAGATGAATGTTACTGATGCTATACATACGGCTGGTAGGTATTTACAACAATTAGAAAAAGGGGAGCTCGAAGGAAATTTGGATACTATATTTGCAAGACTCCGCAACACAGAACAATATTGGCGAATTCCTAGTTCAATTTTGAACTGTATGATTCAGCACTACGGCCCAGCTACGTGGTTTCTCACATTGAGTCCTAGTGAATATCTTTGGTCAGATTTGATAGAATATCTGCGCGATGTGAATCCTGCAATGGCAGGTGCATCGGCCAATTCATTAATTGCTTCGGACCCGGTGTCCGTGTCAAGATTCATGGATCATAAATTTCGAGCAATGTTAGATTTCATATGCTCGAAATCTAATCCAATTGGGAAAGTCACACATTATTTCTGGCGACGTGAATATCAAACTAGAGGTACCCAACATTTCCATTTATTGATATGGATAAAGGACGCACCAATTCTTGGTGAATCTTCAACTGAAGATGTTGCAAATTTCATTTCGAAATATGTAACTTGTAGATTACCCGAGAAAGATCAGTCCCCAACACTGCATCGTCGGGTTACTTCCCATCAAAATCATCACCATAATATCTATTGTTTGCGTTCCAAGAAAGTTAAAAACCGTACTATTCAAGTTTGCCGTTTCGGTTTTCCTCGGCCTGTAAGTGACACTTTGATTATGAGAGATGTTCCCATTGCCGTGGCTGGGAGAAGACAATTGAAAGCCAAAAGCCGATTGTACGATCTTCCAAGATCTGAGAAAGAAACAACGATTAATGATTATAATCCTGCAATCCTTACAGCATGGGAAGGCAACATGGATATACAATTCGTTGGAGAAAAATCTTCCGTGTTGACAATGTATTGTACTAAGTACATATCAAAAGCAGAAAAAAGTTATGCCACCGAAATTTTTGAAAGAATAAATTCTACAAAATCACTAACAAGTCGTCTTTGGAATGTAGCTTTGCGCATGTTGTGTCATAGAGAATGCGGTGCCCCTGAAGCCGCTGATACTCTTCTGGGACTTCCTTTATATGGTACGGATCCTTTAACCACTGTTAGATGGGTAAATGTAAATATGATAAGATCTCGAAGATTGAAATCCCATAAAGAAATTATAAAATTGGATGATAATTCTACCGACATCTTCTATCGCGATATCGTAGATTATTATTATCCGACAAGACCTGCGGATTTGAATGAAATTAATTTGTATGATTTTGCGAAGTGGTACGACGTACTTGGTTTAGAACCAAAAGGTGAAGCTGAGTACTATAAATTAGGAAATGGGAAATTTTTAAAACGTCGTGAAAGAGGTTATTTGATAAATCATTTCAAATACGATGTGCATACACAACCGGAAAAATATTTTCATTCTTTGCTATTGCTTTTCCAACCATGGAGAGATTGGGTTGAACTGAAAAATGGATGTGATACCTATGCGGAGTCATTTTTGTTAATGGAATCTGAGCTCACCGATGCTCTTCAGTATCACGAGCACTTAACGGAAATTAAAAAAAACTTTGAATGTGCTAGAGAGCTTATCGAGAAGCAAATGGCTAAAAATATGGAACAAGAGAAAAATGTTGACGTTAAAAACGAAGATTGCGATGATATAGGTTGTATTCAAATAGAAGCTGATGATGCTATGAAAGATTTTGCTGACATAGGTGATAAACACGATGCTGTTGAAACTGATGTCGATCAAATGATTTCAGAATTAAACGCTGACCAAAAACGCATATTCGATCAAGTTACCCGTACCATTGAATCGGAAAAAAATGTTCTCAGGTTATATGTTAGTGGTGAAGGAGGTACCGGCAAAAGTTTCTTGATAAAGACAATTAGATGTTGGATTAAGCGAACATTGAGTAAAGATACAGCAGTGGCGGCTCCTACGGGTTTAGCGGCGTTCAACATTGACGGATTAACGGCGCATCGATTGTTTCAATTGCCTGTGGAGCATGGACAGACACCCAAGTATAAGGAGCTCTCCGATGTAGTTTTGAAAATAATCCGCGATCAACTAAAAAACGTTTCGCTTATCATTATTGATGAAATTTCTATGATATCAAATATTACGCTAATGTATATACACCTTCGATTAACGGAAATTTTCAATACATCAAACGTTGACGATGGTTGGTTTGGTAAAAAGCATATTTTGTTGTTTGGTGACCTTCTCCAATTACCACCCGTGCGTCAAGAACCAGCATTCATAAAACTTTCCACATCCAGGGCTGAACAGTTGTTGGAATCGTTAGGAAGTGCTGACATTTGGGCCAGTCTGTTTAGCTACGATGAACTCACAATCAATATGCGGCAGAAAAATGATGGTTTGTATAGAGATATGCTTTCTCGAATCCGTTTAGGATTTTCAACTGAATCAGATAGAAAAATTCTAGATACACGGAAAATTAATTTTAAATCTATAGAGTTCCGTGATAGGATACAAGAATTGTGTACTTATCTTGATGAATTACCCGATGATACCGTTTGTCTATTGCCTACAAATCATATGTGTGATGTTCTGAATGAAGCTATGTTAAATCGGATACCCTCGGAAGAAATTACATTAGTAGCCTGTGATGATATAGATTGTGCTCGTTACAATAAATTGAAAGCAATGAAGATTTTGGCCCGCGATGACGAGGATAATTCCCGAACCGCTGGTCTTGCAACTCGTATAATCGTTAAAATGGGAGCCAAAATTATGCTTAGGCGAAATATTGATGTTACACTTGGTCTAGTAAATGGTACAATCGGTAAAATTGTTTCAATTATTTGTGCACTTGATACAAATGATGTCGAGAAAATAAAAATTCGTTTGAAAACGGGGCTAGAATACGAAATAGAACGCGTAAGGGTTAAATTCCAATTAATGGATGGGGTTTATGTCGTACGCAAACAATTTCCTTTGTGCTTGAGCTATGGTATTACTCTGCACAAGAGCCAAGGATTGAGTTTAGATAATGTTGCAATCGATGCAGGAAATTCAATATTTACTTGCGGGCAGACTTATGTTGGTCTTTCTCGTGTGACTAGCTTGGATGGACTGCATTTGATCAATTTCGATCCTCATTCTGTAAAAGCAGATGAATTAGCCATAATTGAATACAATCGTTTGAGGCAGACGTTTCGTCCAGACCTTGCCCTTATAAAATCCGCTAAACAGTGGGCTCCAAAAGTTCCAGATTTCGTTTGGGCGATACCCAAAAACGTTGTAGAGTGTCAAATAGCACCAAGTGAAACGAAAAATATCAGTGCCTGGTCTATTAATGGACTTGCTAATGTAGATGGTGTTTCGTGCTATGCCAATGCTATCATACAGTGCATTTTTAATTGCCAACCTCTCAGAGAACAACTTTTTAATATTACAAAGGAAAAAGAAAATCCGTTGACACTTTTGCTGCGGGCTTATGTGGAAAGAAATAATTTATCGAGCTCACTCGCCGTGAGGGAATACGTAGGTGGATCGTTTACTGAAAAAAAACAGCACGATGTGTCTGAATTTTTTATGGCGATCTGCAGCAAATCTGATGTCGTTCAAAATTCTGTGGAGCATAAATTGACAATTAAAGTTCGTTGTAAAGCTTGTCAATATACGACCACAGATGAACAACCGAATAACATACTAGTATTGATCGTTCCGCGCATTAAAAAAGCTTTGACTTTGCAGGATATAATTGAACATAGTTTGTCCCAGTGGCATTCAATTGAAGGACAATGTAACTTTTGTGGCGAAATTGGAACACTTTTAACAATAACTAGTATGTCAGCTGTTAAACAAGTTTTGATTCTTCAACTTTTGATAATGTCTGTGAACGAGAAAACTTTAAAACTTTCGAAAAATAATGTTAGTATTAAAGGTGTTCCATCGACTGTAGTCTCTGTTTGTGGTCAAAAATATAAGGTAAATAGTGTTATTTTCCATCACGGTCGAACCATATTCGAAGGTCATTATACAAGCATGTTAAGAGCTGGTACTTCATGGATTTGTGCGGATGACAGTAAGGTCGAAAAAAAAAGTTGGCCGAGAAATGCCAAAAATAGTTATGTGTACTTCTTAGAACAAACTGAAAAATAAGTCAACAACAACAGAATTTTATAGAAAAATAATTGTCTCATTTTTGTAACATGATGAATGTAACATGTTTTCATGATCATGATTTCGATTATTCAATATTCGTGAAATTTCAAGTTCAGAGTTCACAAAAAGTTGATAAATAAACCGCAAAATACAGCATGAATGCTGTGAAAAAACCTGAGACAAGTACATTTATGTCCTCCGAACAGTCATCCCAGTAAACCCGACCTGAGTTGCTCATGTAAAGATATCTCTGCCCGAAAATTCTCTTTAACCGTCCTCAGAAAAAAATGATCAAGGCCTCAAAAAACTGAATTCACACAAAAAATGCTCAGAACTGACAGAGTCGTCGGAGTGAAAAACTCCTTCTTCAAAAACTATCCAGAAAACCGACTCATCATACAACATTCTATAAAAAACCACTTTTATATCATATCAGATAAACAAATTGTTCAGTGATGATATTTTAAACCTCGTAATTGTCGGGATTTCACAAAAAGTTGTTAAATAATTGAAATACTAAAGCATGTATGGCCAACTACGTGCAATTGTATGCTCTTTACTCCAACCTCCAAATAGTACTTCTTGATAATGAAAAAAGTCAACACTTTCAGAAAAAGACAAAAAAGAATTTTTGAGTCATTAGTAGGCAAATACATCATAAGCAATTGATAATCTTTCAAATAGTATTTTCGGGTGAACAAAAATTAAATCGAGACTTCATAAAAAGGTGTTGAATAAATAAAAACTTCAATAGCATCAAACAATAGCATAAACAAAAAGAATTACAAACCAAAACATTCGGAAGAAAACAACTTACAAACAAAAAAATTACAAACGAAACATATTACAAAGATAAAATTATTTTTAAAATTACAAACGAGAAATATTATTAAGAAAAATTACAAACGAGGAAAATTATTTTTAAAAAATTACTAACGAGAAAAAAAAAATTATAAAAAAAATTACAAAAAAAATAACTAGAGCAAAAAAAATTTCGGCCAGTGTATACTTGGCGAATGCGTCTTAAGCCCTCATGAGATGTAGATGTAGGTACATTATGTGAAGTAAGCTAATAATCGCCAAGTACACTGGCCGAATTTTTTTTTGCTCTAGTTATTTTATTTGTAATTTTTTTTATAATTTTTTTTTTCTCGTTAGTAATTTTTTAAAAATAATTTTCCTCGTTTGTAATTTTTCTTAATAATATTTCTCGTTTGTAATTTTAAAAATAATTTTATCTTTGTAATATGTTTCGTTTGTAATTTTTTTGTTTGTAAGTTGTTTTCTTCCGAATGTTTTGGTTTGTAATTCTTTTTGTTTATGCTATTGTTTGATGCTATTGAAGTTTTTATTTATTCAACACCTTTTTATGAAGTCTCGATTTAATTTTTGTTCACCCGAAAATACTATTTGAAAGATTATCAATTGCTTATGATGTATTTGCCTACTAATGACTCAAAAATTCTTTTTTGTCTTTTTCTGAAAGTGTTGACTTTTTTCATTATCAAGAAGTACTATTTGGAGGTTGGAGTAAAGAGCATACAATTGCACGTAGTTGGCCATACATGCTTTAGTATTTCAATTATTTAACAACTTTTTGTGAAATCCCAACAATTACGAGGTTTAAAATATCATCACTGAACAATTTGTTTATCTGATATGATATAAAAGTGGTTTTTTATAGAATGTTGTATGATGAGTCGGTTTTCTGGATAGTTTTTGAAGAAGGAGTTTTTCACTCCGACGACTCTGTCAGTTCTGAGCATTTTTTGTGTGAATTCAGTTTTTTGAGGCCTTGATCATTTTTTTCTGAGGACGGTTAAAGAGAATTTTCGGGCAGAGATATCTTTACATGAGCAACTCAGGTCGGGTTTACTGGGATGACTGTTCGGAGGACATAAATGTACTTGTCTCAGGTTTTTTCACAGCATTCATGCTGTATTTTGCGGTTTTTAAGAAATGTATATTTGATTTGGAACAACACGTCAATTCCCTCCTTCGTTCTCTCGTTGACTCTTTTGTCGTTATTCCTCTATTTTTATAAATCGATCTTTTAAAACAAAAGAATACAGTATGGACCACTACGATCTTCATATCTCCGACACGGCCATACTGACAGAACACACGTCCTCGTGTGTTGTATGTATTTCCAAACAATCCACTGAGAGAGGATCTCCTTCATTTTTTCTTCTTTTTTTTTACCTCTGGACTCTTCTCAGGGAAATTGTCCTGGCATTTGCCCAGAGTCCCAAGGGAAACCAGGGCTCAAAAACCTTGGGCAGGACCATATTCCATTTTACAACAACATCATCATACTTCATACAATGATACAGTATGATTCTTTCAAGTATTCTTCAATTCTTCTTTTCTATAACTTCTTCATTTCTTCTTGTTTCTTTACTTGGGTTCGGTTTAGGCCAGTATCGATGGTTACTTTACTCAGTCGGAAAAAGGCATGTCGAGACTTCTCACGGTTTTATTACCTATGGCAAAAAAATAAGAATGACCAGCATGGCAATCCAAATTATATCGTATTTCTTTACTTGCAGGCTAGTTCTACTGTTTTAAATTATCTCATAGATATCGATCACAGTTTTTCAATGATAAGGAACATCCGTATCAAGCTATTATTTGAAAAGACTTTTCAAATTATTCATTTTAACCTATTAACCAGATGGTTTAATAAACTAAATTTTATTTGTTTATTTTTCTTTCGTTTTTTTTTTTTAATACTCATAAAGTCTGTTTTACTATATAGATGACCTTGCTACACAGGCGATCTTGCCACACAGGCGATCTTGCCACACAGGCGATCTTGCTACACAGGCGAGCTTGCCACACAGGCGACCTTGCCACACAGGCGATCTTGCCACACAGGCGACCTTTGCCACACAGGCGACCTTTGCCAAACAGGCGACTTTTGCCACACAGGCTACTTTTGCCACACAGGCTACTTTTGCCACACAGGCGACTTTTGCCACACAGGCTACTTTTGCCACACAGGCTACTTTTGCCACATAGGCTACTTTTGCCACACAGGCTACTTTTGCCACACAGGCTACTTTTGCCACACAGGCTACTTTTGCCACATAGGCGACTTCTGCCACACAGGCTTTTTTTTTTTTTTTTTTTTTTTACCGTTCGGCCAACCTGACCATATTATTATTCTGATAATCATAAAAGATTTTCCTCAATAAATGCATGAATTTCAGTAGGTTGAATAATATATATATTTTTTTTTTTTTTTTTTAACAAACAGGGATTGTTAATTTGGTTTCATATATTTGAATGACAACACACAGTTGTCCATTCATCTATATCTCCAAAACACAGTTACCTCATGCAACAACACCACACCATTAGCCGTTACATTGCACCATCTCCGCTCGTCGAAATGAGTTAGGTTCTTTTTGACTTGCAACTAATAAGCATAATGAATGTGTGTTCCAAGATCATGATCAAACCACGAGGGGTATGACATAATCATTTCTCAATTAAATACTCTCAGGTATTTTTCAATGAATAGGTGTCAACAAGGATATCACACAAGATCAATTTAAAAAATAATACATTTCAATTTCTTTTTTTTTTTTTTTAGTTCGGTTAGGATCCAACAAGCAAATTTCAAGTTGACCAGTTATTACTCTCGATTTGGGTATTCCTGTGACAAAAGTTGAAAAAGATGTGTTTAAAACACCAATCAAAAGATTTTTGTCACACTCAAAAATATCTGTTTTTATTTAATTAAAGTTAAGTGAATCAGAGTCCACCTTGAAAAAAATCGACTTTCAGTATTCTTGTAGGAAATAAACTGTCAATTATCATCTCTACTGAGTAACTAAGAGTTAATATTTCTCGTGTAATAAGAATTTTATTGTTGAAAACAAAATCGTCAAGAATCACGTGAAATAAAATTTCGATTTCCAATTTTCCAAAATTTTTGTGCAATACTTTCTTTTATCAGGGAGCAATCAACACCAAAATCGAAACAAAATGAAAACTTCTCACCGGAATGCAATAATTCGTCGAAAACCGGTTGCATCGAATAAAAATTTACACGACGCTCGATTTGATCTTATGATTTGTAGAAATGTGCCCAGGATGTCATCGAAGATTTCTCCATCATATTCTTATTTTGATTTTCAATCACAATTTTCTATCTTCGGAATAATTTTTATTCCATTGAGCGATCTGATTGTATGAACATTTTTGAGAGATTGATGGTTCACGTCCCTTGGTAATCCCGCTTCTGATGTCGGAGAATGATCAATATTCGAATAAGAACTCTTCATCTGGCGTGTGGGACGCGTAACCAATCGTTTTATTTGATAATTCGCTTTGTAAATAGGACTTATTAAGAAATGTATATTTGATTTGGAACAACACGTCAATTCCCTTCTTCGTTCTCTCGTTGACTCTTCTGTCGTTATTCCTCTATTTTTATAAATCGATCTTTTAAACAAAAGTATACAGTATGGACCACTACGATCTTTATATCTCCGACATATATATTATGACGATAATCGCCACCGATCCCTGAAAACGACGAAAATCCAGGGAGAAAATAAATTGAATAGACACGAAAAA
This sequence comes from Campoplex capitator, assembly GCA_037576405.1. Taxonomy (NCBI): domain Eukaryota; kingdom Metazoa; phylum Arthropoda; class Insecta; order Hymenoptera; family Ichneumonidae; genus Campoplex; species Campoplex capitator. Next base: position 113,975 of record JARBWI010000104.1, on the reverse strand, counting down.
TTGGGAGAAGATCAATAACAAAAATTGGTTTTTATTGAAATAGAAAAGCCCCGTAATTTCGTGTGATTTGGGCGCCAGTTACTTTTTAAAGTAAAAGTAACAAAAATAAATAAAATGAATACAAAAATACAAAATAAATAATTCTCTTTTTGATTTCTCCGTTTCTTTTGTTTTAACAATAGTAATATTAATAATACTGGGGGGGGGGGGGGGGGGGAACTGTACAAATCGGGGCTAGCGTAAAAAAAAACAAGTTATAAAAAAAAAATGAAATCACAAATCCGCCAGAGACTCTAATTTTAATCTCGAGGATCACTGGGTTCCTGTCGCTCAGGCGTTCTTACAAATACCCGTGATTCAAACTAATAATAAAAAAAAAGTAATAGAAGAAAACGAAATCTCGATATAAAAAAAAAACGAAAAGAAATACTGATCACTTGCGCGAGAAACAATGGCTCGCGATCACTTGGTTTATGAACAAAAATAATTTAATGAAGTTAATAATAATCAATAGGGCTTAAATAACAGGGCGAATAAAGGAGGCAAAAATAATGTACAATGGAACGGCGGCGTACACTCGCCGATTCGGACACGCGTGCGAACGAAGGACTCTATGAGGGGAAGGGGGGGGGGGGGAATCGCACGCACTTTATCAATTATATTGATCTTAATCCTAACACCACAGCACTCTCGTAACGACTAATAATCGCGAAAAGTATTTTTCCAAAAACCGGAAGCCCTGTCACGAGTCAGAAGGACTCGGACGATTGTTTTATCGGGAACAAGCTATTGCGAGATCGATAGACGCGTCCCGGCGAAGATTGCGTCAAGCCACGCGTTCTTGCCGAAACACCACTGTGAGATAAAACGACTTACTTGTCTTTATCTCGTTCGGAAACGGCACCAAAATTCTCTCCTAATGTCCAAAAATCGTTTTAGAAAGGTCGAGCCGGGTTGTCGTTGTCAAGTCGTCGATTTTAATAATTAAGAGCGCAAAAATAGCCACAAAGTTCGAGAGCGCCCACGGTACACACGCCGAGTCGTTGTAGAAGTGACGTCATCTTCTTCTTCGTCCGTCTTCTTCGCTCGATGATGCGCGTGGCGATCGATAATGTAATCGATACGCGCACGCCCGCGAACCAATTAGCGCTCGTTAATCATGGTCGCGTTGACACTCGGCGGTAAGGGAGGATGGGGGAAGGAGAAAGGGACTCGTTGCGGGGGGTCTTCGATTCGTGATTTATGTCCGCTCGGGACGCTGGCGTCGTCCTCGCTGTCCCGGAACGCCACCGTGGTGAAAATCCGAACTCGTTACTCAACTCGCAACATGGCGGCCCGCAGTATTTCGTTCAGTGTGTTGTTGTGCGTTCGGTGTGCCGTGCGAGTGACAGGTGGGAATCGGTCGGTATTTTCGATGGTCGCGAAGAATATTGGCGAGTTATTGTGCCCAATCGATGGAGGGTAGGAGCCTTGACGCCGGGGGACTCGTCCGATCGGCGTAATGTTGACGGGCGAACGTCCTTCGTCCGAGGATGTTCGAGTTTGGAGGTTAAGTCCTCCCGACTCGTCTCCTACCGTCCTCACTTTCCTCGCTGCTCCACGGAGCCTTGGATCTTCGACAGGTAAGGGATTTATTCCCTTACCGTAGGTGAGTTCGCCAATTTATATTTCTGGGGGTTATCGTGGAGGGAAATGTGTGGGTGAGGGGAATTATTCGGGGTGGGACCGAGCGCTGGGGCTTAGTGCGTGGCCTTGGTGCTCCGGACGAGCTTCTTCCTCGTGCGGTCTCGTGGTTTGGGCTGTATTGATGGTCTGGACGCTGTTCTTATTTCTTATGGTGTCTTCCAGGTGCTTGCGGTATTCTTCGGGCTGGCGTCAGAGTTTTTGAGTGATCGGAGAGGTTCGACGGAGCCTCGGAGGGCCAAAAATAATGCTACGGTGCCCCTAGGGGCCTAATACTAGTAAGCGGAGAGTGCTGTGGTGGATTCCACCACGACGCAGCCTGTGACGGGGCTACAACGTCACAATATAAAACCCAAAAGTTCCCGTAGGGAAAAAAAGGTCAGGACAAGTACATTGACGGTTGCTTGTTTCCTGATGATATCGAAACAAGTGTGGAAAAAAACTTTCCATAAAATAAGAATTGTAAAAAAAATTCCATTTTTCCATTCCCAACTTTTTCTTTGATTTTTATTTGAATGAGCAATTTGAATAAAAAGTGATGGGCCGGACAAGTACTTTTAACACGCATTTAAACATAATTAGTACCGATCCAATTGACGTCAAATGTTGTGAATGATATCAGGGGATCCTTAAAGTACGAGACGAATCGATATTCTTATAAGTCTCTACCACCATAAAGTAGCAAATGACTTCCTCTTCGATGTGATTTTTTTGAATCAGCCATTTTATCGAAAAGTCATGGGCAGAAAGATTCCTCATACGTTTCTGCTGTCACAAAGTAACTCATGACTTCACTGTTCCTTGGACCGAAATATGTTTTTAAAAAATGGGTTGGTATGGTTCCAGTTTTCGGAAAGCAAGATTTTGGGATTTTTTATGGTTGTTCATTTTTAGTAATTTCGATCAGACGTCCTGAGCTGGACGCATTCTCAACCCTTATGGAAACATAGTTTCATAATGGCAAAATTGCGAATTACTGATGAAATAAAATACTTGTCCTCGAATTGATATAATAAATTTTAATGCTGCACGTAACTTCGATGGAAACTTTTTAAATTTATTTAGTCGATCCTCCTTTAGAATAAAATGAGAAAAATGGGTCATCGGTTTTAAAAATGTATCCTAGCGACATTTTTCGGATATTTTTGTTCGCAATGATTTCGAGTGGTTTATTCAACATTTTTTCACGTTTTATTTCAATTTTTTTCCACTTTACAAAATAATTACAGATTTATTTCTTTATTTTAAATACGTTTTCTACTTATTTGTAATTTTTTTTTTCAATTGTGATGAAATAATTTTCAGCAAGGTTCATGATTTTTTTTAATGGAATTTTTTTTACAATTCTTATTTTATGGAAAGTTTTTTCCCACACTTGTTTCGATATCATCAGGAAACAAGCAACCGTCAATGTACTTGTCCTGACCTTTTTTTCCCTAGGGGAACTTTTGGGTTTTATATCACGTCTTTTTTTTCAAAAGTTCCTCAATCTTGTTTTGATAGCAAAAAGATTTTGGTTTGAATTTCTAACCAAAGAATTTCTAACCGAAGATACTTTTTTAGTACATTTTCAAAGATTCTATGCTGATAGTACAAACATGTCTAACGTTAACATTCTACATTGAAAACTTGTATTGTCAGTAATAATATATATCACACTATCGAAAGCTACTATTTATTAGTAAAATATTCAAATTACCACTGGTAAATGTTGAAAAGATCAATGTACGCCACGGATACAGCATTAAGGTTGAATCTAAAGTTTTCACATCGTCCAAGCTTCATACAAAGCCATCTTGGTTGGTTCATTTTATTTCGAGTCCTTCAGGGCTAGCGATGAAGATATTGCTGAGAAAAGGGCAATTGAAGCCGTCATAAACAATGAAAACGTACAAAGATAGGATTAAAAGGTAAAAATTACCATTACCGTAATAGAAACTGGAAACGACCTTGAATATTCGGTAAATTTTACCTTGCCCACTTTATATTTGGATGAAATTAAAATACAATCCCATGTCTATTACAAGGAAATCTATTTCGTTCTATATAAATGTAATCCTAGCCAAAAATCCCCTCGACGGGGAAAAAAGCCTGGACAAGTCCATTTGTTCGTGACCCCCGTTTCCATTTGTTTTCACAGAAAAATCTAACCCCGCTAAAAAAAATTAAAACCTCCAATAAAATGAAAAATAGAAAAAAAACCCTAGAAAAAAATAGCTTCTAAAAAATTGGAGAAAAACCCTAAAAAAAATTCAAGACAATAAAAAAAATTCAATAAACGTGAAAATTGTAAAAAAAAAGTTGACGATTTTCGCTCGGCACTAAAAATTCTTGATATCCATAAAAGGACAAGTATTCCATTGATGGCTGAAAATCAATTAACGAGGAAAAGGGAAAACTCCCAAAAAGACATAGCACAAAAAAAGAAACCCTTAAATACAAGATGGCGAATCGACAGAAAAACTTCATACAAAAAATAAAAAACTAAAGTTTGTCATCGCATGTTGAGCAGTTGAGCGGATACGCACAGAGTACTTGTCCGGCCCGAAAATTTTTGTATCAGCCGCTGCTATTTATAGGGAATATGCGGAAGCTAATACAAAAATTTTCGGTCTGGACAAGTTCTCTGTGCGTATCCGCTCAACTGCTCAACATGCGATGACAAACTTTAGTTTTTTATTTTTTGTATGAAGTTTTTCTGTCGATTCGCCATCTTGTATTTAAGGGTTTCTTTTTTTGTGCTATGTCTTTTTGGGAGTTTTCCCTTTTCCTCGTTAATTGATTTTCAGCCATCAATGGAATACTTGTCCTTTTATGGATATCAAGAATTTTTAGTGCTGAGCGAAAATCGTCAACTTTTTTTTTACAATTTTCACGTTTATTGAATTTTTTTTATTGTCTTGAATTTTTTTTAGGGTTTTTCTCCAATTTTTTAGAAGCTATTTTTTTCTAGGGTTTTTTTTCTATTTTTCATTTTATTGGAGGTTTTAATTTTTTTTAGCGGGGTTAGATTTTTCTGTGAAAACAAATGGAAACGGGGGTCACGAACAAATGGACTTGTCCAGGCTTTTTTCCCCGTGGAGGGGATTTTTGGCTAGGATATCACTTCTTTTTTTCTGACTCCTCCGAAACCTAAATTTTTTCATGATCACATACTTCGTAAATCTTTCCCCATGGTTTAAATTGGTTTAGTTTCGTCGATCCACTCGTACACTACCGCTCAAACGTTAAGATACACCAGACAACTCTGCCAAAAAGAAAGATATTCGAATTTCCAAAGTGGCTTTTCAAAAAGGATGGATCAGGCTCCAGTTTGCCTTATTTAAATATTTTTCCATTGATTTTTTTTTTTTGGCCTTGTACGGACTTTGATTCCCGACCGTTTTTATGCCTTTTTTCGACCATCGCGGATTCGGCACACAATATAAGAGATTTTTTTTTCTTTTACTATGTAAAACTTGGAATGCAATGCAAAAGCTCCAACTTCTTGTTTTGAAAAATTTGTTGTGTTTTTTTTCCCGAAAGTTATTTCGTTTTTTGCCAAAAACAGAAAGTTTTGAAAAATTCAAAATAACCCAAGAATGATATGGTTTATAGAAAATTTTACCGATACAAGAAGTTGCGTATTTTCATACTAAATCACCTGGATTTTTCTTCGAATTTCTCTTAGAATTTTTTTTTTCGGACAATTTTTTTTGAATTTGACCTCTAGCAGGAAAAAAATGCATCACTATCAAAAAGGGATGAATGTACAAAATTTTCTTGTGGCTCAGCGGCATGATTTTTATGTCACTGAGCCCTCGCAGCGACAAGATTTTCATTTGCCTCAGCAACAAGATTTTCATTTGCTTCAGCGACAAAATTTTCATGTCACTGAGAGATATTATCGCTTAGCGATTAATCTTCATGTGGTTCAGCAAAACAAGATTTTCATGTCACTGAGCCCTTGCAGCGACAAGATTTTCATGTCGCTCAGCGACAAGATTTTTATGTCACTGAGAGATATTATCGCTTAGCGATTAATCTCCATGTGGTTCAGCGACAAGGTTTTCATGTCACTGAGCCCTCGCAGCGACAAGATTTTCATTTGCCTCAGCGACAAGATTTTTATGTCACTGAGAAATGTTATCGCTTAGCGATTAATCGTTATATGGTTCAGCGACAAGATTTTCATGTCACTGAGCCCTCGCAGCGACAAGATTTTCATGTCACTGAGCCCTCGCAGTGACAAGATTTTCATTTGCCTCAGCGACAAGATATTCATGTGCCTCAGCAACAAGATTTTTATGTCACTGAGAAATATTATCGCTTAGCGATTAATCTTCATGTGATTCAGCAACAAGATTTTCATGTCGCTCAGCGACAAGATTTTTATGTCAGTGAGAGATATTATCGCTTAGCGATGAATCTTCATGTGGTTCAGCGACAAGATTTTCATGTCACTGAGCCCTCGCAGCGACAAGATTTTCATTTACCTCAGCGACAAGATTTTTATGTCACTGAGAAATATTATCGCTTAGCGATTAATCGTTATATGGTTCAGCGACAAGATTTTCATGTCACTGAGCCCTCGCAGTGACAAGATTTTCATTTGCCTCAGCGACAAGATATTCATGTGCCTCAGCAACAAGATTTTTATGTCACTGAGAAATATTATCGCTTAGCGATTAATCTTCATGTGATTCAGCAACAAGATTTTCATGTCACTGAGCACTCGCAGCGACAAGATTTTCATGTCGCCCAGCGACAAGATTTTTATGTCACTGAGAGATATTATCGCTTAGCGATGAATCTTCATGTGGTTCAGCGACAAGATTTTCATGTCACTGAGCCCTCGCAGCGACAAGATTTTCATTTGCCTCAGCGACAAGATTTTTATGTCACTGAGAAATATTATCGCTTAGCGATTAATCGTTATATGGTTTAGCGACAAGATTTTCATGTCACTGAGCCCTCGCAGTGACAAGATTTTCATTTGCCTCAGCGACAAGATATTCATGTGCCTCAGCGACAAGATTTTTATGTCACTGAGAAATATTATCGCTTAGCGATTAATCTTCATGTGATTCAGCAACAAGATTTTCATGTCACTGAGCACTCGCAGCGACAAGATTTTCATGTCGCTGAGAGATATTATCGCTTAGCGATGAATCTTCATGTGGTTCAGCGACAAGATTTTCATGTCACTGAGCCCTCGCAGCGACAAGATTTTCATGTCGCTCAGCGACAAGATTTTTATGTCGCTCAGCGACAAGAGTTTATTTTCCTGACAGATATTATCGCTTAGCGATTAATCTGATGCCTGTGGCATTGTAAGTCATGCTATAAATGAATAAAATGGTGGGTGTAGGAATAAATAGGTCAAAACATGTGAAGCATATTCATTCATGAAGCATATTCTCCCGTTATTGGAACATGTCGGTAATATGCCAGCTGAAAATTCGAATTTGTGAGGTTATGACGAGCTGTCAAAGCAGTATCACAGCATTCGTTCAGACTCGGTAACGACAAACCTGCAACACATTCTTCTCCCATAACCTTGCATTCCCGGGCAAATAAATGGTTAGCCAACGTTCGTTGTTCGACAAAGAACAAGTTGTAACAGTTATTTTCTCGAAAATGTCAAGGGCGGAAAGGAAAAATATGAACTTATTTCAGCTATCTCTCTCACACTCGCGTCAATATGGCCCTTCGAAATATCAGCTGACATTTTTCGCTCGCTCATCTGCACTGTTTTGTTTGTTTGTACTTATTCAGAAGAATATATAGCCACAGTGCAGAAGAATATATAGCCACAGGGCCACACAGGGCCACGTTATTACATATAGCTGTGTGGGCAACGAGTTTTCGAACGCAGCTCTGTCGCGACCAATAAGAAACTTGATAGCATCAAAAGGCCTTTCATTGTGTGTCGTATACGTACACACCAATACTTCGATCTTAGCATAATCTTGAGCCTGTGCAAAGTTTTTTCTCAGCAAATACGGCATCAATCGTGCTGATCCAAGGCTTAATCGAAAGCTCTTTTCATCATAAGTCTCCAGTTCAATTTTCAAATCATAATATTTCTCCCCGGCTCCGTAATTAAGGAAAGAAATTTCATATTTTACCCCCACCACGGCGAATCATTTTGTTTCGAGATAATATACTCTGGGCGAGCCGCGGGCTAGCAGACGACAGAGCTGCCAAATGTACTTGTCCCGAGACTCTACCGAGTCTCTTGATCCTAGCCAAAAATCCCCTCCACGGGGAAAAAAGCCTGGACAAGTCCATTTGTTCGTGACCCCCGTTTCCATTTGTTTTCACAGAAAAATCTAACCCCGCTAAAAAAAAATTAAAACCTCCAATAAAATGAAAAATAGAAAAAAACCCTAGAAAAAAATAGTTCCTAAAAAAATGGAGAAAAACCAAAAAAAAAATTCAAGACAATTGAATAAAAATACAATAAACGTGAAAATGGAAAAAAAAAGTTGACGATTTTCGCTCAGCACTAAAAATTCTTGATATCCATAAAAGGACAAGTATTCCATTGATGGCTGAAAATCAATTAACGAGAAAAAGGGAAAACTCCCAAAAAGACATGGCACAAAAAAAAGAAATCCTTAAATACAAAATGGCGAATCGACAGAAAAACTTCATACAAAAAATAAAAAACTAAAGTTTGCCATCGCATGTTGAGCAGTTGAGCGGATACGCACAGAGTACTTGTCCGGCCCGAAAATTTTTGTATCAGCCGCTGCTATTTATAGGGAATATGCGGAAGCTAATACAAAAATTTTCGGGCTGGACAAGTTCTCTGTGCGTATCCGCTCAACTGCTCAACATGCGATGGCAAACTTGAGTTTTTTATTTTTTGTATGAAATTTTTCTGTCGATTCGCCATTTTGTATTTAAGGATTTCTTTTTTTTGTTCCATGTCTTTTTGGGAGTTTTCCCTTTTTCTCGTTAATTGATTTTCAGCCATCAATGGAATACTTGTCCTTTTATGGATATCAAGAATTTTTAGTGCTGAGCGAAAATCGTCAACTTTTTTTTTCCATTTTCACGTTTATTGTATTTTTATTCAATTGTCTTGAATTTTTTTTTGGGTTTTTCTCCATTTTTTTAGGAACTATTTTTTTCTAGGGTTTTTTTCTATTTTTCATTTTATTGGAGGTTTGAATTTTTTTTTAGCGGGGTTAGATTTTTCTGTGAAAACAAATGGAAACGGGGGTCACGAACAAATGGACTTGTCCAGGCTTTTTTCCCCGTGGAGGGGATTTTTGGCTAGGATATCACTTCTTTTTTTCTGACTCCTCCGAAACCTAAATTTTTTCATGATCACATACTTCGTGAATCTTTCCCCATGGTTTAAATTGGTTTAGTTTCGTCGATCCACTCGTACACTACCGCTCAAACGTTTAGATACACCAGATAACTCTGCCAAAAAGAAAGATATTCGAATTTCCAAAGTGGCTTTTCAAAAAGGATGGATCAGGCTCCAGTTTGCCTTATTTAAATATTTTTCCATTGATTTTTTTTTGGCCTTGTACGGACTTTGATTCCCGACCGTTTTTATGCCTTTTTTCGACCATCGCGGATTCGGCACACAATATAAGAGATTTTTTTTTCTTTTACTATGTAAAACTTGGAATGCAATGCAAAAGCTCCAACTTCTTCTTTTGAAAAATTTGTTGTGTTTTTTTTCCCGAAAGTTATTTCGTTTTTGGCCAAAAACAGAAAGTTTTGAAAAATTCAAAATAACCCAAGAATGATATGGTTTATAGAAAATTTTTACCGATACAAGAAGTTGCGTATTTTCATACTAAATCGCCTGGATTTTTCTTCGAATTTCTCTTAGAATTTTTTTTTTCGAACAATTTTTTTTGAATTTTACCTCTAGCAGGAAAAAAATGCATCACTATCAAAAAGGGATGAATGTACAAAATTTTCTCGTGGCTCAGCGACATGATTTTTATGTCACTGAGCCCTCGCAGCGACAAGATTTTCATTTGCTTCAGCGACAAAATTTTCATGTCGCTCAGCGACAAGATTTTTATGTCACTGAGAGATATTATCGCTTAGCGATTAATCTTCATGTGGTTCAGCGACAAGATTTTCATGTCACTGAGCCCTCGCAGCGACAAGATTTTCATTTGCCTCAGCGACAAGATTTTTATGTCACTGAGAAATATTATCGCTTAGCGATTAATCGTTATATGGTTCAGCGACAAGATTTTCATGTCACTGAGCCCTCGCAGCGACAAGATTTTCATGTCACTGAGCCCTCGCAGTGACAAGATTTTCATTTGCCTCAGCGACAAGATATTCATGTGCCTCAGTGACAAGATTTTTATGTCACTGACAATGAAAAATATTATCGCTTAGCGATTAATCTTCATGTGATTCAGCAACAAGATTTTCATGTCACTGAGCACTCGCAGCGACAAGATTTTCATGTCGCTCAGCGACAAGATTTTTATGTCACTGAGAGATATTATCGCTTTGCGATGAATCTTCATGTGGTTCAGCGACAAGATTTTCATGTCACTGAGCCCTCGCAGCGACAAGATTTTCATGTCACTGAGCCCTCACAGCGACAAGATTTTCATTTGCCTCAGCGACAAGATATTCATGTCGCTCAGCGACAAGATTTTTATGTCGCTCAGCGACAAGAGTTTATTTTCCTGAGAGATATTATCGCTTAGCGATTAATCTGATGCCTGTGGCATTGTAAGTCATGCTATAAATGAATAAAATGGTGGGTGTAGGAATAAATAGGTCAAAACATGTGAAGCATATTCATTCATGAAGCATATTCTCCCGTCATTGGAGCATGTCGGTAATATGCCAGCTGAAAATTCGAATTTGTGAGGTTATGACGAGCTGTCAAAGCTGTATCACAGCATTCGTTCAGACTCGGTAACGACAAACCTGCAACACATTCTTCTCCCATAACCTTGCATTCCCGGGCAAATAAATGGTTAGCCAACATTCGTTGTTCGACAAAGAACAAGTTGTAACAGTTATTTTCTCGAAAATGTCAAGGGCGGAAAGGAAAAATATGAACTTATTTCAGCTATCTCTCTCACACTCGCGTCAATATATATGGCCCTTCGAAATATCAGCTGACATTTTTCGCTCGCTCATCTGCACTGTTTTTTTTGTTTGTACTTATTCAGAAGAATATATAGCCACAGTGCAGAAGAATATATAGCCACAGGGCCACACAGGGCCACGTTATTACATATAGCTGTGTGGGCAACGAGTTTTCGAACGCAGCTCTGTCGCGACCAATAAGAAGCTTGATAGCATCAAAAGGCCTTTCATTGTGTGTCGTATACATACACACCAATACTTCGATCTTAGCATAATCTTGAGCCTGTGCAAAGTTTTTTCTCAGCAAATACGGCATCAATCGTGCTGATCCAGGGCTTAATCGAAAGCTCTTTTCATAATAAGTCTCCAGTTCAATTTTCAAATCATAATATTTCTCCCCGGCTCCGTAATTAAGGAAAGAAATTTCATATTTTACCCCCACCACGGCGAATCATTTTGTTTCGAGATATATACTCTGGGTGAGCCGCGGGCTAGCAGACGACAGAGCTGCCAAATGTACTTGTCCCGAGACTCTACCGAGTCTCTTGATGGTAGCGTAGTGGATAGCGCACGAGACTCGAACTCCGAGGGTCCCGGGTTCGAGTCTCCCTCGGATGATGTGGTTTTTTCAGCTTCTACATGCAGCGGCGCTGGTCTTTGAGTGGGTTACGAATCGAGATTTATATCCATTCTGTATCGTGTCGTTACCTGCGTGGGTTTGATTGAAACTGCGTTGAGTTCCGAATCGAAATTGATACCGATTCTTTTTCCTATCGATACCAAAGCTGCGTAGTCCGAATCGGGATTGATACCGATCATTTATCGTATCGATACCAAAGCTGCGTGGGTTCCAAATCGGGATATATACCGAATATGTTTGGTATCGGTAACAAAGCAACGTGGGTTCCAAATCGGGATGTATACCGAATATGTTTGGTATCGATACCAAAGCAACGTGGGTTCCAAATCGGGATATATACCGAATATGTTTGGTATCGGTACCAAAGCAACGTGGGTCCCGAATCGGGATTGATACCGAAAAATTTCGGATAAAAAAGTACCACATGATACCGATACCGGATACCCAAATACTATGGTATCGCGAACAGCCAGGGAATACAATGGCTGATCATTCCACGTCTGATATGAGCAAAAATAATCAATCAACGTAGAAATAAGTTTGATAAGAAACACTATACGAATTGAGAAAGAGAACGCGTGAGGTCTTATAAATAAAAGTACCATAGATGTGTTTATAAAATATTAAATATACAAATGATAAAAGTAATAAGAAACCGAAGCATAGAGACGTTTTCGTTCTATGAGCTCGAGTTATACTTTTGGTCTTTTCGTTGATCAGTCCTTCGACAGCTCTCATCCAGTAAAGACTTTTGATAATAAAATAATATAATTGCTCTGCTTAAACTGAGTCTCAAACTTTATTTCACAACCTGCTTCCCGACATAACCCAATAGGAACTCACAAGCGAGTCCACTAAAGTCCCAAATCCCGAGTCCCAATTGGGACTTTTTTCAGGACTTTTTCCAGAGACTTGCTGATCCGCCAGGGAAAGACCTCGCCGGTAAGTGCACGAACCTGCACACCTCTCCACGAGAGAGAAGAGGATCTCAAAAATCCTTAGTTTCGATTTTTGAACAACTAACCAATGTTCAAAAATCATGAAACGTTTCAATACCAAGGTTTTTTAGGCGAGATGTTTTTTATACCAAGGTTTTTTTAGGCGAGATGTCTTTTATACCAAGGTTTTTTAAGCGAGTAGATTTATCTGTGAAAACAAATGAAAAAGGTGGTCACCAACAAATGGACTTATGCAGGCTTTTTTTCCCGAGGAGGGGATTTTTGGCTAGGATATCACTTCATTTTTTCTGACTCCGAATTTAGTATTCATTTTAAGTGTTTTGAGTTGTTATTGGCCAAGGTAATTGAGGCGAGATGTTTTTTATCAAGGTTTTTTAGGCGAGTTAGCTGATATTTTTAAAGAAAAAATGAAATGAAAAATGGCAATATCAGATAACGGCGTTAACTCATTCTTTGTAATATGGAGTATAAGTAAACAGGAAAAAACTTACAAGGAACAAAATCCTCATTCAAAATTCATCAATGCTTCTATCTCAATTTCTCACCGAGATATGATTTTGTGCCCATTACCAGGATTATCCCTGGAAAATTACGGTTTTTCGTGATTTTTCAGACGAAAATCGCTCGTCTCCGAGTAAATATGGTAAAATTATGATTTTTTTTTCCAGCCACACAATTTGTTTTGCTCACACGAACGGTAAGCACGTGCCAACGTCTCAATTTATCGCGAGAGGGCAATTTTCAACTTTTAACCATCGGCTTGGAAAAATCAAAGTTATTACATCAATTTGCAACGAATGTACTCTGTGGAGCTGAATTTAAGCCCAAATTCATGCCGATATCTCAATCTCTCGCCGAGATATGATTTTTGGCCCATTTACCACGATTATCGCTGGAAAATGACGATTTTTCGTGAATTTTCAAACGAAAATCGCTCGTCTCCGAGTAAAAATAGTGAAATAATGATTTTTTTTTCAGTCAACATGTTTTGATAAGCTGAAAGGAAGAGCAAATACGTGCCAACGTCTCAATTTATCGCAAGAGGGCAATTTTCAACTTTTGACCATCAGCTTGGAAAAATAAAAGTTTTCACATCAATTTTGCAACGAAGATTTTATCGTGTTGGCTCGATGGGAGTACTATGCTAATTCTTTTTCTGCAAATGTATTCTGTGGAGCTAAATTTGAGCCCAAATTCATGCCAACCTGTGAGAATCATTTACACAAATGTCGTCGCTGCAAACAATTCCAGAAAACTTGTCGCTGTACAATATTTTGCTCCTTCCGGAGCAAAACTCTCACCAACACGATTTTTATGTAGCTCAGTGACAAGATTTTCATGTCGCTGAGAGTTATTGTTATTAGCGATTAATCCAACTAGCAGGGAATAAATGCATCGCTATCAGAAAGCGATGAATGTTTTCCCTGTAAGAATCATTTAGACAAATGTTGTTGCTGCAAACGATTTCAGAGAACTTGTCGCTCTATAATATTTGGTTCCTTCCGGAGCATAATTCTCAGCGACACGATTTTCATGCTGCTCAGCGACAAGATTTTTATGTCGCTGAGAGTTATTGTCGCTTTGTGATTAATTTAACAAACAGGGAAAACATGCATCGCTATCAGAAAGTGATGAATATTTTCCCTGTATAAATGTTGTCGCTGTAAACAATTCCAGAAAACTTGTCGCTCCACAATATTTGGTTCCTTCCGAAGCAACAACTTGTCGATAAGAGTTATCCAGAGCTTCCGGATAACTCTCAGCGACAAGATTTTCATGTGGCTCAGTGACAAGATTTTTATGTCATTGAGAATTATCTGGAGCTTCCGGATAACTGGCAGCAACAAGATTTTCATGTGTCGCAGCAACAAGATTTTCATGTTGCTCAGCGACAAAATTTCTATGTCCCTGAGAGTTATCATCGCTTTGCAATTAATATAATGCCAGCGGCGATGTTATATAGTTATGCTAAAAATGAATAAAATTGTGGGTGTAGAAATGGGGCAAAGGTTGTGAAGCATATTCATTCATGAAGCATATTCCCCCGTCACTGGAGCATGTCGGTGGTAATGCCAGCTGCAAATTAGCATTTGTGAGGTTATGACGAGCTGTCAAAGCTGTAAGCACAGTATTCACGTTTTTCTTCCTTAACCCTGCACTCTCGAGAAAATAAATGGTTAGCCAACGTTTGTTGTTTGACAAGGAACAAGTTTGTAACTATTATTTTCTCGAAAATGTTAACGGCGTGAAAGAAAAATGTGAACCTATTTCAGCTATCTCTCTCACACTCGCGTCCATATGGGCCGTCGAAATATCGATGATGATTTTTTCATCGCGATCAGCTGACGTCACCTGCTCGTCTGCACTGTTTGTTTTGTGTCGTCAGTCGCGACCAATCAGAAAGACGCCAGCGCCACGAGGCCTTTCTCTGTGTCGTATACATACGCGCACGCACACTCCGATCATTGCATATTTTTTTCTGTGCAAAGCTTTTTTTCAGCAATTACGGCATTAATCGGGTTGATTTATGGCTCAATCGAAGGAGGATAACTTAATTAGTCTTTAGTCCAAATTTCAGATCATGAGATCACCCTTGAGCTCCGTAATTTAAGAAAGAGTTTACCCCCACCGTCGAAATCGCTTTATTCAGAGATAATATACTCGGGTGAGTCTCGGGCAAGCAGACGACGCTGTCAAATGTACTTGTCCCGAGACTCTACCGAGTCTCTTGATATGATAATTTTTAGTGCTGGACTCAACTTCGATGGTAACTTTTTCGATTCTTCAGAACTTTTTCAAGTTTCTGATGCGTCCCGTAGGGATGAATACTCCGAATTACTGAAAAAATACTTGGCCTCGAGTTGATATCATAAATTTTGGTACTGCACGTAACTTGGTAACTTTTTTCATTTATTAGTAGAACTCTTTCAAGTTCTTCATGCATCCCATAGGAATGAATATTCCGAATTACCAATAAATACTTGGCCTCGAAATGATATCATAAATTTTAATGCTGTACGTAACTTAGATAGAAACTTTTTCAATTCATTTAATCATTCCTCCTTTTTAATAAGATGAGAAGAGTGGGGCATCGGTTTTTAAAATGTTTTCAAGTGAAATTTTTTGGTTATTTATGTCTGCAATGTTTTCGAGTGGTGTACTTAAGATTTTCTCACGGTTCATTAGAATTTTTTTCACTTTACAAAATAATTACAGATTTATAGTTTTATATTTTTTTAATAATGTTTTTTGCTCAATAATGATTTCTTTTTCAATTGTGTTGAAATCACTTTCAGTAAGGTTCATGATGTTTTTTATAGAATTTTTTTAATACTTTTTTGATATCATCAGAAAACGAGGGACCATCAATGTACATGTCCCTACCTTTTTTTTCCCTAGGGGAATTTTTGGGTTTGATATCACAGCTTTTTTCTCAAAAATTCCTGAACCTTTTTTTGATGATAATAAGATTTCGGTTTAAATTTCTATGGGTTATTATGTTAGTACATTTTTAAAGATTCTATGCTCATGGTACAGACATGCCTAACGTAAAAATTGTATATCGCGAAGTTTTTCCGCTCCACCAAAGAGGTAGAGTTCCAGGCGCGTTTTTTTAAACATGGTATCCCAAAGAGGTCTAATCCACATCTCAACCCTTGCAAATTCGTTACTAGTTCATCTGTAGTTGAGCCCTCTCTGCAAGTTGATACGAGTAACGACTGAGGTTATCGATAAGATTCAAGTTAACATGCTACATTGAAAAATGAAAATCATAAATGAAAAAAACGTAACCTTAGCTTGTCTCCAGGGCGATAAGGATTTTTTACTGCATTTTTAGTTTCTTTTGCACTTTTGAGATGAAAAAGCATGGAAGATTCTCGATTTTCAGGTGGAATATGAATTTCGGCTAGTAACATTCAACATCAGGATAACAACTCGTTTTTCCACTAAATTGGAAGTGAAAAAACATTGCCTTGTTTTTTCACCCGGGCATGGAGGAAATTTTTTCAGCAACTTTAGGTTATTTGGCCCCTTCGAGATGGAAAAGCATGGGAGAATCTCGATTTTCAGCCGAGATATGAATTTCAGCTTGTAACATCCAATTTCAGGATAAAAACTCGGTTTTCACGATATTGTTATTGAAAAAACGTTACCTTAGCTTGTTTCCAAGGCGATTGGGATTTTTTCCCTACAACTTTAGTTTTTTTTGCCCCTTCGAGGCGGAAAAGCATGGGAGAATGTTGATTTTTAGGCGAGATATGAATTTCGGCTTGTAACATCCAATTTCAGGATAAAAACTCGTTTTTTCACGATATTGTTATTGAAAAGACGTTACCTCAGCTTGTTTCCAAGGCGATTGTGATTTTTTCCATGCAACTTTAGTTTCTTTTGCCCCTTCGATACAGAAAAGCATGGGAGATTCTTGATTTTTAAGCGAGATATGAATTTCGGCTTGTAACATATCATTTCAGGATAAAAACTCGTTTTTTCACGGAATTGTAGATGAAATTACGTTACTTTGGCTTGTCTCCAGAAAGATTGGAATTTTTTTCTGCAACTTTTGTTTCTGTTGCCC
Organism: Campoplex capitator; assembly: GCA_037576405.1. Classification (NCBI taxonomy): domain Eukaryota; kingdom Metazoa; phylum Arthropoda; class Insecta; order Hymenoptera; family Ichneumonidae; genus Campoplex; species Campoplex capitator. The sequence continues at coordinate 97,039 of JARBWI010000104.1, read as the reverse complement.
TTTTGAGATGGAAAAGCATGAGAGAATCTTGATTTTTAGGCGAGATATTAATTTCGGCTTCTAACATCTAAGATCCAATTTCAGGATAAAAACTCTTTTTTTCACGAAATTATAAAAAAAAAAAAATAATAATTTTACTTTTTGTCAACAACGAGGTAAAGTCTTGATATTCTTCATTACCTTTGAAGGAATACCATGAGAATAAGAGGTGTCAGTTTTTATCATATTCTCGTTGAGTTTCAAAGAGTTATAGCAGAATTTTATGGGTACTCCAAAACAACATATTAGGCAATGCGGACAAATTTAAACCCGAATCCTACCTTAGCAATTAAATTAAGTCATTAAAACTATCAGATAAGGACAGTTGTATCAGTTGCATTAGTCTCGCACAAATCTCAATGCAACCAGAACCATAGCGACCATGGAAGGAACTTATTGAACATAAAAAATGTTTCAATTTATTATGCCGAATCGAAGCCAAAAATCTGCTGCATTCCGATGATACATATTTTGATACTTCCGGAAAAAGAGCGATGATTGATTGCTGAAACAGATTTTTTTATTCATTTTGCCAAAATAGAAGTCGAAGGGTGACAAATCATAATGGTCACTCGATCTAACAAAATTGGAAACATTTTAATAGTATCATCATTTTCTGAAGACGGAAATTCGTATTCTATCCAAAAATGTTCTTCCGATGACATTTTGTGATCATATTTAAATATCATAATACTACCATCAACGATGAAAAGTGGAAATACTTACAAATAGTACACATGTTACTTCACGAAATTATCAAAGTTTGCAGTTATCTGCTGCATTCCAATTATCTACTTTTTGATACTTACAGAAAAAAAACCGGCGAAAGACTTTTTGAATTAAATATGCCAGAACTCAAGAGGGTGAGCTCAAAAATACAGCGCACTCCAAGCTTAACGAAAATGAGTAGCCGATGACATTTGTAACAAATTTTTTAATTCATATGCCATAGTTGAAGCTAAAAAGTGAAGACACTTGACACACAAGCCGCTTCACAGAAATGTCCAAGTTTGTAGGTATCCGCTGTATTCCAATGCTTCATATGTTGCTTCAAGAAATTTTCAAAAGTTGTATTCGTTGCATTCTGATTAAAGAATTTTTCATATCATCAGAAAAAGTTTATCCGAAGACTTCCCCCGAAACAACTTCCGTTTTCAAGCCAGAAATTTCAATCCCATCCAAAAATGTGCCTCCGATGACTTTTTATAATAGTTTTTCAAACTCTCATTACCACAATCAAATCTGAACAGCGGAAATACTTAGCACACTTGTCGCTGCAAAAAATTTCCAAAGTTTGCAGGTGTCCGCTGCATTCTACTTATCTAGTTTTTGATACTAATAGAATGAAAACAACAGAAAACCATTTGAAACCACTTTTCCAATTCTTCATGCCAGTACTAAAGAAGGAATGCAAAAAAACACAGCGTACTTCAAGTCCAACAGGATTCAAAACTTTTTCAGGCATCGGTGATGGGGTTTCAAAGACAGCAATTTCGATCCTAGCTGTTCAAGAACAAGCCGCTGAAGACTTTCATAACAAGTTTCCCAATTCATATGTCACAGTTGGAGCCAAAAAGTGGAAATACTTGGTACACATGTCGCTTCGCAGAAATTCTAAACTTTATAGGTATCCGCTGCATACCGATGACAGAATTTTGATCCTACTGAAGAAAAAGTACCCGGCGATGACTTCCTGAAATATTTTTTTCAAATTCCTAATGACACATGCAGTAAAGGAAAGTGAATGAACATAGTGCACATTGAGTCCAACGAAATTCAGTAATTTCTGTCGTTTCCGTGGCTATTCGCAGACAAAATTTTGAGCGCATCGAAAAGTAAGCAGTCAAAGACTTTTTGTTATGAATTCATAAATCAATAATTCTACAATAAGAGATGGAAAGTGGGAAAACTCAATGTACTGGTCGCTTCATAAAGTTCTGAAACTTTGTAGGTGCTCGCTGCATCTCACCGATACCAATTTTGATACTCTCAGAAAAAAAGCACCCGAAGACTTTTCAAAATAACTTTTAAATATCATTATACACAATCGGAGCGGAAAGTGAATAATTTGGCATACACTGAACCCAAAACATTTCTTAAAGTTCGGGTGTATTCATTAGATCACAATGAGAAACAATTTTATCCTGTCAATTAACGAGCAACTAAAGTCTTTTTGTAACAAATCTTTCAACTTATGTTGCCGCAGTGGAAACAAAGAAGTATAATTGCACAGCAAACACATTTTCCAGCAAACTGGTGAAACTTGACATCGTACACTACGTGTCGATGCGGAAATAAATGGACCAAAGAGCACGACCAAATTGAATAAAGATAACTCCCGTCTTTTTGCCCTGCGGGCAGTCTGGAGTTAAAAAATATGACAGTTCAATAGATAATGATGAAACAATAAATATAATCAGCACACATTTATTGTGATTTTTTATTCGAATTCATCAATAAATCAATACATATATACAATAATTGCGGGTTCCCGAAAAGAAATTTTTGACTCCAAGTTTTAGGTTAACCTAGATTTATCGCAGCTGGGTAATAAAAACGCTTTTAAATATTGATGGCACTTGAATAACTTTTTTGATGTTTATTATGTACGTCAGGTTTTCTTAATATTATGACACCACACCACCAATTTTAATAAAATAAATAGATAGACCCAACAACAAATTTGTTGATAACGATTCATTTCTCTCAGTGTAAAAGGTTAATCGGAATACGGATTATAACACGGTGTAAAAGTTCACTGCAACAACATAACCGTGATTTCTAAAGAACGTTTATTTTTTCTATTATTTTTTATCACTCATTAACTGTACTTTTTATCAAATCGCGGCTGGTTTCATTTTATTATGACACTGACACCCGTCTATCGTTTTTCGAATTTTTTCATGCTGCTGTGTAGGCCGCTACGTTTCACTGATACGTCTGAGTTCACTGAGTATGCGTGCGTCAGACCAACCAATCAGAAACTCGAGAGGCATCAAAATGCCTCTGATGGTGTTATATACAGACACGTCAATTCTTGAATGTGTTAGTTTTTTTCAAGATTTTGCAAAATCTTGAGCCCGTGCAAAGTTTTTTCTCAGCAATTACGCGACCGATCATGCTGATTTTGGGCGCAATCGAAAGAGAATTTCATAATTAGCTAAAAGTTCAATTTTTAAGTTCCTCAATTGCTTCTGAGCTTCGTAATTCAATAAAATGACATGCCGATTTTACCCCCACCACCGCGAAAAGTTTTGTTTCGAGAAAGTATAGTCTCGGCGAGCTCGGGCCAGCAGACGACAGGGCTGTCAATGTACTTGTCCCGAGACTCTACCGAGTCTCTTGATATGACGAAACCGGAGCTGACTTTTGTTATGTTTGTCAATTAAAACATTTCTTGTACTTATTTTCCAGTCTTAAGACAGTTTTTAGTCATTCAATTCAACAGTACTATCATAAATAAAGATCTGATGATTGAAGTTTCACCGAAGTCAAAAAGTTTTCATAATTCAGACTAAAAAAACTTGTTTACGTTCACTTTGTATGGAATCCGATACAACGAAACCTACTGAATGAACAGAATTGATTTTGACTGAATTTGAAAATTGATTATGTTTTTCTAGATTGTTCACCGGTGCCGCACACACATTCAACACTAAGCTTTAATGAAGACATAGAAAATGAATAGTTCGTTGTATGTTTATCATATTTAAACTGACGAACAAGAATAATGGTGGATGGCGATGGTGAATTTCTTTTGATAGAAGCTGCGGATGTTTTGCCACGCTGGGCAACTCCGTAAGCTTGCCAGGATTGACTATTGTGAGAAATCGTGAGTTGACACGTTGTGCTCATGTCAGAATGATAACAGCCAAAACATTAACGGATTCATTGAGAAGCGTTACCGACAAGCTTCACAATATCTCTGTATTATCAGACAAAGTTCGAGCTGCTTTAAAAAGATGTATTTCTGTCTATCCGGCTGAAATACAAAAGAAAGGACACAAAGCACGTGCTTTTTTACCTGAAAAAGCTGCTTCCATTCATTATGCGATTGATATGGAAGGCAATTTTCCATGACATTGAAGTCCGCACCATTGAAATGTAAAAAAATCTATTGTTATTTAGTACAGTCCAAAGTTCATATCCTGTGGTTGGTTGATGATTGAAACATATTTTTTACAGGTCAAATATATTTACAAGAGTCGGTTGATAACTTCGGAACTCGGTGTGACCGAGCACATCGAAGGTGATGAATGCGAATTTGCTGTATAGACAGAGAGAGGTCCGACGAGCGATACGAGGGTCGTTCTACGTGCTAATTCTTTAGAAGCTAAACAACTTTGGGTTAAGAGACTTCCCGAAGTTATACAGGAGACTTACTTTAGTCTCAGAATGCCTAATAGCCCAGCAAAAAAGAGCTCCAATCGAAGATCCAGCCAGGATCTTGAAGAGTGCACTTCTTTCGATGATAGTGTCGAAAATCTCGATGGAAATTCAGTGGCCTCCTTCGGTTCGACCAACACCACAGATTCTGACAAGGTAAGTGTTTTTCTTCCCTGTACACTGATACGAAAATTGAAAATATTCGAAAATTTCGAGTTATTCGAATGATTCGCTTGACTTGATCACAATTGCACTTGCAATCATTATTATTACTGAATTATTCAAGTGATACAATAATGTTGTGTCAGTCACAAAACTGATGAAATTTTAATATTTTCGTTATCATTAATTGTTTAATTAAATGTGGCTGAATATCAAATTTCAAACTTTTAAAAAAATTATCGACAAATCTGTTTCTGATTCCAAAAAAATCTCGTTCGAGCACAACAAAAAACTTCATTCAAATACAAAAGAAAATTCATGAACAATGATTTTGCAATGAATTTGACTGAACTTCAATAAACATTTTATTTAAATTGTATTCTTGAAATCAATTTGAATTCCAAGTGCATTCTGATTGATTTATCGAAAATCATTGGAATAAAATATAAATTTGTTATTACCTTAAAATTTAAAGTTAAATTTCAATAGAGAATTTTTCAAATCAATTTAAATTGAATTTATATCGAATACTCGAAATAACTCAGAAATGCATTTCAACTAAATTTTCAAAATCAATTACAATTGAATATTAATTTGAATTAAAAAAAAAAAAAAACAACAATATAATGATTTTTAAACGAATGAAAATGAATGAAAAATCAGTCATGTTTGAAATGAATTGAAATTGAATTATATTCGAAATTTTAGAGTACTTTTTTGATGTTTTTTTCATATTTTGCCGTAAATAATCTATTTTTTTTCTCAGGTTGACTGTACGAAGCGCTTTTTTACAATCCGGGTTTTTTCGTCACGTGTGGTATGATTGGAAGAAGTGGAGCAATGTTATTTTTAATTGCACTGATATTGCAGAGAAAAGCGGATAAAGAGGACAGACCAAAGAGGATAGATGTTGTCTCAACGAAAAATAAATATATTTACATATTTTTTTATAATTGGATAGTAACTGCAATTTTATTATTATCGTCATAATTCATGTCTGTTATCGCATGATTGTTGTTTGCTTAATTTTTATTTGTTCCGATTTAATTTCTAGGATTCTACTTTATAATAAATGAATCAAGAGACTCGGTAGAGTCTCGGGACAAGTACATTGACAGCCCTGTCGTCTGCTGGCCCGAGGCTCGCCGAAACTATACTTTCTCGAAACAAAACTTTTCGCGGTGGTGGGGGTAAAATTGGCATGTCATTTTATTGAATTACGAAGCACAGAAGCAATTGAGGAACTCAAAAATTGAACTTTTAGCTAATTAAGAAATTCTCTTTCGATTGCGCCCAAAATCAGCATGATCGGTCGCGTAATTGCTGAGAAAAAACTTTGCACGGGCTCAAAATTATGCAAAAGTTACCAACACATTCAAGAATTTGACGTGTCTGTATACAACACCATGATAGGCCTCATCGCACGCCTCAAGACACATTTTCATCAAAGTCAGTCTCCAGTGACAGCTGGAGAGAGAGAGAGAGAGAGAGAGAGAGCAATGACTACTACGTTCACACGGAACTCTTATTGCGGATTAATTAATCGGGTTTATTATGCCCGATATATATGGGGCATTCCATGCCAAATCAGCCACTTCAGAACCTTACAGTTTTTAAATTAGCTCAAATTTTTTTATAATGTTCTATGTATTGAATGAGCCTTTCTTGATTTTTTTCAAATTTTTCCCTCGATTGCCTAACGAGATATATTTTTTCCAAAAATTCGATGGTTTTTTTTTCAAAAGCTCACAACTCTTCGAAAAATGGACGGAATCGAACTTATTTTTTTTCAAAATTTTGGTTTTTTATTGTACTTTTTGAGTGTGATAACGAAAAAATTATAGTTGAATTTTTTTCTCTATTTTTATTCAGGTTGAAGAACAAAATCGACGATTTCAAGATGATTACATATTTTGATTTTTTTCAAAAAATTTTCAAAAAAACTTGGACAAAATTGAAGATTTTTAAGACCAGTTACACCGTGGGCACGCTATATCTTCGATTCGATTTCGTATTTCAAAATTTTTTTTTTCGTTTTTTCAGTAAATTAAAATCAAATTCAACAGTCACACAATCCACAATGCTGTTTTCCTAACACTAGAAATTTTCTCCCATCATTAGATTGTGAATTGCATTCGTTTTTTTTTTTTTTTTTTTACTAATTTCTTCTTGGAAATGAAAAATTCCGCCATGAATGAAAAAGTATATCAGTACTCCATACATATTGTTCGTTTTCAATGAGAAATGAATAAATTTTTTTGGCGTTTAAACAATTTGTGCACTCTGAATACTTTTGGAAAAGAATAATCTTTCACAATCAAGGTATTCTCTCCATACTTTTCGTTGTAGTCGTACGTCGATCGACGTACCAAACCACTACGGTCGATCCATTAGTTTTGTCTCAGCAACACGGTCATTTTTGATGATATCAGAGGAACAGTAAAGAAGATTGTTGCACGAGGAGCGTCCAATTGCTGATCACTAAACAAATAATAACACCATCTGTTCTATACGAATGGGCCTGTGGACCCCTAAACCTCCCTAATATAGCGGTTAATTTTTTTCAGTGGAAGACTACGGTGTTGCTGAGACAGAACTAATCAATCGATTTAAACGTACGACTACAATCGAAGGTACTGAGAGAATCCACAGTATGATCCCAATAAAGATGGTACCACCCATTATGGAAGATTATTCTTTTTAAACAGAATTCAGAGTGCACAAATTGTTAACCATCAAAAGAATAAATTTATTTCTCATTGAATAGGATCAATATGTATAGAGAACTGATTCACTCCTTCATTCATTGCGTAATTTTTCATTACTAAGAAGAAATTGGTAAAAAAAAAAAAAAAAAAAAAAAAAACGAATGCGATTCACAATCTAATGATGGGAGAAAATTTCTAGTGTTAGGAAAACAGCATTGTGGATTGTGTGACTGTTGAATTTGATTTTAATTTACTGAAAAAACGAAAAAAAAAATTTTGAAATACGAAATCGAATCGAAGATATAGCGTGCCCACGATGTAACTGGTCTTAAAAATCTTCAATTTTGTCCAAGTTTTTTTGAAAATTTTTTGAAAAAAATCAAAATATGTAATCATCTTGAAATCGTCGATTTTGTTCTTCAACCTGAATAAAAATAGAGAAAAAATTCAACTATAATTTTTTCGTTATCACACTCAAAAAGTACAATAAAAAACCAAAATTTTGAAAAAAAAAAGTTCGATTCCGTCCATTTTTCGAAGAGTTGTGAGCTTTTGAAAAAAAAATCATCGAATTTTTGGAAAAAATATATCTCGTTAGGCAATCGAGGGAAAAATTTGAAAAAAATCAAGAAAGGCTCATTCAATACATAGAACATTATAAAAAAATTTGAGCCAATTCAAAAACTGTAAGGTTCTGAAGTGGCTGATTTGGCATGGAATGCCCCATATGTACACTACCGTCGGAAAGTTTCCGGACAAAAGTCGGAAAAAGTTGCCACACTCTTTTTCATGTTATTCCGTCGATAACGTAGATAAATTAATTTAATAAACGGCATTTTAAAGGGAAGAAATCCCATTTCATTTTGCTTTTTTTGAAAAATTTTTGCGATTTTTTTTACGACTAGGACGTCATTTTGAAAACGACCATTTTTCGTCTTTTTTTTCCTTTTCACAGAGCGACCGCGTTTTCAGTAGAAATTTTTTTTTCAAATTTCTTTGACCGGATCTTGAAAAGGCACAACTCAAGCTTCAATTTCGTTTTTTATAAAATCCGTTACGATTTTTTTTGAAAAAGTTATCATGTTTTTGGCGAAAAAAGACGGAATTCAGAAATTCCTGCGTAACACGAAAACTATCACATTTAGAAAAAAATCTTAGAAGAGTGAAAAGTTGCCTCTGAGATTGTTCTAGTCACTCGATTTTTTTCAGATTTTTTTTCCGAAATTTTTTTTTTTCATTTAATTTAGTCGAACTCCAGGTCTATAAATTTCCGTAATTTAAAAACTATGGGTTTTTTGACCAAAAGTCCATGTACAAAAAAGTTTTATTTCTTCATTTTGAACATTTTGGAATTTTTTCAGATTTTTTTTCTCCGATGATGTTCATCATCATCGTCAACATCGTCGGATAAAAAAATTCGAAAAAAAATCTGAAAAAATTCCAAAACTTTTAAAATGAAGAAATAAAACTTTTTTGTCCCTGGACTTTTGGTCAAAAAACTCATAGTTTTCAAATTACGGAAATTGATAGACCTGGAGTTCGACTAAAATAAATGAAAAAAAAAAATTTCGGAAAAAAAATCTGAAAAAAATCGAGTGACTAGAACAATCTCAGAGGCAACTTTTCACTCCTCTAAGATTTTTTTCTAAATGTGATAGTTTTCGTGTTACGCAGGAATTTCTGAATTCCGTCTTTTTTCGCCAAAAACATGATAACTTTTTCAAAAAAAATCGTAACGGATTTTATAAAAAACGAAATTGAAGCTTGAGTTTTGCCTTTTCAAGATCCGGTCAAAGAAATTTGAAAAAAAAATTTCTACTGAAAACGCGGTCGCTCTGTGAAAAGGAAAAAAAAAGACGAAAAATGGTCGTTTTCAAAATGACGTCCTAGTCGTAAAAAAAATCGCAAAAATTTTTCAAACAAGCAAAATGAAATGGAATTTCTCCCCTTTAAAATGCCGTTTATTAAATTAATTTATCTACGTTATCGACGGAATAACATGAAAAAGAGTGTGGCAACTTTTTCCGACTTTTGTCCGGAAACTTTCCGACGGTAGTGTATATACACCCCATTATAACCAAATCGGAATAAGAGTGCCGTGTAAGCGTAGTGTATGACATCTACAACGGTTATTAACGGAGTTTTGACATAATCAAGTGCAGGACGTCCGAAAAAATTCGATTAATGGATTTAATAAAAATATTCAACGGAGATTCTGAGTGAAGTTCTGTAATGATAAAGTGCGAGATTAGCGAGTAAATTGGATAAATTGTTAAAAATAATGATCTCAGTATAAACTTTTGAACAGACTGGTAAGCATTTTTTTTTGTGATCCTGTGTATTCAAATCTCGCAGTGAACATATTCATCTACAAAATATAAAAATTCAAAATAAAATCAACAGTTATGGGTTATATTCACAAGCTACAAGTGCGGATTGTAATTATATACAGTCTCCATAGGAGTTTATATGAACCAAAATATTTAAGAATTTTAGAAAAAAGAAGTGATATAATCGCAAAAATCCCCTCACGGGGAAAAAAACGTGGACAAGTACATTGGTGGTCCCTTGTTTCCCTATGATATTAAAAAAATCCAAAACGCCGCTTAGAAGAATTCAAAAAAAGTTACAAAATAAGTTGAGATCTGTTGAAATATACGTGGCCAAATACGGGAAGCTTTACTGCGTTTCAATAAATTTCCAAAGACGGTTTGATGTTTATAGAAAAAATAATCAAGTTTGGAAATTCAACTATGTCACCAACCAAATTGCAAACGTAAAAAAATAAGATCGTAAAAAAATTCTGAACGAAGTACTTGGCGAATTCTTGATCATGATCTATACACTACGCTTATTTCATGGAAAAATCCTCGCCAAGTACTTCGTTCAGAATTTTTTGACGATCTTATTTTTTTACGTTTGCAATTTGGTTGGTGACATAGTTGAATTTCCAAACTTGATTATTTTTTCTATAAACATCAAACCGTCTTTGGAAATTTATTGAAACGCAGTAAAGCTTCCCGTATTTGGCCACGTATATTTCAACAGATCTCAACTTATTATGTAACTTTTTTTGAATTCTTCTAAGCGGCGTTTTGGATTTTTTTAATATCATAGGGAAACAAGGGACCACCAATGTACTTGTCCACGTTTTTTTCCCCGTGAGGGGATTTTTGCGATTTCATTATTTCATCGTCAAAATGCGATTGATAAAAAACGAAAAAAATGAATGTAAATTTGCAATGGTTTGATTTTTTTGCAATAAACTCATTTCACAAACGTTTTTTAGTTTCTCATTATACTCGATCTTCTCATTCTCATTATAAGCGATCTTTCATGAAAGTATTCAAACAGAATATTATATTCTATTTTTATATTTATGTTATTCTTTTTCTTGAGAAAAAAAAATCAGATGATCAAATTCAATATTGAAGTCCTCAACTATTGAAAATTTATATGATGGAAACGCTATCAAATTCAATATTGAAGTCCTCAACTATTGACAATTTATATGATGGAAGCGCTATGAAAATTTTCTTATTGTATTATATTTCTTTCAATGTTTCATTAGCCGGATAACATTTTTTCAATATTTAATTTCTGTTATGCCGGATAACATTTTTTTCAATATTCAATTTCTGTTATCTCTGTAGAGTGTGAAATGGCAAAAATCCCCTCATGGGGAAAAAACCCGGACAAATACATTGATGGTCCCTCGTTTTCCGATGATATCACAAAAATTGTACAAAAATCCAAAAATTCACTTTCTTTATTTATTTCTTTGCATCTATTTGTACGGAAAAAATTAATTCAAACATTAGAAACGACATAGAATTGGTGTCTAACAATAATTAATAGTCGAAAAAATAACTAAAAAAAGGTAGCCATTTGAGTTACGTGCAGCTGTAAAAATTATGATATCAATACGAGGACAAGTATTTATTGGTTATTGAGAAGATATCAACATTGACGTATACTAAAAATCCTCAACAAAATTATCAACTTTTAATATCTGAAAATTGTGTTTAAATAAGTGCTAACGATACGTGTCTGGCCCATTACTTTTTATTATAATTGCTATTCAAATGGAAATCAAATTGAAGGTGGAACAATGTGTTACGTTTCGGCGGCAGAAACTTATAAGAAAATCAATTCTTCTCCGAATTTCAGGATGAAAACCCTGGTATCAAACACGACATTCGACGTCGATTCAATCGGAATTAATTGTGTTTAAATGCGTCTTAAGAGTACTTGTCCGGCCCATCACTTTTTATTCAAATTCCTCATTCAAAGAAAAATCAGGGGTCTCTCAGAAATGGATCACAAGTATGTACACGGAGCAAATTAAAAAGTGAGAACTACCGTTACCGTATAGAAACCAGGGACGACCTTGAATGATTGGAAATTTCTACAGAGCATAGTGTACAATTGCCGAGAAATGAAATTAACTTCCTTATAACAGACATGGGAATGTGTTTTAATTCCATAAATATACAAAGTTTGCAAGGTGAAAGTTATCAACCATTCAAAAGGATCTCCAGTTTCTATTACGGTAACAATAATTTCTAACCTTAAATTTTTTCCTCGAACTTATTAATAGTTGGTAAAAGCTTGAATTGCACTTTTCTAATCAATATCTTCATGCCTAGCTCTCGAGGACTCAATAATAAAATGATCGAATCAATATTATTTTGTATGAAGTTTCCGTGATACGAAAACTTTTGATTGATATTGAACGATTTTCCCATGGCTTGCATTGATCTTCCAACCATTTACCAGTGTTAATTTGGATCTCTGACCAATAAATTGTAGCTTTTACTAATGTGATAAGCTTTAATGCTCACAGTACAACTTCTCGATAATATAAAACTTTTTATTGCTTTAGTTTACACTGGAGAACTCGATGCTTATAAATTTCAGACTAAAGTGAAATTCAACCACGTGTAAACGTGTGAAACGTATAAGAGTACACGTCTATCTACGGATATATTTCACTCCAGTCTGAGGTAATTCTGGGACGCGTGCTCCGGTGTGACCTAAGCTATTGCTGCGATGTTTTACGGAGTCGCATCTCAAGGAAATTTACAACCGCCTAAGCCTTATATACGTGTAATTTTGTCAAAACTACGAAAACGATGACATCCCGTTTGAATCGACATTAAAAATGTTGTTCATGATACAAAGGTATCCTGCAATTCGGAGAACAATGATTTCCTCATGAAACTCTGCTGCTGAAGAATACCAAGCCTCAATTTTTCATTCGATTTTTCTTTGAATGAGGAATTTGAATAAAAAGTGATGGGCCGGACAAGTACCCTTAAGACGCATTTAAACACAATTAATTCCGATTGAATCGACGTCGAATGTCGTGTTTGATACCAGGGTTTTCATCCTGAAATTCGGAGAAGAATTGATTTTCTTATAAGTTTCTGCCGCCGAAACGTAACACATTTTTCCACCTTTAATTTGATTTCCATTTGAATAGCAATTATAATAAAGTAATATAATAAAGTAATATTGATTCGATCATTTTATTATTGAGTCCTCGAGAGCTAGGCATGAAGATATTGATTAGAAAAGTGCAATTCAAGCTTTTACCAACAATTAATAAGTTCGAGGAAAAAATTTAAGGTTAGAAATTATTGTTACCGTAATAGAAACTGGAGATCCTTTTGAATGGTTGATAACTTTCACCTTGCAAACTTTGTATATTTATGGAATTAAAACACATTCCCATGTCTGTTATAAGGAAGTTAATTTCATTTCTCGGCAATTGTACACTATGCTCTGTAGAAATTTCCAATCATTCAAGGTCGTCCCTGGTTTCTATACGGTAACGGTAGTTCTCACTTTTTAATTTGCTCCGTGTACATACTTGTCATCCATTTCTGAGAGACCCCTGATTTTTCTTTGAATGAGGAATTTGAAAAACCCAAAAATTCCCCTCGGGAAAAAAAAGGTCGGGACAAGTACATTGATGATCCCTTGTTTCCTGATATCAAAAAAGTGTTAAAAAAAATTTCATAAAAAAAATCATGAACCTTACTGAGAATAATTTCAAAACAATTGAAAAAAGTCTCACAAATCAGCAAAAAACATAATTAAAAAAAAAAAATTACAAATCTGTAGTTATTCTGTAAAGTGGAAAAAAAATTCAAATAAAACGTGAGAAAATCTTAAATACACCACTCGAAAACATTGCAGACGTAAATAACCAAAAAATCTCGCTTGAAAACATTTTAAAAACCGATGCCCTATTCTTCTCATCTTATTATAAAGAAGGAATGACTGAATGCATTGAAAAAGTTTCCATCCAAGTTACGTATTTATTGGTAATTCGGAATATTTATTCCTATCGGACGGATCAAGAACTTGAAACAGTTTTTATGAATCAAAAAAGTTACCAAGTTATGGGCAGTACTAAAATTTATGATATCAACTCGAGGCCAAGTATTTATTTGTAATTCGGAGTATTCAATTCTACGGGACGCATCAGAAACTTGAAAAAGTTCTGAAGAATCAAAAAAATTATCATCTACGTTGAGTCCAGCACTAAAAATTATGATATCAATTCGAGGACAATTATTTTATTAGTAATTTGCAATTTTACAGTAATGAAATTATGTTCTTATAAGAGTTGAGAATACTCGTCCGGCTCAGAACGTTTTATCGAAATTGCTAAAAAATCAACAACCATGAAAAACCCGAAAATCTTGCTTTCCTACAATTAGAACGATACCAACTCATTTTTTCAAAACATATTCTGGCCCAAGGAATAGTGAGGTCATGAGTTACTTTTTGACAGCAGAAACTTATAAGGAATCTTCCTGCCCATGACTTTTTGATAAAATGGCTAATCCAAAAAATACACATCGAAGCGGAAGTCATTTGTTACTTTATGGTGGTAGAGACTTATAAAAAAATCAATTCGTCTCCGACTTTAAGAATCCCCTGATATCATTCACAACATTCGACGTCGATTCGATCGGTACAAATATGTTCAAATACGTGTTAAAAGTACTTGTCCGGCCCATCACTTTTTATTCAAATTGCTCATTCAAATGAAAATCCAAAAAGAAGTTAATTCGTGTATTCATTTCATGGAATAGTAATACTAGCCGCAACCGCGTCTCTCAATATAAGAACTAAATTTTCTTCGAATTCAAGGAAACGCTCGTTTCATACTCAACGTTTGACAATGATTTTAACCGGTTTAAATTGTGTCCATAAATCAACTCGAAAATTTTTTGGAATGCAACGTATTTTCAGTTTAATGTTCTCAGCAGTAGCATAGGTTGTTTCTTATACCGAATATAATTTATTTGCTAAAAGAAACGAAGAGTAAAAAATGCCGTAATTGCAATGTAATCTAGGGGAATATCCTCGATAATTTCTTAAAATGCGACTTATTATCACTTTCATGTTCTCAGCAATAGTATAGGTTGGTTCTTACACCGAATAGAATTCGTTCGCTGAAAGAAATGAGGAGTAAAAAATGTCGTCATTGCAATATAATCTGAGGGGTTATCCTAGATGATTAGAAATTTTTATTGTGCGAAGCGCATTTTTTCATGGATGCACAATAAAATCCCTTGTATATTACAGGAAAGTTCCATTATATTTTTTTACAATTGGTACAATTAAGTTAAAATACCTGAAGGTATTTTTCTCAATTCCCTGATTTTTATTCCCCTGATTCAAGAGCCCTGATTTTTATTTGAATGAGCAATTTGAATAAAAAGTGATGGGCCGGACAAGTACTTTTAACACGTATTTGAACATATTTGTACCGATCGAATCGACGTCGAATGTTGTGAATGATATCAGGGGATTCTTAAAGTCGGAGACGAATTGATTTTTTTATAAGTCTCTACCACCATAAAGTAACAAATGACTTCCGCTTCGATGTGTATTTTTTGGATTAGCCATTTTATCAAAAAGTCATGGGCAGGAAGATTCCTTATAAGTTTCTGCTGTCAAAAAGTAACTCATGACCTCACTATTCCTTGGGCCAGAATATGTTTTGAAAAAATGAGTTGGTATCGTTCTAATTGTAGGAAAGCAAGATTTTCGGGTTTTTCATGGTTGTTGATTTTTTAGCAATTTCGATAAAACGTTCTGAGCCGGACGAGTATTCTCAACTCTTATAAGAACATAATTTCATTACTGTAAAATTGCAAATTACTAATAAAATAATTGTCCTCGAATTGATATCATAATTTTTAGTGCTGGACTCAACGTAGATGATAATTTTTTTGATTCTTCAGAACTTTTTCAAGTTTCTGATGCGTCCCGTAGAATTGAATACTCCGAATTACAAATAAATACTTGGCCTCGAGTTGATATCATAAATTTTAGTACTGCCCATAACTTGGTAACTTTTTTGATTCATAAAAACTGTTTCAAGTTCTTGATCCGTCCGATAGGAATAAATATTCCGAATTACCAATAAATACGTAACTTGGATGGAAACTTTTTCAATGCATTCAGTCATTCCTTCTTTATAATAAGATGAGAAGAATAGGGCATCGGTTTTTAAAATGTTTTCAAGCGAGATTTTTTGGTTATTTACGTCTGCAATGTTTTCGAGTGGTGTATTTAAGATTTTCTCACGTTTTATTTGAATTTTTTTTCCACTTTACAGAATAACTACAGATTTGTAATTTTTTTTTTTTAATTATGTTTTTTGCTGATTTGTGAGACTTTTTTCAATTGTTTTGAAATTATTCTCAGTAAGGTTCATGATTTTTTTTATGAAATTTTTTTTAACACTTTTTTGATATCAGGAAACAAGGGATCATCAATGTACTTGTCCCGACCTTTTTTTTCCCGAGGGGAATTTTTGGGTTTGATATCACGGCTTTTTTCTCCAAAATTTTTCAACTTTTTTTGATGGCTATAAGATTTTGGTTCAAATTTCTATGGGTAATTTCGTTAGTACATTTTTAAATATTCTATGCTCATAGTACAGATATGCCTAACTCAAAAATTGTATATTGCGAACTTTTTTCCGCACCGCCACAGGGGTAGAGTTCCAGGCGCGTTTTTTTTTAACATAGTATTCCCAAGAGGCCCAATTCACATCTCATCGTTTGCAAATTCGTTGCTAGTTCATCCGTAGTTGGACCGTCTCTGCAAGTTGAGATGAGTAACGACTGGGGCTATTGATAAGATTCAAGTCAACATGCTACATTGAATAGTAAAAATGATAAATAAAAAAACGTTGCCTTGACTTGTCTCCCGGGCAATGAGGATTTTTTTTCTGCAACTTCAATATCTTTTGCCTATTCGAGACGCAAAAGCATGGGAGAATCTCGATTTTTAGGCGAGATATGAATTTCGGCGTGTAACATCTAATTTCAGAATGAAAACTCGTTTTTTCTCGAAATTGTAAATGGAAAAACGTTATCATGATAACTTTTTGTGATTATATTTGAAATTCATAATACTACAATTAACGATGAAAAGTGGAAATACTCACAATTAGCACACATGTCACTTTACAAAATTGTCAAAGTTTGCAGACATCTTCTGCATTCCAATTATCTACACTATCGTCGGAAAGTTTCCGGACAAAAATCCGAAAAAGTTCCCGCACTCTTTTTCGTGTTATTCCATCGATAATGTGGATAAATGAATTTAATGAACGGTGTTTTGAAGGAGAGAAATGCCATTTTAATTATCTTTTTTTGAAAAATTTTTGCGATCTTTTTCACATCTAGGACGTCATTTTGAAAACTACCATTTTTCGATTTTTTTCCCCTTTTACAGAGCGATCGCGATTTCAGTAGAATTTTTTTTTCGTATTTCTTTGACCGGATCTTAAAAAGGTAAAGCTTAAGCTTTAATTTCGTTTTTTATTCCAAATCTGGTACGATTTTTCAATAAAAAGTTATCATGTTTTTGTCGAAAAAAAAAACGAATATCAGAAATTCTTGCATATCACGAAAACTATCCCAAGTAGAAAAAAATCTCAGAGAAGTGAAAAGTTGCCTTCAAGATTGCTCTAGTCACTAGATTTTTTTCAGATTTTTTTTCCGAATTTTTTTTTTCCATCGATTCCAGTCGAACTCCAGGAATATCAATTTCCGTAATTTGAAAACTATGAATTTTTTTACCGAAAGTCCAGGTACAAAAAAGTTCATTTCTTCATTTTGAACGTGTTGGAATTTTTTCAGATGTTTTTCGAATTTTTTTATCCAACGATGTTTATTTCGAATTCGGGATTGGATTGAAATATTATGAGGGATAAAAGTTCTATATTTCGGTTTCGAGAGGTTTTAAATTTTTGTAGACTAATTTCATCTCTTACCGATTAAACTTTTGTCTCGTCGAATAAACCGTCTGTGATACTCGGCACTTTTTCGACTATACGCAGCATCCTTTCAACGAGTCTCTCGAAAATATACGGCGACTTCCCTTCATTAATTCTTTCACGACACAAGTTCAATCAGTAAGTGGAGAAACTAGGCTTTGAAAATCCAAAACCTTTTCAAATTGAAATATAAAACTTTTATCCCCCATAATATTTCAATTAAATCCCAAATTCGAAATAAACATCGTCGGATTAAAAAATTCGAAAAAAATTCCAACGAGTTTGAAATAAAGAAATAAAACTTCTTGTACTTGAACTTCTGGTAAAAAAACCCATAGTTTTCGAATTACGGAAATTGACATACCTGGAGTTCGACTAGAATTAATGAAACAAAAAATTTCTGAAAAAAGTCTAGTGCTGGCTAGAACAATCTTGGAGGCAACTTTTCACTCCTCCTCTGAGATTTTTTTCTACATGTGATAGTTTTCGTGTTACGCAGGAATTTCTGAATTTCGTCTTTTTTCGCAAAAAACATGATAACTTTTTTTGAAAGAAGAAAAAAACGGAGTTGAAACTTTGCCTTTTTTAAATCCGGTCAAAGAAATTCGAAAAATAAAATTCTACTGAAAACGCGGTCGCTCTGTAAAAGAGAAAAATAAGACGAAAAATGGTCGTTTTCAAAATGACGTACTAGTCGTAAAAAAAATCGCAAAAATTTTTCAAAAAAAGCAAATTGAAATGGGTTTCTTCTTTTTTAAAATTCCGTTCATTAAATTCATTCATCTACATTATCGACGGAATAACACGAAAAAGAGTGTAGGGACTTTTTCAGACTTTTGTCCGCAAACTTTCCGACGGTAGTGTACATTTTGATACTTATAGAAAAAAAGCAGAGGGAGACTTTTCAAAACTACTTTTTGAATTTAATATGCCAGAACTAAAAACGGAGAGCAAAAAATACAGCACACTTCAAGCATAACGGAAATGAGTAGCCAAAGACTTTTGTAATAAATTTTTCAATTCATATGACATAGTCGGAGTCAAAAAGTGGAAATACTTGGCACACAAGCCGCTTCACAGAAATGTCCAAGTTTGTAGGTATCCGCTGTATTCCAATGAATTTCATTTTGATACCATCAGAAACAGAGCATCCAACAACTTTCTGAATTAGCTTTTTTAAATATATTATGAGAAAAGTAAAGTTGAAAAGAGTAAAAAGCATAGTGCACTTTAGAACCAACAAAATTTCAAAGTTTCTTATGTATTTTTCTTAAGATATTTGAGACAAAAATTCTGATTTCATCCAAAAATGAGCAGCGGAAGACTTTTTACAATAAATTTTCCAATCCATATTGCTAAAATTAGTATGAAAAAGTTAAAATCTATGTCGATTCATATGTGAGCAAAAAATTTCCAAAGTTGGCAGGTGTCCGCTGCATTCCAATTATCTATTTTTTGATACTAATAGAATTAAGACAGCAGAAAACCATTTGAAACAACTTTTTTCAATTCTTCATGCCAGTACTAAAGAGGAAAAGCAAAAACCACAGCGTACTTCAAGTCCATTAGAATTCAAAACTTTTTCAGGCATTGATGGGGTTTCAAAGACAGCAATTTAGATCCTAGCTGTTCAAGAACAAGCCGCTGAAGACTTTTATGACAAGTTTTCCAATTCATATGTCACAGTTGGAGCCGAAGAGTGCAAATACTTGGTACACATGTCGCTTCACAGAAATTCCAAAGTTTATAGGTATCCGCTGCATACCAATGATACAAATTTTGATCCTACTGAAGAAAAAGTACCCGATGACTTCCTGAAATCTTCTTTTCGAATTCATTATGACACATATGTCAAAAAGGAAAGTGAATGAATATTGTGCACATTGGGTCGAACGAAATTCAGTCATTTCTGTTGTTTCTGTGACTATTCGCAGATAAAATTTTGAGCGCATCGAAAAGTAAGCAGCCCTAGACTTTTTATTATGAATTTATCAACCAATAATGCTACAATAAGAGATGAAAAGTGGAAAGACTCAACGTACACGTCACTTTATAAAGTTGTGAAACTTTGTAGGTGCTCGCTCCATCTCACCGATACCAATTCTGATACTATCAGAAAAAATGCACCCGAAGACTTTTCAAAGCAACTTTTTGAATTCATTATAAACAACCGGAGCGGAAAGTGAATAACTTAGCATACACTGATCCCAAAATATTTCTTAAAGTTCGGGTGTATCCATTAGGTCACAATGAGAAACATTTTAATCCTGTCAATTAATGAGCAACTAAAGACTTTTTGTAACAAATCTTTTAACTTATGTTGCCGCAGTGGAAGCGAAGAAGTAGCGAACACATTTTAATTCCAACAAACTGGCGAAACTTGGCGTTCGTACACTGCGTATGGATGCGAAAATAAATGGACTAAAGGGCACGACCAAATTGAGTAAAAAAAAATATGACAGCTCAATAGATAATGATGACACAATGAATCTAATCAGCACACATTTATTATGATTTTTTATTTGAATTCATCAATAAATCAATACATATATACAATAATTGCGTATTCCCGGAATGAAATTTCTGACTCCAAGTTATAGGTTATTTATCGCCTAGATTTATCGCAGCTGGGTAATAAAAACGCTTTTAAATATTTATGACACTTGAATAACTTTTTTGATGTTTATTATGTACGTCTGGTTTTCTTAATATTATGACACCACACTACCAATTTTAATGAAATAAATAGATATTATGCACTTCATTAGACGATGAACGTTTTTTTTCATTCATCCGGCACTTCGTTATATGTCGAAACTCAGTTTGTTTATACCATCAAAAATATATAAATATAGATTTTTAATAAAAACACTTCACGAAAGAAAATGACGAAATTAACTAATTCACCACGAATATATTTAGCACACGGTACACACATCCCGAACTTTGCACTGTCAAAACAATTATTTTACATATAGCCGATCACACTTTTTTTGGTTATAGCGGCGAGGTGTGAGTCTGCGACACCGCCGTGAAGTTAGCCCCGAGGACATGAGGCCTTTGATGGTGTTGTATACCGACACGTCAAATACTTGAATGTGTTAGTAGTTTTTGCATAATGTTGACCCTGTGCAAAGTTTTTTCTCAGCTAATATGCCACGAATCATGCTGATTTCGGGCTCAATCGATAGGGAATTTCCTAATTGATCTCCAGTTCAATTTGCAAAGCATCAAATGACTCCTGAGCTTCGTAATTAAACGAAATGACATGCCAAATTTACCCCCACCACCGCGAATCGTTTTATTCAGAGAAAGTATAGTCTCGGCGAGCCTCGGGCCAGCAGACGACAGAGCTGTCAATGTACTTGTCCCGAGACTCTACCGAGTCTCTTGATAAAAAGTGATGGGCCGGACAAGTACTCTTAAGACGCATTTAAACACAATTAATTCCGATTGAATCGACGTCGAATGTCGTGTTTGATACCAGGGTTTTCATCCTGAAATTCGGAGAAGAATTGATTTTCTTATAAGTTTCTGCCGCCGAAACGTAACACATTGTTCCACCTTTAATTTGATTTCCATTTGAATAGCAATTAAATCGCAAAAATCCCCTCACGGGGAAAGAAACGTGGACAAGTACATTGGTGGTCCCTTGTTTCCCTATGATATTAAAAAAATCCAAAACGCCGCTTAGAAGAATTCAAAAAAAGTTACAAAATAAGTTGAGATCTGTTGAAATATACGTGGCCAAATACGGGAAGCTTTACTGCGTTTCAATAAATTTCCAAAGACGGTTTGATGTTTATAGAAAAAATAATCAAGTTTGGAAATTCAACTATGTCACCAACCAAATTGCAAACGTAAAAAAATAAGATCGTGAAAAAATTGTGAACGAAGTACTTGGCGAATTCTTGATCATGATCTATACACTACGCTTATTTCATGGAAAAATCCTCGCCAAGTACTTCGTTCAGAATTTTTTTACGATCTTATTTTTTTACGTTTGCAATTTGGTTGGTGACATAGTTGAATTTCCAAACTTGATTATTTTTTCTATAAACATCAAACCGTCTTTGGAAATTTATTGAAACGCAGTAAAGCTTCCCGTATTTGGCCACGTATATTTCAACAGATCTCAACTTATTTTGTAACTTTTTTTGAATTCTTCTAAGCGGCGTTTTGGATTTTTTTAATATCATAGGGAAACAAGGGACCACCAATGTACTTGTCCACGTTTTTTTCCCCGTGAGGGGATTTTTGCGATTATATCACTTCTTTTTTCTAAAATTCTTAAATATTTTGGTTCATATAAACTCCTATGGAGACTGTATATAATTACAATCCGCACTTTTAGCTTGTGAATATAACCCATAACTGTTGATTTTATTTTGCATTTTTATATTTTGTAGATGAATATGTTCACTGCGAGATTTGAATACACAGGATCACAAAAAAAAATGCTTACCAGTCTGTTCAAAAGTTTATACTGAGATCATTATTTTTCACAATTTATCCAATTTACTCGCTAATCTCGCACTTTATCATTACAGAACTTCACTCAGAATCTCCGTTGAATATTTTTATTAAATCCATTAATCGAAATTTTTCGGACGTCCTGCACTTGATTATGTCAAAACTCCGTTAATAACCGTTGTAGATGTCATACACTACGCTTACACGGCACTCTTATTCCGATTTGGTTATAATGGGGTGTATATACATATATATCGGGCATAATAAACCCGATTAATTAATCCGGAATAAGAGTTCCGTGTGAACGTAGTAGTCATTGCTCTCTCTCTCTCTCTCTCTCTCTCTCTCTCTCTCTCTCTCTCTCCAGCTGTCACTGGAGACTGACTTTGATGAAAATGTGTCTTGAGGCGTGCGATGAGGCCTATCATGGTGTTGTATACAGACACGTCAAATTCTTGGATGTGTTGGTAACTTTTGCATAATCTTGAGCCCGTGCAAAGTTTTTTCTCAGCAATTACGCGACCGATCATGCTGATTTTGGGCGCAATCGAATGAGAATTTCTTAATTAGCTAAAAGTTCAATTTTTAAGTTCCTCAATTGCTTCTGAGCTTCGTAATTCAATAAAATGACATGCCAATTTTACCCCCACCACCGCGAAAAGTTTTGTTTCGAGAAAGTATAGTCTCGGCGAGCCTCGGGCCAGCAGGCGACAGGGCTGTCAATGTACTTGTCCCGAGACTCTACCGAGTCTCTTGATAATAAAAAGTAATGGGCCAGACACGTATCGTTAGCACTTATTTAAACACAATTTTCAGATATTAAAAGTTGATAATTTTGTTAAGTGTTTTTAGTATACGTCGATGTTGATATCTTCTCAATAACCAATAAATACTTGTCCTCGTATTGATATCATAATTTTTACAGCTGCACGTAACTCAAATGGCTACCTTTTTTTAGTTATTTTTTCGACTATTAATTATTGTAAGACACCAATTCTATGTCGTTTCTAATGTTTGAATTAATTTTTTCCGTACAAATAGATGCAAAGAAATAAATAAAGAAAGTGAATTTTTGGATTTTTGTACAATTTTTGTGAAATCATCGGAAAACGAGGGACCATCAATGTATTTGTCCGGGTTTTTTCCCCATGAGGGGATTTTTGCCATTTGATATCACGTCTTTTTTTTAAGTGTTTTCAACGTAAAAAAATTACATTCGTAAAAAATTCTGACCGAAGTATTTGGCGAGTGTTTTTCGATTGAATTAGCATAATGTATCAATCATGATCACGAACTCGCCAAATACTTCGGTCAGAATTTTTTTCCACTGTAATTTTTTTACGTTTACAATTTGGTTGATGACACATATGTAGTTCCGAACTTTATTATGTTTTGTATCAGCATCCAACCGTATTCGAAAATTCCATAAATAAGTAAAGACTCCCGTACTTGGCCACGTATATTTCAACGGAGCTTAACTAATTTTGTGACTTTCTTTGAGGTTTTCTAAGCGGCATTTTGGATTTTTTTTAATATCATAGGGAAACGAGGGACCACCAATGTACTGGTTCAGGTTCTTTTTCCCAGTGAGGGGATTTTTGCGATTTGGTATTTTTTCCTTTTTCTGAAGTATTTTGAAATATTCCGGTCATTACAAACGTTTATGGAGGCTGTATACAATTATTTTTTCCTCTGAGGAATAAATGAATTAATATTCAAATATCATATGGAAACGAGAGATCACTGTACCAACGTACTTATCCAGGTTTTCTCCGCTATTTGTTATCAATTCTCTATCATAATTATGACATGTAACGAAAATATAAATCGCAAAGAATTAAAATAACAGTTAAATCTTCATCTTTGCCATAATTGCATCAATAACGGGATAGTACTCATATTCATATAGTATGTGATATTCATGAATGAGTTATATGATAATCAATTGGCCTGCAAAAACAAACAGATATTTGATTACAAGGCTGTCAATATCACGATAGTAATGTAGACTGAAAATGAAACTTAAGTATCAAAAAATATGAGTACTCTTATCAGCACGCGCGCCACAAGATGGCGCAGGTGGTAACGTTCTAACCTTAAGAGCAATCGGTGAGAAATGTTTTTTTTTTTTATCTGCCAATTCTGTTTGTAGTAACAATTCCTGAATGTCAAATTTCGTGACGCTCTATCGTGACACGCTGGAACGGACTTCTCCTTGACATAGAAGTTTTACTTCGAAAGCGTCAAACTTGCAAACATTTTTCTATCTTCGTCTAAATCGATGCTTTCCTAATGCCAATCGATTCGGGATTGAAAATATAAAACCGGCAGCTCGATTTCGACTTTTATCTTTTTTTTCAATTTATGATCATAATTTGTCGTTAGTTTGAGAATGGCCAATTGAAACGTTTATTCAATAATTGTTTTTATCAGAAAAACGCTACAAAAACGGTGATAAGTTGGTCAATTTTTTCAAATTACATCCAATTTTTTTTTTTTAGGTATCAATCGATTTAGACTCGTTGTGAAACAGATAGTGTTTTCCGAATATTCGTTGGACTATTGTCGTCAAGTACCGAATGTTAAGCACCGCTGTTTTTTTTTTATCAATTAAATTTTCGAAAAAATTTACATTGTGTGATTATCACTCTTTTATTATCATACCCTAACCCCTTTTACTTTTTTAATTTTTAGTATTTTGTTTTGTTCTCAAGATAATCATTTTTTAACCCGCTTTACCTTTAAGAATTGTGGTCGAAGTGAATCGGAAACTGGGAGCTGAAAAAAAAATTGTTGAATGTAAATTGGTTTATGAAAATATGGTTGAATTTACAAACTATTTGAATTCCAGTTCAAATTATGCAGAATGTTTTACAAAGTTTATAGCTATTTTTGTTTTCATGGAACAAATATTTTTGAATAGTCATAACTTTTGGTTTGATTTGTATAGTCGTAATAAAAAATATTACGCTTCCAGTTTCCAGTTACAGCTTGCAGTGCATTCAGATAGAAAAAAACTCTTTTCTGAAATTTTTCACGTTTTATAATTAAAAAATGGAAAAATCAGTTTTGTGCCTTTTTAGAGAAAACACATCGGATTTATTGTCAAAAAAGTTTAGGCATTGTTTAACTTTAATTTTTATCAACAGCAAGGTAAAGTCTTAATATTCTTTATTACCATTGAAGGAGTCAATACCATGAGAATAAGAGGTGACAGTTGTTCTCATATTTTTATTGAATTTCAGAGACTTATAGCAGTTTTTTATTTGTATTTCGGAACAACTTATGGAACAAAGCGGACAAATTCAAACCAACATCCTGCCTTAGAAATTGAAATGAGTAATGAAAACAATCGAATGAGAACAGTTGCATCAGTTGCCATAGTTTCGCACAAAGGGTCTAGCCGGTTAAGATGGGTCAATCTGCACCCACTGAATTTTGGGGCTCCAATTGTTTGCAGATTCATCACCAAAAAAAATAAGCTTCTGCAAATTCATAGTTGTCTATATTGATTTCCAGCGTTTCTATGTCAAAAAGCTGTGTTTTTTCCAATATCATGTTTTTTACACATCTGAAAGTCTTTTAAAAATCTGAAAAAATTCTGAAAAATCGGGAATACTTGAAAGTTTATGAAAAAACTGGTTTCAATCTTTATTCTCAATAAATGCCATTTTTTATGATTTAATCGTCATTTTTTTAAATCATTACAACATGCATCGACTCTCCTATTATGTTGGAAAAATTTGACATGATTCTACACTTCAATCTTCGTAGATTGAGATTAAAAAAACATTCAATATTCGACCTGCAACACTGTTGTGTCCGCGAAGACCGTCTCGAAGGGACGAGTTATCGAGGACGAGTATTTAAGGGATTAAGGCCAAAAGAGTTGAAACTCCAACTCAATACTTTTGTAACAAGTTAACGATAAGTTTATTTAAGTAGATACAAATTAGAGGTTTATTTGCCTCGAGACCAATCGTTCGGAATTTCGTCAAAGACTGGCGATTTTCGTTTAGTCGGTAAATTTATAGACTCAGCGATTTCCTCCTACTCTTTTATTATTTTATTCTCGAATGTTCGATGGAGGATTTTCAGGTCGACGGACTCACTTGGAGACAACCTTCGAGTTGCTCGAGTTGGTGCATTTATGCTGAGGGTGCTTATTGCTATTCCAGCTTATTTTATGAGTGCTCGGGCACAACATCCCTCCCCCTTTGGGAGACGAAATTTGTAATTTCGGCTAATGTGCACGAATAAAATTAATAATTTTTGGAATTGGGTCTCTTGGCATTACAATTTTTGTTTACATTGGTATTCTTATTATTATTTACCCATTTTTTGTAGTGTTTTTTGATATTCCCTTTTATTCCCTTTTATATATTATATATATATATATATATGAGGTATTCCACGTCAAACCGGCGGACTTTTTCCCTGCCCCTCGCCGATTGGGTTAATTATTTTTTATATGATTATACGAAGTCTAAAAGACACCCTGGAATTTTTTCAGATTTTTCTGAAGAGTCATTTTCGAAAAAAAAAAAAAAAAAAACATCCAAAAAAGTCCAAAAAAAAGCCCCATTTTAAAAATCTGAAAAAATTCCTAAAAATCGCTGATTATATGCCAAACACTTTAAGCTACCGCCCGTAGTGGAAGTACGATTTTTTCTGGGTGTTAATCGGCTAATAACGTTGAAAAAATTCAAAAAATGCCGAAAAACACGTACTCTGACCCAATAGTTGAATATTTTCGTATCCAAAAATTTTTTTTGGCTTAAAAAAAAATTTTTCAATTTTTTAAGCCAAAAATTTTTTTTGTCTTGAAAAAAAATTTTTTTGGCTTAAAAAAAAATTTTTGAATTTTTTGAGCCAAAAATTTTTTTTGGCTTGAAGAAAATTTTTGGGTACGAAAATATTCAACTATTGGGTCAGAGTACGTGTTTTTCGGCATTTTTTGAATTTTTTCAACGTTATTAGCCGATTACCACCCAGAAAAAATCGTACTTCCACTACGGGCGGTAGCTCAAAGTGTTTGGCATATAATCAGCGATTTTTAGAAATTTTTTCAGATTTTTAAAATGGGGCTTTTTTTTGGACTTTTTTGGATGTTTTTTTTTTTTTTCGGAAATGACTCTTCAGAAAAATCTGAAAAAATTCCAGGGTGTCTTTTAGACTTCATATAATCATATAAAAAATAATTAACCAAATCGGCTAGGGGCAGGGAAAAAGTTCGCCGGTTTGACGTGGAATACCTCATATATATATATGTCGCATTGCATTCGAAGATGTGACTTGGGCGACGCACTCGACCTTTTTTTGACGTCGCAGTCGAAGATGCGATTTGGGCGACGCACTTGACCTTTTTTTATGACGTTTAGGGATGGTCAAATGGCGAGCGTCGAGTGACGAGACGTCACCCAAATGTTTAGAATGTAGTGACTTGGTTGGTGGTGCGTGGTGCATGTACCACAAGTGGGTTGTATCGCGTAGAGGCCCAGGACAAAGAAGAGAGGAGAGACGAAAAGGTCTCACATATTAGAGATTATTCTTTCTCGGGTCATCGGGTCGGAAAGAGCGTTTTTTGAAAAGAAGGGCTCTGCGTGATACACTCCGCTAGCACCACTATTATTTTGTACCTTTTAATTTTTGTTTCCAAAATATAATAAATCCTGTACGCTGTGTCACTGCGGCCGTCAGTGAGGTATTTAAATCTATTTTTTGATACACATTATTTGTGTGTATCTGACATCAGAAGTGGGATAAAGAACTTTTTAACCCGGAGATTCGTCGGTAAAGTTCACGTGAAAATTGTGTAAACTTTGAAATACAACTATGACAAAAGAGGGTGAAAACAGTGTCAGTGTTGTGGTTGAATCCGGTGAAAACAGTGCCGGTGTGGAAGCGAAGAACGGTGAAAAAGGTGTTGGTGAGACAGGCAGTGTACGATCTCGAGATCGGAAAAGAGAACGATCTCCGTCTTCATCCGAATCGGAACTTGAGCCTGATGATT
Organism: Campoplex capitator; assembly: GCA_037576405.1. NCBI lineage: Eukaryota > Metazoa > Arthropoda > Insecta > Hymenoptera > Ichneumonidae > Campoplex > Campoplex capitator. The sequence continues at coordinate 68,943 of JARBWI010000104.1, read as the reverse complement.
CCACGCATCCAAAAAATAAACGGAGAGAACGTACGTCAAGACTGAAGGAAGAGAATCTGCGACTGATTGCTTTGCTTACTCGACGCGAACGAGCTCCGATGGACCTCATTAAATTCGATCCAAAAACGACTGACGCTACCGGCTGGGCAAAAATGGTTGATGAATGGATTCGACGTTACAAACCGGATGATTGGGAAGTTGTTCAGCATCTGGCTAAAGCGTTCAAGGACGAAGCAGCTCAGTGGTTCACTGGTATGGACCCTTCCGGAAAATGCTGGACTGAAATTCGTGCTGAATTTATGAGCGCGTATGCAAAAAATAAAAACATCGCTTCAGAACTTCATTCTATCTGGATGGATGATGCTGAGTTCACGCTCGAGAACTTTATGAAGAGAGGAAGAAAGCTCAAGGCGTGGCTCAAAGAACGGAGTTCGGTGGACGAAACCGCAACTCAATTGGCCGGGTTATCGTACTCGTTCCAAAATCGGTTCGTGCGAAACATCTTTATACGCGAATCGCCTCGTAACCTGCAGGAAGCAATGTCGTACCTCGATGGAAAAACGACCGACCACCACCGACCGCGTGCATCCCTCGGAGCCCCTGGTCCACATACTAAGACTCCGACGCCGCGAGATGGGAAGTCGCACCGTTCGGACATCGAGTGCTATAATTGCGGAAAGAAGGGACATCGTAAGGCTGATTGCAGATCATCCTCGAAGTCACACAACAGCCAGTCACGGGACAACAAGGGCTCGTCCTCCAAGAAGGCGGTGACCTGTTACAACTGCAAGGAAGAGGGTCACATCTCCCCGAACTGTCCAAAGAAGGAGGAGAAAATCGTGAAGCTTTGTAATTTGACCTCTACCGAAAATACCTTAAAGCTGGCTGACGGTAAGGTGTTGAAATTTATTTTTGATTCTGGTTCAGACTGCTCGTTAGTAAAAGAGAGTTTGGTAGAAAGGTTGCCCGGTAGGAGACGGTGCGTCTCTACGCGGTTGAGAGGCCTTGGAAATGGGTACGTAGATTGCCGTGAGCAAATCTCTGTGTTGGCCGATTTAAATGGCATAAATGTCGAAATTGATTTGTATGTGGTAGCGGACGAAACTTTGTCCGTGGATATAATTCTGGGTAAAGAATTGTTAGCAGATGGTGTCTCAGTCACGTTGGACGGAACCATGGTAAAATTTGCAAAAGTAGACAAATTTATTGGCTCGTGTAACTTGGAAATTAGTATCGATGCTGTCGATTGTGATTCAATTAATATGAGAAAGGCACTCATTGAATTTTTGGGAATGTATGAGAAAAATATGAGCGTTGAGTCTCCCAAGATTCGAGTTACTTCCGGTAGTCTAGAGATTAGATTGAAAGATGTAAACAAACTCGTACAGAGACGCCCTTACAAGCTAGGCGATGTAGATTGACAGACTGTGAGAGGTTTGGTTGACAAAATGCTCAAGGCAGGAATCGTTCGGGAAAGTAGAAGCCCATTTTCTAGTCCAATCATCCTAGTAAAGAAAAAGGATGGATCGGATAGACTATGCGTAGATTTTCGGGAATTGAACGCAAATACTGTAGCAGACCGTTATCCATTACCGCTGATACAAGATCAATTAGATCGTCTGCGTGGAGCGCATTATTTTTCATCATTAGATATGGTAGCGGGATTCCATCAGATACCCGTAGAGGAAAATTCGATAGAGAAGCTCGCATTTATTACACCCGACGGACATTATGAATACTTGACAATGCCATTTGGGCTAACGAACGCACCATCCGTGTATCAAAGAGCCATTAATAACGCACTGGGAGAATTGAGATATTCTTATGCAATTGTTTATTTAGATGATGTCCTTATACCTGGCAAAACCGAACAAGAGGCTTTTGATAGACTGAAAATTGTAACGGCAAAACTGGCTGAGAGCGGGTTCTCGTTCAATTTAAATAAATGTAAATTCTTAAAGACACAAATTGAATATCTGGGATACACTGTGTCGAGCGGGAGGCTGAGGCCCAACCTTCGAAAGATCGAAGCCCTGGCGCAATCGCCCATCCCTCGAACGCAGACTCAGGTAAGACAATTGCTTGGGCTAGCATCATATTTTCGCAGGTTTATACCGAAATTTTCACAGATTGCAGCCCCTTTGTACAAACTGACCGCAGGTAGTACGAAAACGATAAAGTGGACAAATGAACACAGCGAAGCTAGGACGAAAATTGTCGAATGCTTAACGTCAGAACCGTGTCTCCGTATATTTGACCCTAGCTTACCTATCGAATTACATACTGATGCCAGTGCCCTCGGGTACGGCGCTGTGCTGCTTCAACGTATAGAAAAAAATAAACACCCCATTGCCTACTACAGCAAACGCACCATAGACGCTGAAACTCGGTATCACTCATACGAGCTCGAGACCCTTGCAGTCGTGAATGCAATAAAACACTTTCGACAATACTTGGTCGGTCGTAAATTTTTAGTTGTCACAGACTGTAACTCTCTAAAGGCCGCGAGCCTAAAGAAAGATCTAACACCACGTGTGTACCGTTGGTGGGCATTTTTACAATCCTTCGACTTTGACATTGAATATCGCGCGGGTGAAAGAATGAAACACGCTGATTTTTTGTCAAGAAACCCTGTTTCGGAGAAAACTGTAATGAAAGTCAACAAAGACGACGTAAATAAAATTATAGAACTAGCTGACGACTGGTTAATTGTAGCTCAACAGAAAGACGATGAAATAAAAACCTTATACCGTGAAGTACTTGACGGATCAGAGTTTACAAAAACTTACACGATAAAGGATAAAATCTTGATGCGAACAATAGAGAGAAAGGGTAAACAAGTCACGTTACCCGTAGTACCCAGATCGATGGTATGGTCGCTCATACACCATGTACACGCGAATATTTGTCATTTAGGCTGGGAAAAGACTTTAGACAAACTCTACGAACTTTATTGGTTTCCGCATATGTCAAAGCAAGTGAAGAAATTTGTAGCAAATTGTATTCTGTGTCAAACTTGCAAATCCGTATCGAGACCATCTCAAGCACAGCTGCATCCGATAGAAAAAGATGATACCCCATGGTATATGATTCACATAGACGTATCAGGAAAATTGTCAGGCCCGTCTGAGAAGAAAGAGTACGTTTTCGTAATTATAGATGGATTTACGAAATTCGTGACATTAAATTGGATAAACCGTTTGGACGCGGAAACAGCTATTAATCAGATTGAGAAGCACTCGTTCATTTTTGGGGTGCCGAGACGAATAGTTTGTGACCAAGGTTCGGGATTTACAAATGCTCGATTCAAGGAATTTTGTGAAGAAAAGAATATTTTGATTCACTTAATAGCTTCGGGAACGCCAAGAGCTAATGGTCAGGTTGAAAGGGTTATGTCAACAATGAGAAACATGTTGTCCATAAGTAAAGCTCAAGGAAAGCAATGGCAAAACGAACTAGGCAGAGTGCAACTCGCAATAAATTCAACTGTCCATAAAACACTGGGAAAAAGCCCCGCCGAGATTTTATTTGGTACAAAGATAAACGCAATAGAAATAGAACGCGTAAAACATCCGAGCGTAGTAAATGACAGTGATGAGTTAAGTGAGCTCAGGACTGCAGCCCTCGAGAGTATAAGAGTCGAAGGGTCAAAAGAAAAAGCACGGTTTGACTCGAAAAACAAACCTGTAGTCCCATTCAAAATTGGAGATTTTGTGATGGTTAGAAACAATGATAGAATAAAGACAAAACTGGATGCCAAATATCGTGGTCCAGTTGAAGTTGTTGCGGTATTGCCGAACGATCGGTATCTTGTTAAGAAAGTAGGCTCTGGATTGCGAGGCCGAAATAGTATAAAAGTGTCTCATGATAAACTGATCGCAGCTCCAGGTAACGAGGCGAGTCAGGATAGCTATGTCGCAGAAAAAGAAAAAGGTGAGAGCAAAATTGTGCAATAATCTGGTTGATATAATTTGAGAAGCAAACGTGAGATTTTGCAGACCATGGGTAATGGAACAGACGTGGTCTGGTTTATTGATTGTTGAATTCTGTTGAGAAAAGTTGAAACGGATTTATGATGGTTATCATTGCTTAATTCCAAGTGCGACTTTGGCTTTCGATGCTCGCTGGACTTGATCACCCAGAACCCTCGAACCCAAGGCCTAAATGTAACTTGAGAATGATTCAATGTAGACCTGTGAGAATACGATAGTTAGAAAATGTATGGATGTAAGAAACATGCCTACAGAGCTATTGCGAATGGTAAAACAATAGTTAGAAAATGTATGGATGTAAGAGACATGCCTACAGAGCTATTGCGAATGGTAAAACAATAGTTAGAAAATGTATGGATGTAAGAGACATGCCTACAGAGCTATTGCGAATGGTAAAACAATAGTTAGAAAATGTATGGATGTAAGAGACATGCCTACAGAGCTATTGTAAGTGGACAATGGTTAGAAATTGCACGGATGTGTGGGGCATGCCGGCAGAGCCATTTGTGTCTTGGTAATTGGACTTACAGTGCGACTGTAGAGTATTCAGAAAAATAAATAGAAAAAAAAAACGCCGCATGGCAATAGAGTGTCAAAAGAGGAAATAAATTGAAGAAATGATGTCCGTGAGGCACAAACGTAACGGGAAAATACAGCGAAAACATAAAGGATATAGACGGACTTGTAAAGTCAGGAAAGCCGAACGTAAACTAATGCTCGTTCGTTCGATGCCTGTTTTTGTGTTTCAGAAGTAAACTAGATGGATAAATACTGGGCACTCGAGACGCGTGCTAGTCAGTATGGCCGTGTCGCATTGCATTCGAAGATGTGACTTGGGCGACGCACTCGACCTTTTTTTGACGTCGCAGTCGAAGATGCGATTTGGGCGACGCACTTGACCTTTTTTTTATGACGTTTAGGGATGGTCAAATGGCGAGCGTCGAGTGACGAGACGTCACCCAAATGTTTAGAATGTAGTGACTTGGTTGGTGGTGCGTGGTGCATGTACCACAAGTGGGTTGTATCGCGTAGAGGCCCAGGACAAAGAAGAGAGGAGAGACGAAAAGGTCTCACATATTAGAGATTATTCTTTCTCGGGTCATCGGGTCGGAAAGAGCGTTTTTTGAAAAGAAGGGCTCTGCGTGATACACTCCGCTAGCACCACTATTATTTTGTACCTTTTAATTTTTGTTTCCAAAATATAATAAATCCTGTACGCTGTGTCACTGCGGCCGTCAGTGAGGTATTTAAATCTATTTTTTGATACACATTATTTGTGTGTATCTGACATATATATATATATATTTTTTTTTTTGTTAAAGTTATTACATTGAACTGTTTGTGTTTGATTGTCTAGGAATTGGTCGTACAATGACTTTTTCTTCAGTTAGATCGGTAATTGACTGTTCTCTCTTTCTTTTATTCGGCCTTGCCATGAATGTTGGTGCCATTTCGATGTCGTTTGTACTTTGGATTAGTCTGATTCGTTGGCAATGTTTGATTTTAAATACTGTTAGTACGACGATTATTATTATTATTAATGTCATTGTAATGGCACTTAGGGAGTAATTTCCTACGATGTGGTACGGATGTGCCCATACGTTAGGTTGTTCTTCTAGTTTTTTCTTTAAAATTTCAATTCTTTCGCCTAGGGCGTTCGTTTCTAATGGATTTGTTATTATTTTTGACGGTATGCTGTAATTGAAGATTGAGTGATTAATATTGACATTTTTTATCATGCTTGTTAGATTGTACAAAGGTGCAAATACGATTGATTCATCTTGGTTAATTTCTCTTACAGTTAACAATTGATAATTCGCTGATGTGACGGAACATTCTCCGTCCAAAGCCAAGAGTCCCGTATCGCTGATAATAGTGTGTACCGTCGATGCGTTTTTACAGTCTATTCTGACGTTTTCTGGTTTAGGTGCTACGAAAAGCCATCTACCCTCTTTTTCTAGGGTTATTACTATGGTTTTTTCCAGTTTTACAATTCTTTGGTTACAAGATAATTCTTCCGGTGTGCTACCTAGATAAATAGCTATTTCGCATGGAGTGTTATCTCTGATTATTTGTAGAGATTGTTTAGGTTTGTAATAATAGGTTTCGTCTACTTTTTTGACTTTGTTAAGTTCTTCTTCAGTTAACGATAAATTTGTTTTTTTGTAACTGTCTATTATTATGATTTTCTTTGTTGTTTCGATAAAATGAAAAATCGCAAAAATCCCCTCACGGGGAAAAAAACGTGGACAAGTACATTGGTGGTCCCTTGTTTCCCTATGATACTAAAAAAAATCCAAAACGCCGCTTAGAAGAATACAAAAAAAGTTACAAAATAAGTTAAGATCTGTTGAAATATACGTGGCCAAATACGGGAAGCTTTACTGCGTTTCAATATATTTTCAAATACGGTTTGATGTTGATAGAAAAAATAATAAAGTTCGGAAATTCAACTAAGTCACCAACCAAATTGCAAACGTAAAAAAATTAGATTGTAAAAAAATTCTGAACGAAGTACTTGGCAAGGATTTTTCCATGAATTTAGCGTAATGTATAGATCATGATCACGAACTCGCCAAGTACTTCGTTCAGAATTTTTTTACAATCTAATTTTTTTACGTTTGCAATTTGGTTGGTGACATAGTTGAATTTCCGAACTTTATTATTTTTTAACTCCCGACTGCCCGTAGGGCAAAAAGACGGGAGTTATGCGTTTCACTGCGATCAGTGGGTGGGGGGATATTCCTTTGTCGCCAGTTTTCTCGGAAACTATGATAATTGTCTTGACCAATTTTTGGCATAACTTTCTATATGTGGTGGACAGTGTTCTTATTTATAGTATGTCCAATTTCATCGCGAACTTTTTTGTTTATTTAACTTTCATGTTATACATCATTTGAACATATCGCAACATGACCATAATTCGATCATCGACTACTTCACACTGTTGTGTGTTGCTAGTTTCACTCCAACGTGCCAAACGATGTTTGTGTCGAGTCGAAATCGCTAAACGTGTCAAAGTGGTCACATCAAGCGATAACGTGAAAAAGTCACATGGAAATTGTTCTCGAACATAACCTCCGAATAAAAACAACAGAGATAAAAAAATTAATTCTGATGAAAGTTCATAAAAAAAATGCACAAAGGTGGCTGAAAGTTTCAGAAAGTGAAATGGAATTTTTTTGTTATTGTTATTTGGATTTAGGTTCAAAAATTTTGGAAAAAATGAAAGAGAAAAAAATAGTGAACAACGTACAAACATTTTTTTATTTTTTATTAATTAATTTTGGTCCTAGGTTCAAGAATTTTGTTATTATTAATTTTGGCCCTAGGTTCAACAATTTTGGAAATGAGGGAAAAAAAACAATGAACAACGTACAAATATTTTTTTTTAATTATTTTTTTTATTAATCATTCGATTATAGCGATGAAGGTTCAAATACAATTTAATAATATTTAACGAGAAACCTTTGAATTTGAAATGGAAAGGAAAATTATATCAATCTAAAAAAAAAGAAAATATCAAATTTGAAACGAAAAAAATATCAATACAAAAACGAAAGCTTTGGCTTCAAAAGTGATCAGAGATAAAGAATAGAAAAGAAAAACCTTGAGCTCGTTAGAGATTTAAAAAAAAAAAAAATTCAATTCTGAGGTTTTGTTGATCCCATAGCGCGGAAAAAAGTTGCAAACGCACCGCAAATTTTTTGCGTTTCATTCAGTTTGTGCGATTTGCGTCCACGCCGGTTTTTATTGTTCGGTTTGCGCCCGCGCCCGTTTTCGTTTGGCTCGTTTTTTTTTTTTTTTGGATATACTTTTCATGTGTGACAGACAGTGTTCTTAGACATAGTTTGTTCAATTCTATTGCAAATTCGCTGAAATAATTAGGAATCATTAATATTCACATTCAAACGCATTTTGCCATATCGAAAGGGGACCTTATAAGGTCATGCTCGACTATCGCCAACTTCACACCGTTGTGCGCTGCTAATTTCAATCCGAACCGACGCGCGTCTGTCGCGTCTGTCTTTAAAAAGTGTGAAATAAAAAAATGTTTTGGAAAAACACAAAAACTCCCGACTGAAAAACTCCTTCACTTAAAGAAAACAGTATTAAACTTTAAAAAGTCTGAAATAAAAAAAATAGATGTCGGGATTTTCGTCGGGAGATGTCTTTACTTCTTATTCAATGATTCGGTTAGAAACATCTCCAGACGAAAATCCCGACATCTATTTTTTTTATTTCAGACTTTTTAAAGTTTAATACTGTTTTCTTTAAGTGAAGGAGTTTTTCAGTCGGGAGTTTTTGTGTTTTTCCAAAACATTTTTTTTTCTATCAACATCAAACCGTATTTGAAAATTTATTGAAACGCAGTAAAGCTTCCCGTATTTGGCCACGTATATTTCAACAGATCTTAACTTATTTTGTAACTTTTTTTGTATTCTTCTAAGCGGCGTTTTGGATTTTTTTTAGTATCATAGGGAAACAAGGGACCACCAATGTACTTGTCCACGTTTTTTTCCCCGTGAGGGGATTTTTGCGATTATATCACTTCTTTTTTCCAAAATTTTTAAATATTTTGGTTCATATAAACTCCTATGGAGACTGTATATAATTACAATCCGCACTTTTAGCTTGTGAATATAACCCATAACTGTTGATTTCATTTTGCATTTTTATATTTTGTAGATGAATATGTTCACTGCGAGATTTGAATACTCAAGATCACGAAAAAAAAATGCTTACCAGTCTGTTCAAAAGTTTATTCTGAGATCATTTTTTTTCACAATTTATCCAATTTACTCGCTAATCTCGCACTTTATCATTACAGAACTTCACTCAGAATCTCCGTTGAATATTTTTATAACATCCATTAATCGAAATTTTTTGGACGTCCTGCACTTGATTTTGTCAAAACTCCGTTAATAACCGTTTCTCTGTATAGACGTCATACACTACGCTTACACGGCACTCTTATTCCGATTTGGTTATAATGGGGTGTATATACATATATATTGGGCATAATAAACCCGATTAATTAATCCGGAATAAGAGTTCCGTGTGAATGTAGTAGTCATTGCTCTCTCTCTCTCTCTCTCTCTCTCTCTCTCTCTCTCTCTCTGTCTCTCTGCAGCTGTCATGGGACACTGGCTTTCATGAGAATGGGTTATATCTGGCATCAAGAGGCCTTTGATAGTGTTGTATACAGACACGTGAAATCTTTTATGTGTTGGTAACTTTTGCATAATCTTGAGCCCGTGCAAAGTTTTTTCTCAGCAATTACGCGACCGATCATGCTGATTTTGGGCGCAATCGAATGAGAATTTCTTAATTAGCTAAAAGTTCAATTTTTAAGTTCCTCAATTGCTTCTGAGCTTCGTAATTCAATAAAATGACATGCCAATTTTACCCCCACCACCGCGAAAAGTTTTGTTTCGAGAAAGTATAGTCTCGGCGAGCCTCGGGCCAGCAGACGACAGGGCTGTCAATGTACTTGTCCCGAGACTCTACCGAGTCTCTTGATTGACTTCCGTTTACTCTAGTTGGTAACGGATATACTTTGTTGATTTTTAATATTGTGTTCTCGACTAGTGGGAATTTAATTACTAGTACGAATCTTAGATTTGCTGTGTAGCTTGTGATTTCGGCAGTTTTTAATAAATTTGTCATTTCGCTACTTTTAATGTTTGTTGGGAAGTTTAATCCTTTTGGAATGTAAGGAGTAGCTTTTGAAAGATAGTCGGTTAATTGTTGGGGTGAAATTACTGTAGGGTTTATGGTTCCCTTGTAAATTTCGGTTAGGAAGTTTGCTACTTGGTTTACGTCTCGGTTAAATGCGTCGATAATAGTCGTGACTGCATTAATGTTTTCGTCTATTAATTGTTTTTCTTTTATTTTTGAAAATTGTTCTTCAACTGTATTTTGTATTTTTTCTATAGCCGTTCTTAGGATGTCAAGATTGTCGATAAATTCGCTAGTAGTTTGATTATATAAATTCAGTGTGGAATGTAATATTTGTAAATTTTCTTTAAGCATGTCTTCGTGTGTTTTTTGTCTATTCGCTATTTCGTCGATTTTTTCGTTTATTTTTTGTGCGTCGTCTTCATCTAGATTTCCTGTGATTGCTTTTATTATGGTACCTAGACCGTTTATTAAGCCTCTTTTTGTTCGCGTTTCGCCGGTACCTGCGAAATGGTATATCGCTATAATATTTGAATGTATTTTTCGTATCATCGGTCTCAAACTAGTCTCTATACTCGCACAGAGTATGTCATTCGTTGATTTTTTGCAAATTTCGCTTAGAGTATCGAGTGCTCTCATTAAAGAATCTTCCTTCCTTTCCATAAAATGCAAATCCATGTGGATTGCTAATTTCCATGTTCCTTTTACCAAATATAACGATCCTATTTCCTCGTAATATATTCCGGGTGATGTTTGGAATTTTTCCACTCGGAATTTGTATTTTACCGACGGTTCGTTTCCTCCTACGAATCCGCTCATGACCGCGTACCTGTAAAGGTATTACCATTAGAGTGTCTGACGGTCGGTAATGTAGGGAGTTTAAATAGGTGGGTATGGTAGGGTATTTCTATCCCGGTGTATTCTGGCGCTGTACCTTATATTCTATCTTTTTTTTTTTTTTTTTTGGTGCTTCATTCAAATTTGCTTATTCTGCATTTTTGTTTTCTTTCTCGGTGCATTATCTTTTCGCGAGTTAGTTGCAATCCAGACGTTCTTCGTACCATTTCGTGTTTTCTCAAGTACAGTAACAAAATTTTTCTTCAACATGTCTGATGAATACACATTGTTTTTCGCATCGGACGATGTGTTTTTACGCGATCGCGCGATTTTTGAGTTGGTGGAGGACCACCGGCGGGAAATTTCGGTGAGTTTTCGATACTTTAATTTTTTAATCTCAAAATATTTCTTCTTTTTTTTGATTTTTTAATTTTATTTTATGTGTTTTCTAAATTTTTTCAGATTGCTGTTTATGGGCCGTGGTTCGGTCATCCTCGGCGTCGGGTGACCGATTTAGACTACCTGGCCTACATGTTCCGGCCACAAATTACTGTAAGTATTGTAATATTTTAGTTTTTATTTAAATTTAATAAATTGTATGTAAGTTTTCTTTTCTATTTTTATTAATTTTAATTCATTTTTCTCTTTTTGTTTTTAGGCTATTCTTCAAGAAATTGGAGATTATCGGCGGTGGGTCCGTGAGACCCACCGTATCGATGAGTTTGGACGGTATCCGGGAGCCGAAGGGTTCGATATAGGATTCATCCGTTGGATGTTCGAGGGGCGGTGGGGCCAGGAGCACCCTGAGGATAATTGGGACCATCCGGCCTGGTCCCACCCCAATGGCGTTGCATCGGCGTATGACGCCGATTAAAATTTTCTCATTTTTTTTTTTTTTGAAATTTTGTAATTTTTCAATTTTAATTATAATAAATCTTTTTAATTTTTCCCTGTAATTCTTCCGATTGTGTTTGTTTTTGTTTATTTTCCTTTCCTTTCCTATTTTCCTTTATTTAATAATTATATAAAATTAATTAAATTATATAAAATCCAATTATTTATTTTTCCATTATTTATTTAATTATTTCTTCTTTTGCCTTTATTTATTTATTTATTTATTCAATATTTTATTCTTTTTTACTGAAATTTTCTGTCCTTTCTATATAGTATATTACCTATTTTCAATAATCTTTTCTAATATAGTTTAAATTTTTATTATTTTGTATCGTTTATTATTTGTTTTCATTATTTAAATTATCCATTTGTGTTTCTTTTTCTAATATTTCCTATATTCTTTTTATTATTATAATTATTTCCAATATGGCGTCGCTGTGGCGTCGTCACCACGTGTGGTCGGTGCTAGAGTGCACCGGGTCCTAGGTACTTACGTGGTGTACCATCTGAAGTTCGCCGCTGCGGTATGGTATTTTTCATGTGAGCAGTGGCGCGCAGCGCCGCTGCTTGATCGACGAGCTCGAGAGTTGCTGGCTAGTGGGTAACGTAGGGCTTGATTCGCTCTACGTGAACGCGTATCGTCCGCCGCCCACTGCCGATACTGTAGTTTACCTCCGAGTCTCGACTTTTTATTACGTATGGCCCCGTCCATTTCGGAGTCAATTTAGATGATCTTCCTCGACGTACAGTCGTATCCAAAAGTAGTGCCTTGTCGCGAACATGGTATTTGATTTTATCGATGTTTTCTTTTTGTTTTTCAACTATTTTTTCTTTCCTGTTTATTAGACTTTCTCTGGCGACTTGCCAAGTTGCTCTTAGACGTTCTCGTAATTCTGATACGTAGTCGTCGTACGTGTACGTAGTTCTTGGTGCCTGTTGTAGTGCTGTTGGTAAAACAGGTTTCTTTCCGAATATTAATTCGTAAGGGGTGAATCCTGTGGCTGAATGGGGTGTCGTATTGTATGTAAACATTGCGTATGGCAACCATTCATCCCAATCTCGTTGATCCTCCTGTATAAAATGTTTCAGATATTCGGCAAGAGTTCGATGAGACCTTTCAAGGGCTCCGTTCGATTGAGGGTGATATGCCGTCGTTTGAATCTTTTTTATGTGTAATAATTTGCACATTTCTTTGAATAAATCGCTCAAAAAGTTCGTTCCTTGATCTGATAAAATCGTTTGAGGTGTTCCGAATTTGCATATTATTTCTGTTATTAATCCTTTTGCAATTTCTTTTGCTTCTTGATTTTCGAGAGGGATTGCTGCGCTATATTTCGTTAAAAGATCTTGAAAAGTGAGGATATATTTATTACCTTTTTCCGTTTCTGGTAAGGGTCCTACGATATCGACAGCACATTTTTCGAATGATTTTTCTGGTGTGTCGGTAATTACCATCGGTGCTTTGTTAATCTTCGTTACCTTGTTTCTCTGACATTTATCGCACTCGGAAACGTATTCTTTTATATCTTTTTTCATTCCTCGCCGGCGATATTTTTCCTGTATTCGTTGCGTCATTCTTTTTATTCCAGGGTGTCCCCCGAGAGGCGTATCGTGATACTCTCTCAATATTATCTTTCTCTCTCTTTCGCTTGGGCGTTCCATGTCGACATCGGAGTGTTCGGTTTCACTCTTGCTTTCTCTTTCTATTTCGTCTTCTTTTTCCTTATCTTCGACCACTCTCGGCTGTTTATCAGGTCGGCCATTCTGATTAGGGCTGGACCGATTATCCGAAGAGGCTGGATCGTCTGGAGAAGATGGATTCGCGTCGTTTATGATTTTTCGCGGTCTTCCCCGCCCCCTTTTTTTTGGCTGATCGTTGTTTTTGCTTTTATCTACCGTAATCGCGTATATCCGACTCAACGCGTCAGCATTCGTGTTCTTTTTTCCTTCTTTATATTCAATTTTATACGTATATTCCTCCAATTTTATTCTACATCGCATTAACCTTGAATCTGGGTCTTTTACGTTGAATAACCAGGTGAGGGGTTGGTGATCGGTGACGATAATAAATTTTGTTCCGTAAATATACGGTCGGAATTGATTTACTGCCCAAACGATCGCTAGCATTTCTTTTTCTGTAGCTGAATAATTTGTTTCCGCTTTGTTTAACGTTCTACTCGCGTAACAAATCGGTAGATCATCTCCTACCTTTCCCTGTGACAAGATGGCTCCTATTGCTTTATCTGAAGCGTCTGTCGTGACGATAAAAGTTTTTGTGAAGTCAGGATATTGTAGTATAGGTGCGGTGCTGAGAGTTTCTTTCAGCGTTTCAAAAGTTGCTTGCGTATGTTCGTTCCACTCGAATTTTTTTTCCTTTTTTATTGATTCCGTTAGAGGTTTTGCTAATTTCGAGAAGTGTTGAATGAATTTTCTGTAGTATCCTGCGAGTCCTAGAAATGATTGGACTTCTTTCACGTTTTTTGGTGTTGGAAAATTTTTTACAGCTTTAATTTTTTCAGGATCGGGTTTTACTCCCACTTCGGTGATGATGTGACCCAGATATTGCGTTTCTTTTTTCAAAAATTGACACTTTTTCGGTTGTACTTTCAACTGAGCTTCTCTTAATCTGTTGAAGACTTCTTTTAACCTTTCATTGTGCTCCTTGAAGCTTGATCCGTGTATTACGATATCATCCAGATATACATAACATTTGAGACCTTGAAGGCCTGCTAGAACAGCGTCCATCAATCTTTGAAAAGTTGGTGGAGCGTTTTTCAACCCGAAAGGCATTCGATTGTATTCGTAGTGTCTTAACGGTGTCGAAAATGCAGTTTTTTGTTTGTCATCTTCTGCCATCGGGATTCGATGAAATCCTGATGCGAGATCTAGCGTTGTAAAATATTTTGCTCGCCCTAACTGATCTAATATTTCTGTGATGTTGGGTAGAGGGTAGGAATCTCCCTCGGTGACCTCGTTTAATTTACGAAAGTCTACTACAACTCTCTTTTTTATATTACCTTGAGCGTCCGCCTTTTTTGGAATGACCAGTAGCGGTGCATTCCACGGGCTTCTGCTTGGTCTAATTATTCCGCTTTTGAGCATTTCCTGTGTTTGAGTCATCACTTCTTGTTTGTGATTCTCTGGTAATCTGTACGGGCGAATATTAACCGGTACGGTGCCTTCTTTCGTATAAATACGATGTTCCACGAGATTCGTGTTTCCTAATTCTTCTCCTTCCAGGTGGAATATATCTCCATATTCTTTGCAAAATTCCTGGAGGAATTTTTCTTCTTCTTTATTGAGGTGTGAATGTTCTCCGATTTCTTTCAATATTTGTTTTACTCTTTTTTCTTTTTCTCCGGCGCTGGCTACGTAAATCTCAGTGGCGGGAGAATTTTCTATTTCAGCATTTTTTTCGTTAATTTTCTCTTGATAATTCTCGATTTCTTCTATTTCGACAGAAGGTCTTTCAAGATTTATTTCTTTTTCCGACGTGTTTAAAACATGATTGGAATGGACATTCTTTTTTCTGAAACTATTCCTTGCCCCATTTTTATTCCTTTTTCTATTTCTCGAGCTGCTACGCATCCTATTGCCAAATTTTTTGCTTTAACGTAATGGATACTTTCTGAGCGGGGAGGTAATTTGATTTTTCTTGACCCGTTAATCAAAGGTTCGACGTGACCGTACATTTTGATAATTCGGCCACCCAAAATGTCGACATTGTGTTTTTTCATGAAATCTAAACCCAATATTCCGTCCGTTTTAATTGGAACGTCGTTGTCTACGACGAAAAATCCATGCAAGATGTTGACGGCGGGTGTTTTAATTTCGATAATTACTTTGCAAAGAGCGTTAAAAGTTTTTCCTCCTACGCCTGTTAGTTCGACTGTTTCGTCTATAATTTCTGTGTTTAGGTTTAACACACTTCTTTTTATTATGCAGCATTGAGCTCCCGTATCAGCTTTCAGAAGGAGAGCTGAATTTATTGATTGCGGTGACGTGACATAAAAATCACTAGCCATGCCCCATGAATCTACAGAATTTATTTCGAGTTTCGTTTGCGAATTTTCTACGCTACTTTTGAGCGAACCTGTAGGTTGGTTAGCCTCTAAACAGCTGACGTATGCATTCCGCCGCTCGGCTGTTCGTTCGAGGAGACTGAGGTTCAGAGAACCTATAGTTTTCTTTTCTTCAGTGTTTCCGCTGTTCGATTGATTCTGATTTTGACTTTGATTATTTTGTCCATTTTGACCATTATTTTGTTGATTATTTTGATAACCTCTGTTTCTACCCCTGTTTCCTTGATTTCCACGATAATTATTTCCGTTATTATGATTTCCTCGGTTTCCCTGATGATTTTGATTTCTACTGTTATTACCTCGGTAATTATTTCCTCGGTAATTGTTTCCTTGATAATTGTTTCCTCTCTGTTCGCCATTTTTATATTTCCTATTCCAACAATCGTCATAGATATGTCCCGGTTTTTTGCAGTAATTACAAAAAAGAGAATTTATGCTTCGATTGGGAGTCGGTAATTGATTATTTCCGTTATTTCCGTAATTTCCATTTCGATATCCCGTGCTCCTACAAGCGAAGCCGCTTAGAAGCCGAAATTAATATCTCGCCTAAAAATCAAGATTCTCCCATGCTTTTCCATCTCAAAGGGGCAACAGAAACAAAAGTTGCAGAAAAAAATTCCAATCTTTCTGGAGACAAGCCAAAGTAACGTACTTTCATCTACAATTCCGTGAAAAAACGAGTTTTTATCCTGAAATTATATGTTACAAGCCGAAATTCATATCTCGCTTAAAAATCAAGAATCTCCCATGCTTTTCTGTATCGAAGGGGCAAAAGAAACTAAAGTTGCATGGAAAAAATCACAATCGCCTTGGAAACAAGCTGAGGTAACGTTTTTTCAATAACAATATCGTGAAAAAACGAGTTTTTATCCTGAAATTGGATGTTACAAGCCGAAATTCATATCTCGTCTAAAAATCAACATTCTCCCATGCTTTTCCGCCTCGAAGGGGCAAAAGAAACTAAAGTTGTAGGGAAAAAATCCCAATCGCCTTGGAGACAAGCTGAGGTAACGTTTTTTCAATAACAATATCGTGAAAACCGAGTTTTTATCCTGAAATTGGATGTTACAAGCTGAAATTCATATCTCGGCTGAAAATCGAGATTCTCCCATGCTTTTCCATCTCGAAGGGGCCAAATAACCTAAAGTTGCTGAAAAAATTTCCTCCATGCCCGGGTGAAAAAACAAGGCAATGTTTTTTCACTTCCAATTTAGTGCAAAAACGAGTTATTATCCTGAAGTTGAATGTTACTAGCCGAAATTCATATCTCACCTAAAAATCCAGAATCTTCCATGCTTTTTCATCTCAAAAGGGCAAAAGAAACTAAAAATGCAATAAAAAATCCTTATCGCCCTGGAGACAAGCTAAGGTTACGTTTTTTTCATTTATCATTTTCATTTTTCAATGTAGCATGTTAACTTGAATCTTATCGATAACCTCAGTCGTTACTCGTATCAACTTGCAGAGAGGGCTCAACTACGGATGAACTAGTAACGAATTTGCAAGAGTTGAGATGTGGATTAGACCTCTTTGGGATACCATGTTTAAAAAAACGCGCCTGGAACTCTACCTCTTTGGTGGAGCGGAAAAACTTCGCGATATACAATTTTTACGTTAGGCATGTCTGTACCATGAGCATAGAATCTTCAAAAATGTACTAACATTATAACCCCTAGAAATTTAAACTAAAATCTTATTATCATCAAAAAAAGGTTCAGGAATTTTTGAGAAAAAAGGTGTGATATCAAACCCAAAAATTCCCCTAGGGAAAAAAAAGGTAGGGACAAGTACATTGATGGTCCCTCGTTTTCTGATGATATCAAAAAAGTATAAAAAAAATTCTATAAAAAACATCATGAACCTTACTGAAAGTGATTTCAACACAATTGAAAAAAAAATCATAATTCAGCAAAAAACATTATTAAAAAAATATAAAACTATAAATCGGTAATTATTTTGTAAAGTGAAAAAAATTCTAATGAACCGTGAGAAAATCTTAAATACACCACTCGAAAACATTGCAGACGTAAATAACCAAAAAATTTCACTTGAAAACATTTTGAAAACCGATGCCCCACTCTTCTCATCTTATTAAAAAGGAGGAATGATTAAATGAATTGAAAAACTTTCTATCTAAGTTACGTACAGCATTAAAATTTATGATATCATTTCGAGGCCAAGTATTTATTGGTAATTCGGAATATTCATTCCTATGGGATGCATGAAGAACTTGAAAGAGTTCTACTAATAAATCTAAAAAGTTACCAAGTTACGTGCAGTACCAAAATTTATGATATCAACTCGAGGCCAAGTATTTTTTTAGTAATTCGGAGTATTCATTCCTACGGGACGCATCAGAAACTTGAAAAAGTTCTGAAGAATCGAAAAAGTTACCATCGAAGTTGAGTCCAGCACTAAAAATTATCATATTAATTCGAGGAAAAGTATTTTACTGATATATCGCAAATTTAACATTATGAACTTATGTTCTTATAAGGGTTGAGAATACTCGTCTGGCTCAGAACGTTTTATCGAAATGACTAGAAAATCAACAACCATAAAAATCCCCAAAATCATGCTTTCCGACAATTAGAACGATACCAACCCATTTTTTTCAACATATTCTGGCCCAAAGAGCAGTGAAGTCATGAGTAACTTTTCGACAGCAGAAACTTATAAGGAATCTTCCTGCCTATGACTTTTTGATAAAATGGCTAATCCAAAAAAATCACATCGAAGGGGAAGTCATTTTTTACTTTATGGTGGTAGAGACTTATAAGAAAATCGATTCGTCTCCGACTTCTAGGATCCCCTGATATTATTCACAACATTCGACGTCGATTGGATCGGTACAAATTATGTTTAAATACGTGTTAAAAGTACTTGTCCAGCCCATCACTTTTTATTCAAATTGCTCATTCAAATCAAAATCAAAGAAGTTGATTCATGTGTTAATTTTATGGAATAGTAATACCAGCCCCTATCGCGTCTGTTAACATAAGAAAAAAATTTTCTCCGAATTCCAGGAATGGCTCGTGTCAAATTCAATGTTTGACAATGTTTTTAACTGCATCAAATTGTGTCCGTAAATCAACTCGAAAATTTCTTGGAATGCAACGTATTATCAGTATAATGTTCTCAGCAATAGTATAGGTTGTTCTTATGCAGAATAGAATTTTTCCGCCAAAATAAACGAAGAGTAAAAAATGCCGTAATTGCAATATAATCTAGAGGCTACCGAATCAAATTTTGTACGCGAATAAACTCGATAATTTCTTAAAATGCGACTTATCATCAGTTCAATGTTCTCAGCAATAGTATTGGTGGGTTCTTATACCGAATAGAATATGTCTGCTGAAAGAAATGAGGAGTAAAAAATGTCGTCATTGCAATATAATCTGCGGGGTTATCATAGATGGTTAGAAATTTTTATTGTGTCGCGTGCATTTTTTCATGGATACACAATAAGATCCTTTGTATATTACAGGAAAGTTCCATTACATTCTTTTACAATTAATAGAATTGAGTTAAAATACCTGAAGGTATTTTTCTCAATTCCCCGATTTTCATTCTCCTGATTCAAGAGCCCTGATTTTGATTTGAATGAGCAATTTGAATAAAAAGTGATGGGCCGGACAAGTACTTTTAACACGTATTTAAACATAATTTGTACCGATCCAATCGACGTCGAATGTTGTGAATAACATCAGGGGATCCTTAAAGTCGGAGACGAATCGATTTTCTTATAAGTCTCTACCACCATAAAGTAACAAATGACTTCCCCTTCGATGTGATTTTTTTGGATTGGCCATTTTATCAAAAAGTCATGGGCAGGAAGATTCCTTATAAGTTTCTGCTGTCGAAAAGTTACTCATGACTTCACTGCTCTTTGGGCCAGAATATGTTGAAAAAAAATGGGTTGGTATCGTTCTAATTGTCGGAAAGCAAGATTTTGGGGATTTTTATGATTGTTGATTTTCTAGTCATTTCGATAAAACGGTCTGAGCCAGACGAGTATTCTCAACCCTTATAAGAACATAATTTCATAATGTTGAAATTGCGAATTATTAATAAAATACTTCTCCTCGAATTGATATGATAATTTTTAGTGCTGGACTCAACTTAGATAGTAACTTTTTTGATTCTTCAGAACTTTTTCAAGTTTCTGATGCGTCCCATAGGAATGAATACTCCGAATTGCTAAAAAATACTTGGCCTCGAGTTGATATCATAAATTTTGGTACTGCACGTAACTTGGTAACTTTTCTGATTTATTAGTAGAACTCTTTCAAGTTCTTCATGCATCCCATAGGAATGAATATTCCGAATTACCAATAAATACTTGGCCTCGAAATGATATCATAAATTTTAATGCTGAACGTAACTTAGATGGAAACTTTTTCAATTTATTTAGTCATTCCTCCTTCTTATTAAGATGAGAAGAGTGGGGTATCGGTTTTTAAAATGTTTTCAATCGAAATTTTTTGGTTATTTACGTCTGCAATGTTTTCGAGTGGTGTATTTAAGATTTTCTCACGGTTGATTGGAATTTTTTTCACTTTACAAAATAATTACAGATTTATAGTTTTATTTTTTTATAATAATGTTTTTGCTGAATTGTGATTTTTTTTTCAATTGTGTTGAAATCACTTTCAGTAAGGTTCATGATTTTTTTTATAGAATTTTTTTTACACTTTTTTGATATCATCAGGAAACAAAGGACCATCAATGTACTTGTCCCGACCTTTTTTTTCCCTAGGGGAATTTTTGGTTTATAAAATAGGGAAGGAAGAGGAGAGATATCTGAGAAAAGTATTACTTACCAAATTTCCAGAAAGATTCCTGGAACTACTCCAAACTCCTTCGACGCAGCAGATCTACAGGAACAATCCCTCCGATTGAACCTGCCAGGGGATTTCAAATAAAAATTAATAAAAATTATAAAACAAATTTAAAAATAGAGGAAAGCTTTCCGAATCTGGGCTCAAAAGTAAGAGAAGGAAACTTTACAATCATAACCTAGCCAAAAGATAGGTTATGATTTAAGTAATTCAGAAAGGAAATCTGTCAGGAACAAAAAGGAATTTATGAACGATCGCTCGTACATAAAAAAGGAATTTTGACGAAGAACGGGAAGATTTAAAAAGATAAATTTACAAATAAATAATCAAATAAACTATATAGGGGAGGAAAAAGGTAAAACACTTCTTCTCAGATATCTCGATACACTGATATCCAAGGAGCACGACACAATTTACAAAAACACACAGAACACCGGCGAACAAAACAACCATTGTAAAACACAAAACTTTACACTTTAATTTAATAATTAATGTAAAATAAGAGATACGGCACAAGCTATATGTTTACACGGGCGCAGCCATCTTGAAACTGTAGTCGATTGACGTGACTTCGATCAAACGATCGACGCGCCATAAGCAAGCGGCGGCAGTACGTGATAACACGTGGCGGTACAACTCGCACATTTTGAATCAATTTATAATTTTCCAATTTTACTTAATTTTAACTATTGTAAAAGATTGGTAGAAAAAGGGAAACGAAAGTTATACATAAATTTTCTTTATTCAAACAATACAATATCCTGTAATTATCACTTTAAGTTAAAATGAATAAATGCGCAATTACATGTGAAATATCACCAACAAAAGGTTTCAATTAATTTAATCCTGCTTCGTGTTCCGAATCAATTATAATAAGAAACAAATAACCACTAACGTTTCAATATGTTTATTTTTATAAGTTTCGAGGACTTTTTCATCACTTTGGTCTGAACTGAAGTGAGCCAGGATTAGTGAGCCAATCAGAATGCTGGAAGGCACCAAATCGCCTTTCTTTGTGTTGGTGCACGAGCACATACAGATACATCAAATCCTTGATGTGTTAGTAATTTTTGCATAATCTTGAGCCCGTGCAAAGTTTTTTCTCAGTAATTACAGCACCGATCATGCTAATTTCGGGCTCAATCGAAAGGTAATTTCTTAATTAGTTTCCAGTTCAATTTTCAAGGCATCAAATAATTCCTGAGTTTTGTAATTGAACGAAATGATGTGCCAATTTTACCCCCACCACCGCGAATCGTTTTATTCAGAGAAAGTATAGTCTCGGCGAGCTCGGGCCAGCAGACGACAGGGCTGTCAATGTACTTGTCCCGAGACTCTACCGAGTCTCTTGATGAAAATCACTTCACTGCCTTTCTTTCTGTTCTTCGGATGAATATTTTTGGGTAAATCACTCAGTTGCCTTTTTTGTTCGTCGTTAGGCAGCGACGATTTTTTTTCACCGATGGTGACAGTTGTGAGACTAAACAAATTGTGAAAATCGCGTAAGTAAATGTTCATGGCATCAATGATTATTTTTCATTTATGACTTTTGGTTATAGTCATATTTGAGATCGCGACTTTTTTTTTAACGATTGAAGTGGCATATTCCCGTGGCATGTTTTCCATAAAAACTCTCGA
Source organism: Campoplex capitator (assembly GCA_037576405.1). NCBI lineage: Eukaryota > Metazoa > Arthropoda > Insecta > Hymenoptera > Ichneumonidae > Campoplex > Campoplex capitator. Next base: position 46,977 of record JARBWI010000104.1, on the reverse strand, counting down.
CTGAAAAACTCTTTCACTTAAAGAAAACAGTATTGAACTTTAAAAAGTCTGAAATATAAAAATAGATGACGGAATTTTCGTCGGGAGATGTCTTTATTTCTTATTCAATGATTCGGTTAGAGACATCTCCCGACGAAAATCCCGACATCTATTTTTATATTTCAGACTTTTTAAAGTTTAATACTGTTTTTTTTAAGTGAAAGAGTTTTTCAGTCGGGAGTTTTTATGTTTTTTTTTCATATTGATTTGATGCTTATATTTCTTTTTTGCATGGAAAAGCTTAGATAATTATGTATTGTGAAATGGTTGTATTTTTAAATCGGTAGAATTTGATTTTATAAAAGAGACTGGCTGTGCCTACGAGGTTCACCCACAAATGAAAATCTCAGCCACCGCTTGTTTTGTTCATTTTTTGATTGTTACCAAATTGGTAATTCGATTTTTTTTTCGTTCATCAATATTGATCAATTAATGAGTTTTGAAGTTCAACAATTCAACAAAATCGTTTTTTACCTTTTTTAACATTTTTTAGTAAAAAATTAAAATATCGAAGTTAAAAAAAAAAAAAAAACAGTTAAAAAATGGTGATCTTTAATCTCGTAATCGATTCAGTGTTTTTTATTTGAAAAGTGGCCAAACTTTTGTTTTTTTTTAGTGAACAGATTTATATACGATAGAAATTTGATGGCATGAATTTATTTAACTATTAATAATGATGAAGTTTTTATTTATGTTTCCATTTGTTAAGACAATCATTTTTTGGGATATATGACATCCACAAATGCTGAAACACGAACATTAATATATACCTGGAAACACTGGACTATAAGTTGTGACCGTGAAAATCGGGATATTTTTGTGTAATTTAACGATTACGGCGGTGGGCAACAGGATGAATTCTTTCTTATAAGAAACTATGAATTCCACGGTTCACTAGAGGGTCGGGCTTTCAACCGTACCGAAGGTGTTGAAATGGTGAACTTGAAAAATGGTTATATAAACGTGAACTTGGATTCGCTCGACCTCGTCACGTTTGTCAGTGTGAAATATTCAAGAACCCACCGTGGTACTGGCATGTTGTTTTGGATATCGCATAGTCCATATATACAATGGAAGCTGAATAGGAATGTGCTCCTGTATTGCAAAAAAAAAAAAAAAATGTCACGGTAACTATGTGAATTCGAAAAAAAATTCCATGAAAGTCTAAAAACAAAAAAAAACTAACAAATTGATAGGCGACTTTTCACATTCGATGGTGTCGACCATCAGTATCCAATTTCGAAGTAGCAAAATAATTGTTCAACGTGAAAGATCTCAAACGATTCAACCAGCAGAAAGCGTCGCATATATTTTATCATTAGTTAGTGGAAGGTATCACGCATACTATTGGAACAATCGTGGATGCGTTCGGCTAAATATTGTGACGCTAAAAAATCGAAAAAAAAGCCGAAGAAGATATTTTGAAGTCAGGCTCAGATCCAACATATTGATGTAATATTGTCGAGTACACAGTATGAATTTTGCAATTGCTTTTTCGAATCCATTTCACGATTAGTCATTTGTCAACGATTTCTGACATCCTTTTGACGTGTGAAATAAGTTTCAAAACTTTTGCTTAATTGCATCGCATCGGACGTGCTCATATTGGACGTATTATTTGCTCCATTCTTCTTAAACATCGGCAAGGAATCGTTACCATACGTAAAAAATATCATCAAGATAAATAATATAAATAACAACTTTGTATTTTTTTCAAAAATTCAATTGTGAATATTCGTGGTGAATATTTAACGCAACTTGTTAAAATTATATTCCGAAGTTTTTTTATTATGCCCACAGTTTTTTCAAGAGACTCGGTAGAGTCTCTGGACAAGTACATTGACAGCCCTGTCGTCTGCTGGCCCGAGCTCGCCGAGACTATACTTTCTCGAAACAAAACTTTCCGCAGTGGTGGGGGTAAAATTGGCATGTCATTTTATTGAATTACGAAGCTCAGAAGCAATTGAGAAACTTAAAAATTGAACTTTTAGCTAATTATGAAATTCTCTTTCGATTGCGCCCAAAATCAGCATGATCGGTCGCGTAATTGCTGAGAAAAAACTTTGCACGGGCTCAAGATTATGCAAAAGTGACTAACACATTCAAGAATTGACGTGTCTGTATATAACACCATCAGAGGCATTTTGATGCCTCTCGAGTTTCTGATTGGTTGGTCTGACGCACGCATACTCAGTGAATTCAGACGTATCAGTGAAACGTAGCAGCCTACACAGCAGCATGAAAAAAATCGAAAAACGATAGACGGGTGTCAGTGTCATAATAAAATGAAACCAGCCGCGATTTGATAAAAAGTACAGTTAATGAGTGATAAAAAATAATAGAAAAAATAAACGTTCTTTAGAAATCACAGTTATGTTGTTGCAGTGAACTTTTACACCGCGTTATAATCCGTATCCCGACTAACCTTTTACATTGAGAGAAATGAATCGTTATCAACAAATTTTTTGTTGGTCATATCTATTTATTTTATTAAAATTGGTGGTGTGGTGTCATAATATTAAGAAAACCTTACGTACATAATAAACATCAAAAAAGTTATTCAAGTGCCATCAATATTTAAAAGCGTTTTTATTACCCAGCTGCGATAAATCTAGGTTAACCTATAAACTTGGAGTCAGAAATTTCATTTCGGGAACCCGCAATTATTGTATATATGTATTGATTTATTGATATATTCGAATAAAAAATCATAATAATAAATGTGTGCTAATTATATAATTATTGTTCCATCATTATGTATTGAGCTGTCATATTTTTTAACTCCCGACTGCCCGCAGGGCAAAAAAAGACGGGAGTTATCTTTACTCAATTTGGTCGTGCTCTTTGGTCCATTTATTTCCGCATCAAGTGTATATCACTTCTTTTTTCTAAACATTTTTAAATATTTTGTACGATGTCAAGTTTCACCAGCGTGCTGGAAAATATGTTTGCTGTGCAATTATACTTCTTCGCTTCCACTGCCGCAACATAAGTTGAAAGTTTTGTTACAAAAAGACTTTACTCACGGGGAAAAAAACGTGGACAAGTACATTGGTGGTCCCTTGTTTCCCTATGATATTAAAAAAAATCCAAAACGCCGTTTAGAAGAATACAAAAAAAGTTACAAAATAAGTTAAGATCTGTTGAAATATACGTGGCCAAATACGGGAAGCTTTACTGCGTTTCAATAAATTTTCAAATACGGTTTGATGTTTATAGAAAAAATAATAAAGTTCGGAAATTCAACTATGTCACCAACCAAATTGCAAACGTAGAAAAATTAGATTGTAAAAAAATTCTGAATGAAGTACTTGGCGAGTTCGTGATCATGATCTTTACACTACGCTAATTTCATGGAAAAATCCTCGCCAAGTACTTCGTTCAGAATTTTTTTACAATCTAATTTTTTTACGTTTGCAATTTGGTTGGAGACATAGTTGAATTTCCGAACTTTATTATTTTTTCTATAAACATCAAATCGTATTTGAAAATTTATTGAAACGCAGTAAAGCTTCCCGTATTTGGCCACGTATATTTCAACAGATCTTAACTTATTTTGTAACTTTTTTTGTATTCTTCTAAGCGGTGTTTTGGATTTTTTTTAATATCATAGGGAAACAAGGGACCACCAATGTACTTGTCCACGTTTTTTTCCCCGTGAGGGGATTTTTGCGATTATATCACTTCTTTTTTCTAAAATTTTTAAATATTTTGGTTCATATAAACTCCTATGGAGACTGTATATAATTACAATCCGCACTTTTAGCTTGTGAATATAACCCATAACTGTTGATTTTATTTTGCATTTTTATATTTTGTAGATGAATATGGTCACTGCGAGATTTGAATACACAGGATCACGAAAAAAATGCTTACCAGTCTGTTCAAAAGTTTATTCTGAGATCATTTTTTTTTACAATTTATCCAATTTACTCGCTAATCTCGCACTTTATCATTACCGAACTTCACTCAGAATCTCCGTTGAATATTGTTATTAAATCCATTAATCGAAATTTTCCGGACGTCCTGCACTTGATTATGTCAAAACTCCGTTAATAACCGTTTCACTGTGTAGACGTCATACACTACGCTTACACGGTACTCTTATTCCGATTTTGTTATAATGGGGTGTGTATATATATAAATCGCAAAAATCCCCTCACGGGGAAAAAAACGTGGACAAGTACATTGGTGGTCCCTTGTTTCCCTATGATATTAAAAAAATCCAAAACGCCGCTTAGAAGAATTCAAAAAAAGTTACAAAATAAGTTGAGATCTGTTGAAATATACGTGGCCAAATACGGGAAGCTTTACTGCGTTTCAATAAATTTCCAAAGACGGTTTGATGTTTATAGAAAAAATAATCAAGTTTGGAAACTCAACTATGTCACCAACCAAATTGCAAACGTAAAAAAATAAGATCGTAAAAAAATTCTGAACGAAGTACTTGGCGAGGATTTTTCCATGAAATAAGCGTAGTGTATAGATCATGATCAAGAATTCGCCAAGTACTTCGTTCAGAATTTTTTTACGATCTTATTTTTTTACGTTTGCAATTTGGTTGGTGACATAGTTGAGTTTCCAAACTTGATTATTTTTTCTATAAACATCAAACCGTCTTTGGAAATTTATTGAAACGCAGTAAAGCTTCCCGTATTTGGCCACGTATATTTCAACAGATCTCAACTTATTTTGTAACTTTTTTTGAATTCTTCTAAGCGGCGTTTTGGATTTTTTTAATATCATAGGGAAACAAGGGACCACCAATGTACTTGTCCACGTTTTTTTCCCCGTGAGGGGATTTTTGCGATTATATCACTTCTTTTTTCTAAAATTCTTAAATATTTTGGTTCATATAAACTCCTATGGAGACTGTATATAATTACAATCCGCACTTTTAGCTTGTGAATATAACCCATAACTGTTGATTTTATGTTGCATTTTTATATTTTGTAGATGAATATGTTCACTGCGAGATTTGAATACACAGGATCACAAAAAAAAATGCTTACCAGTCTGTTCAAAAGTTTATACTGAGATCATTATTTTTCACAATTTATCCAATTTACTCGCTAATCTCGCACTTTATCATTACAGAACTTCACTCAGAATCTCCGTTGAATATTTTTATTAAATCCATTAATCGAAATTTTTCGGACGTCCTGCACTTGATTATGTCAAAACTCCGTTAATAACCGTTGTAGATGTCATACACTACGCTTACACGGCACTCTTATTCCGATTTGGTTATAATGGGGTGTATATACATATATATCGGGCATAATAAACCCGATTAATTAATCCGGAATAAGAGTTCCGTGTGAACGTAGTAGTCATTGCTCTCTCTCTCTCTCTCTCTCTCTCTCTCTCTCTCTCTCTCTCTCTCTCTCTCTCTCTCTCTCTCTCTCTCTCCAGCTGTCACTGGAGACTGACTTTGATGAAAATGTGTCTTGAGGCGTGCGATGAGGCCTATCATGGTGTTGTATACAGACACGTCAAATTCTTGAATGTGTTGGTAACTTTTGCATAATCTTGAGCCCGTGCAAAGTTTTTTCTCAGCAATTACGCGACCGATCATGCTGATTTTGGGCGCAATCGAAAGAGAATTTCATAATTAGCTAAAAGTTCAATTTTTGAGTTCCTCAATTGCTTCTGTGCTTCGTAATTCAATAAAATGACATGCCAATTTTACCCCCACCACCGCGAAAAGTTTTGTTTCGAGAAAGTATAGTCTCGGCGAGCCTCGGGCCAGCAGACGACAGGGCTGTCAATGTACTTGTCCCGAGACTCTACCGAGTCTCTTGATATATTGAAACGTACCCGCACTCACGACACGTTATCCCGATCCCGAACGCGAGAGATACGACGCGACGGCGCGATCGCCGACATTTTTCGCCCGACAACGACAACGACGCGCGCGTTCGTCCGGGCGGCGGCCATCTTGGGCATCGGCAACGAAAAGCCGAGACTACCGACGCGAGCGTTACCGACGCCGCCAAGCGTCGAAAAAATCAAATAAATTATTCTTTTTATTTTTCTTTTTTCTTTCGATTAAATTATCGTTCATTGACGTAATTAGGCTTAAAATTTCGGAAAAAAATCAAAGAATCGAAACAAAATAAGCGCGACTTATAAGATTATTGAAAATTTAAATAATTTTGAATAAATAAAAATGCCTATTACAGCGCATGCGCAGTAGCCAAATTCGAGAGAAAAATCGAAATATTTCTATTGTTTTTAAAATTAATTAATTGTTTCAACATACGAAAAATAATTCGATAAATCATTAAATGATAATAATAAGCGACAAATAATGAAAAATTCGAAACAAATAAACCTGAAAAACATAAAAAGCGGAATCTCGCGCATCCGAGGATGCGAGAGTGGGGGTAGCGGCGAGCGAATGTGAGAGCGTGAATGAGTAGTGGGGAGTGTGCTGAGCGAATGAGAAAATAGAACGTGCGCAGTAAGCGGTTCGAGATTAAAATTAAGCAGCGCATCGAAAGCGAGGGAAAAGTGGGATATAAAAGTCGCTGCGCGACCGCTCTCGGGATCAGTTCCTCTGATCACTTAGACTGGCTCGGACCTCCTAACAGAGCTCTCTCCAGTAGAACATTATACCTAGTTCCAACAAAACATAAATCCTTTGTTCCTATTTTTCCTTGATGCCTGGGATATTGGAGGGGTTCGGCGACGTTCTCATCCCGTAGTCCAGGGTCACTCCTATTTTTTTTACTTTCCGATTAATTGATGCATGGGACATTGGAGGGGTTCGGCGACGTTCTCATCCCGTGGTTCATGGTCAATTATTTCCTTACCTCGTAGATGCTCAGGACATTGGAGTGATTCGGCGACGTTTAACTCCCGTGGTCTGGGGTCTGCATCCTTTCCTGTGTTGCAAGGGATATTGGCGCTATTCGGCGACGTTTAGAGCCCGTAGCCTGAGTAATACTCACCTTTTTATTATTTCTTTTATTTTTTATGTTTGTTGGAAACAGGTTAGAAATTATTGATTTATTTTGCAAGTTAAATTTAAATTCAAATTGAAAAATTTATAGCCGAGGCAGTCTGAGCGGAACTGGAGATTAATTTATAAATCCAAGAGGATAGTGAAATTATTTATTAATAAAGTAAAAATTGAAATAAAATAATTAAATAAAAGTAAATTAATCAATACCCTTGGATTTATAATCAATTTTGAAATAAAAACGATTATTATTATTCGAAACTACAATCCAAAAGGCAGCGGTAAGAACTTTAGTTTATACAAAAATTATTTAAATTATTATTATTATATCGAGTCAAGTCACTTTTTGATTGTGGTTAAGTTAGCGCATTTTAAAAGCGAATAAAACAAATAAATAAGAATAAGTGGGTTGTTCCAGGACAAAACAGAAATAAGAAAATAATGCCAAATTCACAATAAAATTTCTTTATTATAAAAAACGCAGGAGACACACAAAAAGCGAGACACACAATAAAAAGCGTGCAGGTTAATAAGCAGTGCAGCGTGCGATAATTAATAAAACAAAAACAAAGCGGAAATAAAAATTTGTTTATTCATTTGGTAAATCTGGAAAATCCTCGCGGATTTTCATACAGCAAATTGCAACAATTCTTATTTCTCTCGAATTTTCGTGTTCGTTAGGAATTCGAATACATCGCAAACAAAATAAAAATAACAAACAAAAATAAGAAAAATAAGAAACAATTTTCGTAAATCCGGTAACGCGATCAAAATCTCTCTATAAATTTATCCGCGAGATTTTATTTTGTAAACGCATCGCTAAAATTGAATAAATTTCATTTTGTTATATTTTTCACATAAAAACCGCGTTTTTTCACGTTCTTTCATACCTGCTCCTTTTAATTTAAGAAGCACGAACCGACGCGTAGCGACGTGCACTCGGTCGATAAGTGTATAACGTTATAACTGGCGCCCAACGTGGGGCAGGTATTGCAAAAGGACGTGAGAAATCTTGTTTAAAATTGAATGAAAATTATTAGATTTATTAAAATGGCGGATAATAAAGAAATGACAAGCGATTCCGGTTTTCAAAATGTTGATAATCCTACGCAGGAAAATGTAGAAGTAACGATTCCTCCTCAAGGTGCAGGAAAAACTTTTAACGAATCGAGGGGCAATTTTGGGCCAGAATCTGAAGATAAAGTAAATCAGAAAGAAACCAGAGAAGAAAGCTTTGAAACACCAAAATCCGATACAAATAGGCCATCATCGAATGAAAATAGAGACGATATTTGAACGAATCTTTTCGAGTTAATGCAAAGAATGGAGGGTCAAATCGAGAATTTGCGAGAGGAATTTGGTAATAGTTTGAAAATAACGCAGGCGAAAATTGCTAAAGACGTTCACGCAATTTATGATCCGATTAAACGTCATGTAACCGGAATGACGCGGATAATTCAAGAAAACGCTGAAAGACAAGCTGTAACGGATGTAAATGTAGCTCAAATGCAATTAGATTTTGACACTCTGCGTAAAAGAATGGACGCTTTAGAATCACAGGACAGGTTACATAGTCCAAACAAAGAAAGCACACGGATTATTACTCAACAAAGAAGATTAGACAAAATCGAAGAATCAGAAGAGGAATCCGACGATGAACAACCGGAAGTAAAAAAGAGAGAAAATCACAATAAAACAAAAGAGCGACGTTACGAACAAATTAATAAAATTAAAATAAAACCGCCTACATTCGATGCGACGGAAAATACGAGGCCAATGAAATTCATGCGAGAGTTCCGGAAGTACTGTGAGGTGACAAATCCTACGATCAACGAGATGAAATATTTATTGGGACAATGTTTGGAAAAATCAGCAAAAGATTGGTGGGCTCTAATCCAGGATCAAGTCGAAGGATTCGAGGAGATTGAGACAAAATTCATTAACAAGTTTTGGAACCATGACGTGCAACGAAAAGTACGAACGGATTTGGAAATCGGAAATTACGCGAAAGAAAGCGGCAAAATTTCTAAAGCCGAATACGCCATTAAATTGTTTGGAGCTGCGCGTGACTTGATTCCTTCTCCAAGTGATAAAGATATTATCGCCTCGTTATCAAGACACTACACTGAGGAAATCAAGGCCACAATAATTAGCCGAGGATTCGAAAAATTCGAGCAATTGGAGGAATTTTTAGAGAAGATTGATCAAACTGGACCAGTGAATTCCGAAGAAAAGAAACACAAAGAACCTCAAATTCAAAATAGAAGTGGAAATGAGCAACGACCATTCCGGATGCCACAACAGCAAAACAATAATTGGAATAATCAAGGAGGTTATCAAAACAATTATAACAGAGGTAATACGAATTTCAATTTCCAAAGAAACAACGGCGGATACAATAACTGGGACAACCGACAAAATCAACGACCGAACAACGGAAATTTCGATCAACAAAACAGAAATCCGAATTGGAACGATAATAATCAACGCTCACAACAGGGAGGAAATCCGAATTATCAACAAAATCGCAATTGGGGTAATCAACAGGGAGGAAATCCCAACTATCAACAAAATCGAAACCAAAACTGGTATCCACCAAGAAATCAAGAGTGGAGACAGGGTCAAAATAATGGAGGATTCCAACGACCAAACAATAACAATTACGAGAGAAGAAACAACGCCGCACAACCGATACAATCAATGGAAATTCGACACGAGCCTCAACAACCGATTACGAACGCGGGAAACGAATAAGCGTTGTACCCGTGCAAAAGATTAATCAGATAGAAGAAAAAGAAGAAAATGTACGAGGTGCAACGAGTACGAAGAAAATAAAGAAGAAAAATAATAAGAATAAAAATTTTTTGACGGTTTATCGGAGGACCTCAAAGATACGGCGAAAAATAAGGAAACATGCGATAAAATAACGGAGAACCTCAAGAATGAAAACAACGAAAACATCGATAAAGAAAATAATAAAAATAAAACTAAGATCGCGATTAATACAATTTTCACGGATACTAGGGAATTTCTGTTAGGAGAGGAGATTAACGGGGAGACTGTACCGATAATTGAGTGCCCCGAAATTTATGCTAAAATCGAGGGTATTCCGGTAACAGCTTTAATAGATTCAGGGTCAAAAGTAACTACGATTTCGGAGGAATTTTATTTGGCAAATAAGGAGATTTTAAAAGATTGTCCACTTTTACCTGTAACGGGAGTTACGGTAAAAGGTGCGATTGAGGGGAAAATGACAAAAGTTAAAAGTCAAATAATGGCGGTAACAGAAATTGGGAAAATAAAAACTTATGTGAAATTTATGATAGTGCCTGGCTTAATTAGGGACGTGTTGTTTGGAGTCGATTCCTTGCAACCATTAATAAGTTTGATTGATTTAGAGGAAATGTCTCTTCGAGTTAAATATAACGATATTGTTGATGTTGTGTCCACGATAGGGGCTTGTGAGAAAGAGAAAATAGTAGGAGTTATTAATAAAGAAGAAATAGAAGTTGAGAAGGAGATTTTTATTGAAACAGAAGAGGAAGAAAAAGAAGATTTTGAGGAAGAATTTAATGAAGTAATTTTGAGTAAAGAAGAAGAAATTAAAGAAGAAAATTTTGAAGAGACAGTGCAGAAAAGAGAAGAGATTTTTAAGCCAGAGCGAGTTGCAGATTTTGAAAAAGAAAAAAAAGTAGAAATTTTTGAGCCAGTACAAAATTTGATTTTTGACGAGAAAAACATGGGAGAGATAACGTTAGAAGAAATAGACGAAATTGTTGAACAAACCGAACTCTCCGAAAAAGAAAAAGAAATTCACAAACAAGTCATTTGGAATAGAAGGGATGTTTTTCGTAAAGATACAGGAAGAATTTCAGTTTATGAACATAAATTAGGGATAACGACAGACAAACCGATAGTCGCTCACAATTACGAGGTTCCGTTAATGCATCGCGAAAAAGTAGACAGAGAAATAGAAAAATTACTAGATTGCGGAATAATTCAGAGGTCAAACAGCGCTTGGATAAATCCTATAATACCCGTAATAAAGAAAGACGGAACAGTTAGATTATGTCTAGATGCTAGAAAATTAAATCAGGTAATGGCGGACGACCATGAGTCGGTACCTAATATGGAGGAAATTTTTCAGAAATGTCATGCAGCTGAAGTGATGACCACACTAGATCTCACCAATAGTTATTGGCAAATTCCACTTCATCCCGATTCGATGAAGTATACCGCGTTTCGATACAGGGGAAAGGTTTATGAATTCACGGTAACACCATTCGGCTTAAAAACAAGTACAGCTGCCTTATTAAGAGCGCTCGATATAATTTTATACGGTCTGGGAGATCACGTCATTAATTTTGTCGATGATTTATTGTGCATTTCCTCAAATTTCGAGGAACATATGAGACATTTGGACGAACTCCTAGAACGTTTGCAGCAACATGGTATGACAATTAAATTAAAGGAAGCCAAATTTTTCAGAAAAGAAGTAGAGTTTCTCGGTCATATTTTAACAACGAAAGGAATAAAGCCACAGCCCGCGAAAATTCAAGCGATTCACGATTTTCCGCCTCCTAAAAATTTAAAACAGTTGAGAGGATTTCTCGGTTTAATTAATTACTATACCAAATTTACGAAAAAACACGCGGAGGAAACCATCCCATTATCAAAATTATTAAAAAAGGAAACAAAATGGCGATGGGACAAAGAAGAAAAAGAAGCTTTTGAACGGATTAAGAATTTGTTTGTCGAAGACGTGCTTCTCACGCATACAGATCCTACGGAGGGATATATTTTACAAACTGACGCGAGTAACTATGCTTTGGGGGGCACTTTGGCTCAAAAAGATGAAAATGGCGATTTAGGGGTAATTATGTTTGCGAGTAGAACGTTAAAGGGATCCAAATTGGCATACACGACGACAGAAAAGGAATTATTAGCGATTGTTTGGGCTTTGAAAAAGTTTAGAACATATTTGTTAGGAGCAAAGATAGAAGCGATTACAGATCATAAAGCCATAACGTTCTTAAAAAATTGCCAGCTTCTAAACGAAAGATTAACGAGATGGATTTTAGCTATTCAGGACTATGATATTAAATTTGAATTTTGTCCAGGAGAAAGGAACGTCGTGGCAGACGTATTGAGTCGATTAAATCCACCGGATGAAGGAGGTAGAAAAGGAAGGGAGATAGTTATTAGCACGATGCTCGCTATAAAACCTTCCAAAGGATTGGAACAAAGAATTAGTCAGTTAGGAATATGGCAAATGAGAGACGAAAGGATAAGGGAAATTAGAGAAAGGATCGTAAATGAACCAGACGATAAATATCAGATAAAAAACAATATTTTATTAAAAGCGGTTAATCAAGATTCTTGGAAAGTTATTTTACCGAGGGAGATTCTCCATCCTCTCGTATCTGAAACTCACGAAATGTACGGTCATGTAGGCGCTAAAAAAGTTTGGAAAATGATTAAAGAAGATTTTACGTACCCGCGAATGTACCATGCTATCAGACAAATTCTTGCGTCATGTGATTCTTGTCAAAGAAATAAAGTACCGAATCAGCATTCCTATGCTGCTCAGCAAAATATAATTCCTGAGGGACCGGGAGATATAGTCTCGATAGATTTTTTTGGACCATTACCCGTAACTAACGGAGGAATGAAGCATATCCTAGTAACAATCGATGCATTTTCAAAATTCGTTGTGTTATATCCACTTAGAGTAGCTACCGCGCAGTCAACAATTAATAAAATTTTTAATCACTACATTCCGGAACACGGAAAATCGAAAAAATTACAATTTGACCACGGTACGCAATTTACATCGCGATTATGGCTCAATAAGCTAGAGAGTGAAGGAATACAAGGAGTTTTCTCGTCTATAAGACATCCGCAGGGAAACATAGTAGAGAGAGTGAATAGAGAGATAGGGAGATTTTTCAGGACTTTTTTAACAGATAAGCACACAGATTGGTTGCAATGGGTTAAAGTTATCGAGGACTGTATGAACGAAACGCATCACGAGACGACGGAAATGACTCCGATCGAAATACAAAAGAATGAGAAACCCCAAAGAATTTGGAGAAATTGGATTCAAATAGAAAAAGAAGAGAATTTAGAAGATGAAGAAGGGATACAAGCCAAAATGATGCTTGCTAGGAACAGGATAGAAAGAAAAGGCCGAGAAAGAGCTCAAAAGTTTGATAGGAAACATAATTTAATCGAATTTCACGAAGGGGATCTAGTCCTGGCAAAAGCTTGTAATGTAAGCGACCCGATTAACAAAAAAATGGCCAAATTTTTCTCAATTTACGAGGGGCCTTACAGAATTAAAAAACAGATAGCAGCCGCAACATTTATTAGTGAAAATGCAGATACCGAAGTCGAAAGAGGCATGTATCACGCCTCAAACCTGAAAAAATACAAAAATTAGACTAAAAATGCAAATAACAAATAAGATTACCAAGTTAAAAGTAAATTTATCCGCCAACTTTCATTTTTACCTTGATTCCAAACGTAATCAATCAAAACATTTAAAGATTTATCAAAATTTCATAATTTTTCCGCTCAAATTTCATTTATTCTATTTGAATTTCACTATTACCTGTACTTACCGATATATCCGTTCTGACGTTACGGGACCTGTTAAAACATAGAAAAAAACGAAGAAAAACACAAAAAAATGTATGAAATCTAAAAAGAAACAAAAAATTACAATATTAGAATAAATTTGTTTATAAATTATCAACTCGAACTCGAAAACTACCTTACCGACAATAAAAATGTCGTTATTTTAAAAGATACGCATAAAAATGCAAAAACATATGATTTATCGCATTATTATTATTATTTAGGGCTCGAGAATTGCGAAAAACGCGTTTCCGATAATAAAATTATCATTATTTAAAAAGTTATGAACAATATCGATTGAAAAATATGAAATTGTCGTTAGGCGAATACGCAAGAATGCGATAAAAATATTTGCGACAATAAAAATATTAATATTTTCCGAAATATCGTGAAAAATTGCTAAAGAGCACCTTAATTATTATTTAGATAGACGATTTATTGTTTAAACACGCGTCAGGAACCGAATAAATGCTGAAAAACATAAAAAATAGCTGAAAAACATGCATAGAGCGAGAAAACGCCAAAGTCCGAAAATTAGTTCGAACAAAAATCCGCCGATAGTCGGTGGCGCTTCGGTACGGCCGAACTTCAGAAGTACGGTTGCCGGTAAGTGGCGCCTGTAAGCGACGGTAAGCGTGGGTGGAGACGCCATGACATTCTGACATCACAACGAAAGGAACGTTCGAGAAGTATAAGCGTAGGCGCAGGCTTAACGTTACGGTTGCGTCATTTGGAAACAAACGTTTGTTTCGAAAACAATCGACACTCATCCAGTGGAATTACAAAAATAAATTAAATACTCGAGGTAGAAAGAGCACAAATAGAGGTAAGAAAAAGATAAAAAGGGAACATGAAAATTATATGAGCACGTTAACAAATGTAATAAAATGGGCAAAAATATCAATGTAGGAAAAAAAATGGACGTGGGGACACAAACTGACAACTCAATAAAAAAGCATTTTTCACAAATGACTGACGGGCAGAAGGGAGCATGGTGCCAAGAGGAACGTATTGTGAACAGATCAAAATATGTGGAATCTACAAACGAGAAAATCGAAATAACACCGGTAATAAACCCTCAACCGTCCGAAAAAAAGAATTTACAAAATAAACAAACACAAACAGAAAAGAAAAAAAAGGATAAAGCGGTTCAGACCATATGGCAGCTCAATCTAATAGAAATGAAGGATTCTCAGGGATCAAGCAGGGAAAATGTTCTTCATCATCTGGCTAGACAGCATTTTCTAAAAAATATGCAAAAAGAATTCGCGGTGCCCCACCCCGTGTCTCCGATCGACAATGATACAACGAGCAGCACACTGTGTAAAATAGGAGAAGAGAAACAAGGATGGAAACAATGGAAGGTTGGAGAGTTTTTCTGGAACGTCAAGAATTCGGATCCTACAGAAGCAGCTGAGGAGGCACAGCTGACAATCGAAACAGGAAACAACGCTAAGAGGAAAGAAGATGATCAACAAAATAATCCGAAAAAAAAGAAAAAGCATCTGAGAATTGCGAGAATAGTAGAAGAACGACTAGACGAATAGAGATTTGGTCACGTTGGGCAATAAGAATTGGCTCAATGACGAGGTTATTAATACCTATTTTGAATTAATTGCAATAAGGGGAAATGCGGGACAGGAAAAATATCCAAAAGTATACGCAGTAAATTCGTTCTTCTTTCCTCGTGTTCATGTCAATGGATTTGGTGCTGTGAAAAGATGGACCAAAGGAATCGACATTTTTTTTAATGAATTTATATTGGTACCAATTCACTTAGGCAATCACTGGTGCCTTGCTATTATTAAAATGAAACAAAAAGAGATCTGTTATTATGATAGTCTGAAAGGGGAAAATATAAGGTATCTCAATACTCTTTTGGAGTATTTGACATCAGAAGCTAAAGCCAAAAAGAAAAATCCGATTAATCAATTAGAATGGAAACTGACGACGATGAATGAAATACCAGCACAAGAAAATGGCTACGACTGTGGCGTTTTTGTCTGCTTATACGCAAAATACGTAACGGCGAACCGCGAATTGACATTCTCACAAAAAGACATAGCGAGTCAACGAATTAAAATTAAAGAGGAACTCAAAATAGGAAAATTAAAACGAGTCAAAGCCTAGATTAATGTTCTTTTTATTGAATTAAATACTCTTATATTTTATATAAAAGAACGTACGAAGAATGGAAGATACCATGAACAAAAATTATTGTAAAGACATAGATAATGAAAAAAAATTTACTTTGAATTCCAGGAAACGCTCATGTCATACTCAACGTTTAATGATTTTAACCGGATCAAATTGTGTCCACGAATGAACTCGAAAATTTTTTACTCTTCGATTCTTCTAGCGGGAAAATTCTATTCGACATAAGAAACAACCTATATTATTGCTGAGAACATTAAACTGAAAATACGTCGCATTTCAAGAAATTTTCGAGTTCATTCGTGGACACAATTTGATCCGGTTAAAATCATTAAACGTTGAGTATGACATGAGCGTTTCCTGGAATTCAAAGTAAATTTTTTTTCTTATATTAAGAGACGTGGTAGCGGCTGGTTTACTGTTCAATAATTTCAACTTTTTCTTTGATTTTCATTTGAATGAGCAATTTGAATAAAAAGTGATGGGCCGGACAAGTACTTTTAACACGTATTTAAACATAATTTGTACCGATCCAATTGACGTCAAATGTTGTGAATGATATCAGGGGATTCTTAAAGTACGGGACGAATCGATTTTCTTATCAAGAGACTCGGTAGAGTCTCGGGACAAGTACATTGACAGCCCTGTCGTCTGCTGGCCCGAGGCTCGCCGAGACTATACTTTCTCGAAACAAAACTTTTCGCGGTGGTGGGGGTAAAATTGGCATGTCATTTTATTGAATTACGAAGCTCAGAAGCAATTGAGGAACTTAAAAATTGAACTTTTAGCTAATTAAGAAATTCTCTTTCGATTGCGCCCAAAATCAGCATGATCGGTCGCGTAATTGCTGAGAAAAAACTTTGCACGGGCTCAAGATTATGCAAAAGTTACCAACACATTCAAGAATTTGACGTGTCTGTATACAACACCATGATAGGCCTCATCGCACGCCTCAAGACACATTTTCATCAAAGTCAGTCTCCAGTGACAGCTGGAGAGGGAGAGAGAGAGAGAGAGAGAGAGCAATGACTACTACGTTCACACGGAACTCTTATTCCGGATTAATTAATCGGGTTTATTATGCCCGATATATATGTATATACACCCCATTATAACCAAATCGGAATAAGAGTGCCGTGTAAGCGTAGTGTATGACATCTACAACGGTTATTAACGGAGTTTTGACATAATCAAGTGCAGGACGTCCGAAAAATTTCGATTAATGGATTTAATAAAAATATTCAACGGAGATTCTGAGTGAAGTTCTGTAATGATAAAGTGCGAGATTAGCGAGTAAATTGGATAAATTGTGAAAAATAATGATCTCAGTATAAACTTTTGAACAGACTGGTAAGCATTTATTTTTGTGATCCTGTGTATTCAAATCTCGCAGTGAACATATTCATCTACAAAATATAAAAATGCAAAATAAAATCAACAGTTATGGGTTATATTCACAAGCTAAAAGTGCGGATTGTAATTATATACAGTCTCCATAGGAGTTTATATGAACCAAAATATTTAAGAATTTTAGAAAAAAGAAGTGATATAATCGCAAAAATCCCCTCACGGGGAAAAAAACGTGGACAAGTACATTGGTGGTCCCTTGTTTCCCTATGATATTAAAAAAATCCAAAACGCCGCTTAGAAGAATTCAAAAAAAGTTACAAAATAAGTTGAGATCTGTTGAAATATACGTGGCCAAATACGGGAAGCTTTACTGCGTTTCAATAAATTTCCAAAGACGGTTTGATGTTTATAGAAAAAATAATCAAGTTTGGAAATTCAACTATGTCACCAACCAAATTGCAAACGTAAAAAAATAAGATCGTAAAAAAATTCTGAACGAAGTACTTGGCGAGGATTTTTCCATGAAATAAGCGTAGTGTATAGATCATGATCAAGAATTCGCCAAGTACTTCGTTCACAATTTTTTTACGATCTTATTTTTTTACGTTTGCAATTTGGTTGGTGACATAGTTGAATTTCCAAACTTGATTATTTTTTCTATAAACATCAAACCGTCTTTGGAAATTTATTGAAACGCAGTAAAGCTTCCCGTATTTGGCCACGTATATTTCAACAGATCTCAACTTATTTTGTAACTTTTTTTGAATTCTTCTAAGCGGCGTTTTGGATTTTTTTAATATCATAGGGAAACAAGGGACCACCAATGTACTTGTCCACGTTTTTTTCCCCGTGAGGGTAAGTCTCTACCACCATAAAGTAACAAATGACTTCCCCTTCGATGTGATTTTTTTGAATCAGCCATTTTACCAAAAAGTCATGGGCAGAAAGATTTCTTATACGTTTCTGCTGTCACAAAGTAACTCATGACTTCACTGTTCCTTGGACCGAAATATGTTTTTAAAAAATGGGTTGGTATGGTTCTAGTTGTCGGAAAGCAAGATTTTGGGATTTTTTATGGTTGTTCATTTTTAGTAATTTTGATCAGACGTCCTGAGCTGGACGTATTCTCAACCCTTATGGAAACATAGTTTCATCATGGCAAAATTGCAAATTACTGATAAAATAAAATACTTGTCCTCGAATTGATATCATAATTTTTAGTGCTGCACGTAACTTACAATTAGATGATAACTTTTTTGATTCTTTTCCACTTTTTCAAGTTTCTGATGCGTCCCGTAGAAATGAATATTCCGAATCACCAATAAATACTTGTCCTCGAAATGATATCATAAATTTTAATGCTGCACGTAACTTCGATGGAAACTTTTTAAACTCATTTAGTCGATCCTCCTTTAGAATAAGATGAGAAAAATGGGTCATCGGTTTTAAAAATGTATCCTAGCGACATTTTTCGGTTATTTTTGTTCGCAATTATTTCGAGTGGTTTATTCAACATTTTTTCACATTCTATTTCAATTTTTTTCTACTTTACAAAATAATTACAAATTTATTTTTTTATTTTAAATACGTTTTCTACTAATTCGTAAATTTTTTTTCAATTGTGGTGAAATAATTTTCAGCAAGGTTCATGATTTTTTTTTATGGAATTTTTTTTCACAATTCTTATTTTATGGAAAAATTTTTTTCCACACTTGTTTCGATATCATCAGGAAAGAAGCAACCGTCAATGTACTTGTCCTGACCTTTTTTCCCTAGGGGAACTTTTGGGTTTTATATCACGTCTTTTTTCTCAAAACTTCCTGAATCTTGTTTTGATAGCAAAAGGACTTTGGTTTGAATTTCTATAAGATACTTTGTTAGTACATTTTTAAAGATTCGATGCTGATAGTACAAACATGTCTAACGTTAACATTCTATATTGAAAACTTGTATTGTCAGTAATAAAATATATCACACGATCGAAAGCTACTATTTATTAGTGAAATATTCAAATAACCAGTGGTAAATGTTTAAAAGATCAATGTACGCCACGGATAGAGCATTAAAGTTGAATCCAAAGTTTTCACATAATCCAAGCTTCATACAACGCCATCTTGGTTGGTTCATTTTATTTCGAGTCCTTCAGGGCTAGCGATGAAGATATTGTTGAGAAAAGGGCGATTGAAGTCGTCATCAACAATGAAAACGTACAAAGAGAGGATTAAATGGTAAAAATTACCATTACCGTAATAGAAACTGGAGACGACCTTGAATGTTCGGTAAATTTTACCTTGCCCACTTTATATTTGGATGAAATTAAAATACAATCCCATCCCTATTACAAGGAAATCTATTTCGTTCTATATAAATATACACTATGCTCTATAGAATTTCGCAACCATTCAAGGTGTTCCACGGTATCTATATGGTAACGGTAACTTTCACTTTTTGATTTGCTCAATGTACATACTTGTGATATTTGAGTTTTGACAGAGACCCTAGATTTTTATTGGAATTAGCAATTTCATTAAAAAGTGATGGGCTGGACAAGTACTCCTGAAACGTATTAAAACATAATTCATTCCGATTGAATCGACGTCGAATGTCGTGTTTGATACCAGGGTATTCTGAAATTCGGAGAAGAATATTTTCTTACAAGTTTCTGCTGCTTAAAAGTAACGCATGACTTCACCTTTAATTGGATTTCCATTTGAATTGCAATTTTAATATTAAAAGTTAATCATTTTGTTAAGAATTTTTAGTATACGTCGATGTTAATATCTTCTTAATCATCAAAAAATACTTGTCTTTGTATTGATATCCTAATTGTTACAGCTGCACGCAACTGGGATGGTGACCTTTTTATTAATTTTTCAGTAAAGTAATTCTCCTAAGACAGCAATCATAAGAGGTTTTTTGCTCATCTTGATACGGCTGAGTTTTTAATCTCTTAATTCCTGTTTTGTTTCGTAGAAATAAATTTTCTGAATTACCAACAAATACTTGGGCTAGTATTGATATCATAAATTTTTCATGCAGCATGTAACTTAGATGGCGACCTTTTTCATTTATTTTTTGACTATTAATTCTTGTAAGGGACCAATTATACGTGGGTTATCGTCTAGATAACCTAACGTTTAAATGTTTTTTTTAGATTCCTAAGATGTATCGAAAAAATCTTTTTTTTTCGAATTCCACAAACAAATTTTTCCATATTATGCCAAAAGATGTAGTTAGCCAAAAGGAAAACTTGAAATAAATTTTTCGCGCCGGCGCACTGCGTGCTTCGATTGTCCATAAGAATGACACTTGAAAAAAAAACTCCGTTAGATATTGGTTTACATCGCGCGAAAAGAAATTTTCACAGATGTTCCGCTGATGTATTTTTGTACATAATAACAATCCCTACAAGAAAAAAGTTTCTGGAGCGAAATAGTTCAGATCAACCGTTTATTAGTTATAACCGTTTAAAAATTAGGATGTATCGAAAATCCTTTTTTTTCCGAGCTCACTAGCACTTTTATTCATATTATGGCAAAAGATAATTTTCGAACTTTTTTTGTAGGGAATTTTATTCTATACAAAAATACGCGGCATATCTGTGAAAATGTTTTTTTAGGCCGATTCGAAACAACATCTAACATAACATAGTTTTTTTTTTTCAAGTTATTCTTACGGGAAATCGAAGCACGTGATGCGTCGGCCCGAAAAATTTTATTTCAAGTTCTCCTTTTGGCTAACTTGGTCTTTGGGCATGATAGGGATAAAATTGCTTGTGGAGCTCGGAAAAAAGAGATTTTCTCGATACACCCTAATCTTTAAACGGTTTTAACTATTGAACGGTTGATCAAAGCTATTTGCCTCTAGAAACTTTTTTGGTAGTTTGTAGTCCACAAAAATACGTTGGCGGCATATCTGTGGGATTGTTTTTCGGTCGATGTGAAACAATATCTAACGGAGTTTTTTTTTACGCCTTATTCTTATGAAAAATCGAAGCACGTGGTGCGCCGGCCCGATGAATTTATTTCAAGCTTCTTTTCTCAAAATTTTCTTAAAAGTAATCAGAATTCCGTAAAATTGACCAGGCAACTTTGGATTCTTGACTTTTTATCGAATAGGCTCGCTAGGTTGTCATGTGGTGGTTTATGGTAGCGTTATTAAAATGATTAGTAATTTGTCATTATTAATAAATGATTAATTACTTGCTCTATCATAAAGTTAACCAGCCAAAGTTAATTTTATGTAAAATGACTCCGATGACATGTTTTATCAATGTAGAGTTGCTTGGTGGTTATAAATTGACAAGTTACAACTTTTGTTATCACTAGTCATGAAATATTTTTTTTTTCAAATTCAACATTCAGTCAGCTGATAAAATAAACCCAGTCAGCCAAATATTTTTTTTTTTTTCAACTAATTTTATTTCGCTGACCGTTATTCAATAGAAAATCGCTTGGTGGTGCTTGGTTGGTAATAAGTTTTACCATCATCTAATTAATCATTCAATAACATTTGAAAAAATTCAATGTTCAGTCAGGTATTAGAATAAACCCAGTAGGTCAAATGTTTTTTCTTCAATTAATTTTATTCCACCGACCGTTATTCTATAGGAAATCGCTTTGCGTTGCTTGTTTGGTAATTGGTTTTGCTACCATATTGATTTAACATATATTAACTCCAAGGCAAGCGATAAAAACGCTCTGATTGGTCGATTGAACGGAATTTTTTTTAACTTTTCGGCGTAAGACATAAAACGAGATCACATCGTACGATCACAGATACACAGATTTTTAAAGACTCAATTTCTCGTGAAATCGAAAGTAACAATTTGAGGATTTCGGATTTGACGGAATTGGCAGAAGATCGCATTTCAAAGCTCAAGAATAAGATTGTCTTTTTTGAGGAATTGATTACATAGAAACGTGTTTATTACTGAGCCTATAATAATGTATCATCGTTATCACGATAAAAGTCATTTTGGCAATGGTTTTTTTTACAACATTATTAAACAAACAAACTCAACGTAAAACGTAAAATCAAGTATTTTTACGTAAAGTATAGCAAAAGTGAAGTAAAAAGAATCATCACATGAAAGTAAAAAATGACGTTGTAAAGTTAAAGTAAAGTGAAGTAAACGAAAAATCAATTAACCAAATACAAGAGGAAATACATGATAGCGTGAAAACGGGGAAATCCTGCTGCGTCCCATCATGTACTATGACCACTTGTTATCGACCGATGGTAATTTCCTCGAAATTATATTTTTTCTTATTATAATCACATTGATGAATGATACTCGATCTAGCTTAAGCTGACCCTGGGAACATTACTGATAATCAGATCATTATTTCTAGAAGTTCTGCGAGTGCTATATAAAATTGACCTCTCCATCTTGACTTTTGCCTTTCTTTAAATTTACGATGATTTTTGACGATAGTTTGTGAATGTTTGATCACTCAAAACATTTGTTCGATAATTTTCTTTGAATTAAGAAAAACCCCCTCGGGTTCGGTTACATACAGTATAGTATATACTAATCAAATACAGGGGGTTTCTTCCCCCTCACATCCTCCGGCCCGCTATATAATCGTATATATACTAGGGTGATTCGTTTCAGGGCAACTTTTTTTTTTCGACCCATCGTGCCCGAAAATCTTTAGTTGATACCCAAAAACGAAACCTCGCGAAAAGGGCGCGCTGTCAAAAAATATTTAGAGGTCGCGAATCGAAATTAAAGGTTTCCCATTTGATTAACATTGAAAAAAATGTTGTTCTCATTATTACTGGTACCATTCTGCGAATTTTGATGTGGCAATATTTTCCAAGTGGCTTTTCGTCGGAAATTTGATGCTCTACAATAAAGTCCATTGGACCAAGTATGGAAATTCAATATTTCCCGCGGTATCATTACTAGAAGTGAAAATTATATGAAAATATCCATTAAAACAGCTGTAACGCCCAGGTTGTTGAGTATATCAAAAAAATTCGAATGACAACTTTGTAGAGAAACAAGTTTGCTACAAAAAAAGTCATATAAGCCGAGACTGTATATTCAACCCTTTCCGAGTTACAGGTGATTCAAGAGAATTCAATGAATATTTTTTTGTTCAATTCGAACGAATTCCATTTCTTATGAGATTTTCCGTCAACCTTAGAAAATATATTCATCGGTAACGTCAATAAGAATGTTTAATCAGATTATTTGTTAAAAAAAATTAATTTACAGGTTCCAATAAAAAAACAGATTGACGTTCCATTAATTTTTAATTTACTGACATAAAATAACCGAAAAATTTGATCCGAAAAATCTGGTTCGTATTACGTATAAATTGCAGTCACATGATTTATAACATATTTGGCGCTTTCGTACACGTTCCAGTTATCAAGAGACTCGGTAGAGTCTCGGGACAAGTACATTGACAGCCCTGTCGTCTGCTGGCCCGAGGCTCGCCGAGACTATACTTTCTCGAAACAAAACTTTTCGCGGTGGTGGGGGTAAAATTGGCATGTCATTTTATTGAATTACGAAGCTCAGAAGCAATTGAGGAACTTCAAAATTGAACTTTTAGCTAATTAAGAAATTCTCTTTCGATTGCGCCCAAAATCAGCATGATCGGTCGCGTAATTGCTTAGAAAAAACTTTGCACGGGCTCAAGATTATGCAAAAGTTACTAACACATAAAAAATTTAACGTGTCTGTATACAACACCATGATAGGCCTCTACGCACGCCTCAAGACCCATTTCCATCAAAGTCAATCTCCAGTGACAGCTTTCAGAGATATATATAAACCCCATTATAACTAAAGAGTGACGTTTAAGCGTAGTGTATGTTATGACGTCTAACACAGTGAAACGCGGTTATATAAAGGAATTTTGACGTAATCAAGTGCAGGACGTCCAAAAAATTTCGATGAACGGTTTCAATAAAAAATTCAACGGAGTTTCTGAGTGAAGTTCTGTAAATATAGTGCGAGATTAGCGAGTAATTTGGATAAATAGTGAAAAAAAATTATTTCAGAATAAATTTTTCAACAGACCAATGAGCATTTTTTTTGTGATCCTGAGTTTTTAAATCTCGCAGTGAATATATTCATCCACAAAATATAATTAAGAAATATATATTCATTACAATAATTAATTATAAGAGTGCCGTTTAAGCGTAGTGTATGACGTCTACACAGTGAAACGCGGTTATAAATGGAGTTTTGACATAATCAAGTGCAGAAAGTCCAAAATATTTCGATGAATGGTTTCAATAAAAAATTCAACGGAGTTTCTGAGTGAAGTTCTGTAAATAAAGTGCGAAAAATAATAAATAGTGAAAAAAAATGATTTCAGAATAAATTTTTGAACAGACCGATGAGCATTTTTTTTGTGATCCTTTTAAATTTCGCACTGAATATATTCATCCACAAAATATAATTAGGAAATATATTTTCATTACAATAATGAACAAAAATAACAAAGAAGTCTCATGACAGACTTGTGCAAACGTTTCATCGATATGAACACAAACCAGTGGAACATCCTTATTTACCGAAAAGAGACGATTCCAATATAATTATTAAATAAAAAAATTCGGAGTAGAACTTTCGAGATATTGTTAAAGAAGTCATCCAACGAGTTTGAGAATCACTGTGAGTTTTGACAATTAGTCAAAAGTACTCATAGATGAAAATTATAAAATTCTATAACCAATTTTACAAGATCGAAACTCAAGCTCAGGATCAAAATCTAATCCAAGAGTCCATTGGAAGTTTTCGATCAGTCTTCGAATCTGTTGTTAGCTATTCAAGTTGAAGCATTAGCTTTTTTATATTGCAATGGAGCATAAATTTTCTCAAAGGCTCAGTATACTCATTCAATTTGAGGCGAAAAAATTTCAATGTGTTCTCAAAGCTAAATTACGGAGATTAGAAAAATTATGCCAGTCTTTTTTATTGGAAATATGATTATTATGGTCTTGAACACGAGTTTTTATTTTACCACTTTAAGAAGGATCCTGTATAAAAATATTAACAAGAGTGATTCTTCAGAGCACCTCTGGACACAGCTCCTGTAGTAGAATTGCTGAAATACACCTCTTTGTTCTAAAAACTGCTCTCAGACGTTTTTCTGAAGTCGGAGAGTTGGAAATTATGCGCCGGCAAAGAAAATTTGGATGACAGCATTTATAATATTTTATTACGATTTCTACATATATTCGCTCGAAGCGTTCTTAATACCAGAGCGATTCGATGCAATTTTGTACTGTAGTTCGAAACCGTGTTTGTCGAAACCGATGTAACAGTCCGACATGAGGAAAAACGTTACTTTCGTTCGTCCTGAAAAAGAAAAAAACAAGAAAAATATATAGTTGATCAATCTTTTTGTGTTCATTTTTATTCAAACCATCGAAGTTACATGCGTACGAAGGTGAGGTAAATTCCAATTGGCTCGTTCTCGTCTGCTTATTCACACCCACTGTTCTCTTCAATGCCCACAACTCTCTCAGTGGTGTCGCCCAAAATCAAAAACTATCCTTCGTCCATGCCATGTTGAAACATTGGACAATACCCTCGTAGATTACTCGAACGATTTTTACGTCGGAGATTTATTACAAGATTTATTACATATCTTGATCGGCTCGAACATCCAGAAAAACTTCTCGTTGCGACGATATATTTATTAAATCATCCGAAGTCGACAAAAGGGATAATTCGACGTTAATTATCGGCATGGATTTCATCACTTGATGAATCTGTGAATAGTAATTCAGAAAGAATTAAAATAAAGTGAGTCGGTGCGGTTCAAAAATGTGCTTTCTGTTCGTTATTCAGACGAGAAAAGATTTAAGAAAACTTTTACGCTTTTTCCAACGATGAAAATACTTGGGGAAGTGATTTTATTATATCAAAACCGAGAAACAGATACAAAATATTAAATAGTATATTCCAAAGATTTCAAAAAACCGTTCGTTAAAAGTCTCTTTTTTTAAGTGACCGAAATAACATTCAAAAAAATATGCGATCAATTTGAGATACAATTTTTACCTCCTTAATATCGTTCGACGTGAATTTTAAAGATAATGCATGGGCGAGTTATTTATAATTCTCATACTGGCACACAAAGCTGACAAACATTTTGGCGAAGTTGAGAACAAATGAAGGTGTTTTTCTTCGATATGAAGCAGTGTGGCATTTGACGATTCATCGACCCATCGTGCTTGAATAATCATTTGCAACAATTGCATTATTCTGAGAGTACCCGGGAGCCAGCCAGGTTCAGCAAGGACGTCGATCATCGCTTGCAGTATTCTTATCGATTGATCGAGGATCGATTCCAAGTCGGTAATGTAATCGGTGCATGGCTGTGTAAGATGCGAGAAATGAGCTTGGAGCAGTAAAAATGCTTTTGTGTTTGACGAATCGTACGACAATCGATCGACTTGGAAACGACATCGCTTTGCCAATTCCTTATTAAGCAGATTCTCGTTGTGACGAACTGGTATCTCATCGTATTCGTGAGTGTCGCACATAATTCTCAAAAATCGTTCTATCGTGAGATTATCTTATAACGCAGCGTCAAACTTGGCAATGGTCAAGTGCGACAAATAGTAAAACGAAGCTATTCTTCCCATGGAAAGTGGATAGATTGTCTGTTCTTGCTGAAAACCAAATATAATTTTTTAGATGTTGAGAAGAAATAAATATAATTTTTTCGATGTCGAGAAGAAATAAAAAAATATGAAAATGAAGAGTTTGGTACAAGAAAACTTTTTCGGTACAATCTTGTTATACTAAACAAAAAATTTGATGATTTTATTTCATTTGCATTGTATCCCAAGCTGGTCAATCAATTTCAAGAATTTCGCGATATCAGTTCATTCTGATAATTTTCAGAACGATTTTAGGAAAACATTTTTATTGATGCATATATTTACCTCATCAATCTCAAGATAATGTGAGTCTACGAGAAATTTGAGAGTCTTTTCCACCAATTGCGAAATATATTCGTTGATACGACCAGGCTCTAAAGCCTTAAGATCGTTATACCGCGGATTTTTCATCAATCGTCTAAAGAAATACGTCCAAGTCATGTAGTCGATAAATTCTTGTTTAATCTTGATTGTACCAGCAACGATCTCGGCGTTAACATGATCTGGCAAAACTTGAAGCAAACTCGATTCAACGGGAAACGGATCGTAGAGACATTTCTTGTAGAAATTTTTCTTTATGTCGTGAACGATGTCGTAATATTCTGTCCTTTTTATCACTACCAAATGAGCAGGGAAATTGACACCCCAGGCGAGAGTAGACGTTGCTATAAGAATTTGAAAAAACAAATTGAATGAAAAAAATGTAATAAAATTTATTTAATTTCATCTCGCTTCGTCGCTCTACTAAGCACAAGACAAAGTTTTTGGAAATGAGGCCGAATTTGCTCGTGAAACGAAAGCAACGTAAGCCCAAATATGAATTACTCAGGCAAAAAAATATTTTCGACTCGCGTAATTAAGCTCGAACCAAAAAATAAGAGAAAACATGGAAATTTTGTAGTATTTTGAGACCTTGTTTGAAAAAAGCTTGCGAACCTGTATTTTGTTGTTGACGACTGACGCACTGACGAATTCTTCGACAGTGCGACGATCTCTCTCTTGCCGGCCAGCATGATGAATATCAATGCCAAAAGCGAGTGTGAGTTTGAGATTGGTGTCTTTCATATTTTCGAATAAATCGTATATTTTTTCTTCGGGCATATGTAACCACTGTTTAGGTTGATCTTCAACACCAAGATAAGCGATGAGATCAATAGCGGTGAGACGAGTTTATCGTCGAGAGGAAACGAAGACGAGAGAAGGGCTGTCGGGTGCGTGTTGTCGAATAGCTTGAAAAGTGGGTCGATTCATGGTAGCCATACGTGGATAATAATGTTTACCAGGGAAGCCGCTGACGTGAATTTTCAGTATTATGGGACGTACGAAAGGCCGAAAGTCCTATTTTCTTAATGCCAAGCCAATCAGCGAAGTCGACGGCGATGGCCAAAGCAGTGGAGACCGACGATTCTCAGAGACTTTTTCGTATGAGAGGCGATGAAGTTTGTACGTGAAACGATCACTTCGAGAACGGGTCCTCGGTCTTCACCGAGCAAATGAATCTCGTCGATTATGACGAGAGCAAATTTTTTTAACGTCATTACAAGTTTGCCAACTTTTGCTTATGCGTCCCATTTCTCAGGGATCGTTACGATCACACTCGATTTTTCGACCGCCCTCATGTCCGGAGTGACATCACCGGTCAACTCGACTACTGTCTTCCCAAGACGTTCCTCGATTCTTATTTCCCAATCGCTCATAAGCTCACGCACCAAAGCCTTCGGCAGTGCTATGTAAACGACTTTTCGATCCGGATACTGTTTGAAGACTCAGAACATCGCAATCTCAGCTGCTATATGGTTTTTCCCGAACCTGTTGGTGCTCCGAGCAACACGTTGCAATCGGTGTGATAGACAATGAAAAAATATTTGTGTTTGTATCGGATTGAAATGCGAAAATTTGTACACTTTATCAAAGCTCGAATCTTTCAGGGCATCCACTGGTAACGGCTGAAATTCCAAAAGATCCGTATGCGGTGTAGCTCTGGCAGTGTAAGATTGTGGAAAGTCTAGAGTATCGTCGTCTCACAACCTAACCATCGATTACTCGTTGCTTTCACGAAATACTGAACCGGTAATGGCATCGTCAATCGTATTGTTATCGGCAGTTCTTTTTCGCTGTACGTCAAAACCTGCCACATATATTTTCATTAACAACATAATTGACGTTGGAATCTCCTTTGAATTAGAAAATGTGAAACTTTGGAAATGTGAAACGTGGATGATGAATCCAGTGCGAATGAATCAATAAAATACCATTTTTCTCGTGAGGACAAAATATTCGTGATGATAGATAAAATTATTTTCCGCATCCTCGATCCAAATCCAAAACGCTTCGGAACTTTTTCCGTGAACACGATCGTTCCACGTGAAATTAGCGTAAACTTTCAAACGAATACGAGCACGGTTCGTGTGATAGGCTGAAGACTCGATTCCATTTCAACCGGGAAATTCTTCGGAAGGAAAATATTGACGTTCGTGCGAAGTCGAAAAACTACTTTAACCAGCGCACCAATTTCTATAACGTCCATCTCGCGTAATCGATCGATCGTCACATTACGTTCCTCGATTTTGTCGATAATGTCTTGTCCTAAACAGCGAAATTGTCTCATTGGACTCATGTGATCTCACTGTTGAGATTCGAGCATTTTCGCCATGCTGATCAAGCGCCCAGCCATGATAGCGTAGTTTTTACGCAGCGTTTCTTCGAACAAAGCTCGACAAATTCTCATCACGTTCTACAAACACGGATATAAAACGGATATAACAATACAAACAAAAACGGATATAAAAACCAAGGAACAATATAAATGAAATAGAATTTTAGAAATGGAATAGAATGAAGTGGAACTTTCAAAAAATCGTCAGTTCAAATGTTACCTGCGTTATGTACGCTTGGTCCGATAACAGCGAGAACGAATTAACGCGTCCTCGCGAAAGATAAGTCTGTATGACAATATTCACTTTGCCATGAACATTCTCGGTTCCTCCTTGAGGTATCACTTCGCAACAATACGCCGATAAATTGTCCAGTTCTATATCATTTCGTGGTACCTTCTCTGCTTTCTCTCTCGTACCTTCAGCTGCTCGAACTCTTGCGAGCGTGATATCATTCCGAGAATATCGGCTTCGGTCATTATTGGTTTGGCAAGATCGTTGAATATCTCAACCGTATCGTACTTCAGGTAATAATGACTGGCAGTTCGTCCGAGATCTTGTATAATGAAAAATTGCAATATTGTAATTTTAAAAGAATCTTTATCAGTCCTTTTTGTTTTTTTGAGAATTTTTTTCTAGAAAAAAGGCTCCAAGGGACGATTTTACGTTTAAGTTCAAAAGCTTCCGTGAAAATGAATTTTTTCCAATTAGTTTACCTGTCAAACTTAAATCTCCAGTTCTAGGATGATACCGGATCATCCTCGCCTTGTCTAAAGCCTTCGCAGCGGTATCAATCAACTCTTATCTTTTACGGTCCAAATTTGGATCATCAACAATAGTCTGATACGGTATGCCATGTGATTGGGTTTCATTCTGACGAACAAATACGTGTAACTGAGCCATTCAACCGCTTCTTCCACATTGGATACCGTGCCCAGAGCAACTTCAAGTATTCCAAGATCAACAAAAGTTCCTCGCTTCGCATCATAAATCTGTTTCCTGTGACATATAATTTGAAATCCATTGCAATTATGGAAAC
This sequence comes from Campoplex capitator, assembly GCA_037576405.1. Taxonomy (NCBI): domain Eukaryota; kingdom Metazoa; phylum Arthropoda; class Insecta; order Hymenoptera; family Ichneumonidae; genus Campoplex; species Campoplex capitator. Next base: position 16,496 of record JARBWI010000104.1, on the reverse strand, counting down.
ATATTTTTGTAAATAGTTTTATAATCACAGACTCATCATTCAATTCATCGCAATTTAATTCTTTCTTAGGATGATTGTTGTTGCAAATTGAAATAATTAACAAAAATTTTTCATCCTAGTGACAATGACATGGTGTGAGATTAAAGAATATAGAAAAAATGAGTGAGAAACAGTGAACTTACGTGAATAACGACTGCATGCGCTGGTAAGTTGACTCACTATGCGAGGGTCGAAGTGCAGACTAAAACTTTGATGAGGTCTTGTCGGGTCTTGTAAAAAATATTTTTCCACCATGTTTCTGTCAGTTCTGAGCATTTCAGCATGATGTACGGAGAATCCGTATTGAAACAATGGCTCGAGATATTTGTTGCGTGAATTGCCAAGAGCTTTTTGTGCCAAGCCTTTGTAGGGGCCTTCGGTTCAAGGTGTTATTCTGGCTGGCGATGTCTTTGAGTGCGTTTGCAGTACGAATGGTGGCATTTCAAGCATGTACAAAAACGATAACTTGATGTCCTTATATATCGACCACTTGATTGTAACAAACGAGTTCCGTGTCGTGAATTTGATGTGATTGTTTTATCGCTTTTACGCCAATAAAGGTTTGGCGTAAAATAAAAAATTTGGCGTAATAAAACTGGACGAAAACTATGATCGAAGTAGAAAAGACTTTTGTAAGGATTTACTCGAAGAAATCTTGCGACTTCGACTTAATTCAGCAATGTAGTCGAAAGCCCAAGGTACTTACTACCATGCGTTGGGACGACTCGACTTGTCGCAAAGTATGGGCAACGAGAGCTTCGACCACGGGACCTCAATCACCGTGCAACAGATGCACTTCGCAGATGATCAGCAATTAACGATACTCGTTGAAGCTATGTCGCCCGAGCCTTTCCTCGTAACGACGTCCCACTTTTCTGATGTTGTTACGATCATCTGTATTTACTGTGTCAAGAGACGGGCAGAGTCTCGGGACAAGACATTGACAGCTGTGTCGTCTGCTGGCCCGAGGCTCGCCGAGACGATTTCAAGAGACTCGGTAGAGTATGTAAGACCGTGACCTCCATAAATTTGTCTAAACAACTTGGGCTTTTCTTATTTATTATTAATCGTGTCTTTCGGTGGTCGTTAAGTGGTCATCAGTATCTTAATTAAAATATTTAGTGGTCACTAGTTATTTTGTAATTAGATAAACAAAATTTGAAATAATTAAGACCCAGTAATAAATCGATGTAGAATCGCTCAGTGGTCAACATTGAATTGAATCGATGAGCAGTCAATACGCTTCCTGGATAACAGTAGTTATCCTTTATATTCCAAAAAATGAAAAAAAGGTGAAAAAAGGGTCAGGCCAATTTGCACCAAAATTTTAATTATTCAATTATAAGAAAACTACTTACTACTCAATATTTTGATCATACCACTAATTACCACCATACGATTCTCTTTCCATTAAGACTTATTAGAATACGATTAGTTGAGTAATAAATTTTAACCGGCTAAATCTAGCCAACTCGGAGATCAAGCGACCGAGGCGACACAGGCAAGTAGCGGCGAAACGCATTACCACGTTGGCGGCGTTGACCACGATTTATAAATTGTCAATTAAAATGAGAAGTGTTTAACATTAATGGTTACAAACAATTGTTAGTGAAGTGGAAACAAAAGTTATGTGAAAATTTTCTTCATTTATCCAATAAACAACACTGTAAATACAAATTTAAGGAAAATGAATAAAATCGAAAATTCATGTGAAAATTTACCAACAAAAAGTCTCAATTAATTCATTCCTTCTTCGTGCTCCGAATCATTTATTAATTAAAGAATATAATGAGCAATTAACGTTTCAAAACATGTTTAAAAAATACATTCCCATTAAGCCCATGTTCAAAGGCAAGATACCGATACCATGGTACCGATCACTATATAGAGCAGCTGAAAGCTTATATCTGATCAAATGAAATTCATACTGCCATAAAGTTAGCCGAGCAACTTTTAATTTTCCACTTTTTTATAATAAATATTGCAAGGTGGTCGCGTGGTAGTCGCTGGTAGCGTAATTAAAACACTTGGTAATTTATATTTTCAATAAATAAATAATTCAAAGTTCTGGCATAAGTTAGCCGGCTAAAGTTAATTTTGCGCAAAATGATTTAGCTGACATGCTTAATCGATGCAGAATCGCTTGGTGGTCACAGATCGACAAGTTAAAACCTTTGATATAATTAGTAGTTCATTTAAAAAAACATTTTTAAAAAATCAAGACTTCGTCACAGCTGGTAGAGTAATTCCAGCCGGCCGGATAATTTATTCGTCGACCAATTTTATTGAAATGATCGTCATCTTACAGTAAATTGCATGGTGGTGCTTGGTAGTATAAAAAGAATGCTTGGTGATTAGTTTTGAAATCGCACTGACTAAAAAATTATTAATGCTAAACCGTGCGATACGAAGCGCTCTGATTGGTCGATGGACAGAATCAACGGAAAAGATGATGATTTTTCAGATTACAGTGGCTACCGAGACTTAGCCCCCCTATTTTGATTTTCTCAAATTTGTTTGCCGGTGTTTGTTTGATCAATTAAAACGTTTATTTCATGATATTAACGTCAAAAATCAAAAATGAAAAATTCATCAAAGTTAACCCCAATTTTTTTTCGATCAAATTGACGCGGATATCATCGTTTAAAAGGTGACGAATATATGTGTTAAAACGTTTGTTTGATCCTAGTTCGCGTGAAAAATGAGAAGATTTTCGATATCGGCCAAATCACCCGAAAAAGTTAGCCCCGAAAAATATGTTTCCCTTTAAAATTTCGACAAACGTTTGAGTTATTCCAAAACGGGAATGTAAGATACGTGTCGTGGTCGTGAATGTGTAGAACTTTGATAAGTTTTTCATTTAAAAAAAATTTTTAATGTTCATATTATCAAACTAACGTTTCAATTTAAACGATTCGCGTTGAAAAATTTGAGAACTCCAAAATAGGGAGGCTAAGGTCTGTAATAAGGTGTGAGATTTCTAAAAACAATTGTACGGAATCAAGTGCGTTTTATTGCGGTTTATTTATCTAAATAAAGTCGGATTTTTGTGATTCAATTGGAATAAGGACTTTTCAACTATGCTGCGAAAACGCAAAGGTAAAATAAACGAATTTAATAATCGTTGAATTATAATTGGAGGAAAAAAATCACAATTTAACCTAACTTTTTCGTTGTCATAATTTTTCGGTAGTTTTACCGAGAGCAAGGAGGAACGATTGGTTGTGACAATCGGTGAAATAATTCAAGAACTCTGCATTCAATTCAAGAACGTCGATCCCAACATATTGAAAACTCAAATCTCCTCCATCTATGGACTTTCATTCTCCCCTAGGCTTGTCGACTATATTGCTTCCGTTCTGGCATATACCAAAAATATTCTTGTTCCGAAACTCAAAGCTCAACCTGCCAGGACCGCCAGTGGTGTAAGTTACAACGTTATTGCCCCATTGTCAGATTGAATCCTTGTTGAAGCGCTGTTAATCAAGAGATGCGGTAGCGGCTCGACGCCAAGTATCAAAAGAAAAATGCCAGCATGAGCTCTACCGTACTCTTCTATATGAATAATAAAAATCTTGTGTCTCGATCAAGTGCAAATAAAAATGCAGTGAATTAAATTCTGCAGATCGCTGTTGTCGCTGTCATGTGTAAACCACACAGATGCCCGCATATAAACATGACAGGAAACATCTGTGTTTATTGTCCCAGAGATCCGGATTCTGATATTGAGTATTCCACGTAATATTATACAGAGTACGAGCCAGCCTCGATGAGAGCGATCCGAGCTAGTTACAATGTCGCTAGACCCAGAATCGAACAGGTTTGTTTCACAATTTCAGCTCGGCTACGATAAAACCAATTCAGAAATTATTTCAACGTTGTATTTAATTTTTCAGTTGAAACAATTGGGCCACAACGTCGATAAAGTTGAGTTTATCGTCATGGGAGGCACGTTTATGTCTCTGCGGGAAGACTGCAGGCAGACATGTTAGCAATACCATTGACAAAGCAGTGAAATTTTTGGAACGCAGCAGAACTAAATGAATAGGAATTACGATTGAAACGCGTCCTGATTATTGTCTGAAGAAACATTTGTCTGATATGCTTCGTTACAGGTGAATAAAAATAGTCCACCGAAAAAATATAAATAAATATTGAAAACCTTACAGAAAAAAAGGAATATCAAAATACTGAGAATACAAAGTAAAATTGAAAACTCTTTAGGGAGACGGAATTCTCAATGGCTTTAATTGTTAATAAATTCAATATTCTTTTGATTACAGAAAAATCTCAGTCAATAAAAAAAATTTAGATTTTTCATCGAAAAATTCTAGACAAAAAAAAGTCGACAATTTTAAATTGTAAATTCGATTTTTAAAATAGGTCCAGGAAGCTAAAAATCGGTGTTCAGTCGGTTTACAAAGACGCATAGCTCGTGACACTAATCGAGGGCACACGGTTCCTGCGGCGTACAAAAGTTTTCAGCAATTCTCGAAAGACGCTGGGTTCAAGGTGATCGCACACGATGCCGAATTTTCCGACCGTCAACATCAAACAAGACATCGAGCAATTTGTCGTGAGTAATCAAATTTGTAAGTCAATTATTACTACTATTTTACACATTTTTAATGGGAATTCGTTTTTTTATTTACATGAATTTTTCGAAAATCCGGCTTCCATAGCAGACGATCTCAAGATTTATCGAACCCTCGTTATACGTGGTACGGAATTGTACGAGCTTTGGAAAACTGGAAGATTCAAAAGTTATCCACCGAGCACTTTGGTCGATTTAATTGCAAAAATTCTCGCTCTTATCCCACCTTGGACTCGAGTTTATCGAAAAAGAACTTGAATTCCCGTCGTGATACAGTGCTAAAAAAAGAACTTATATTTATTAGCTTGCTATTAAACTTGGCCTCAAATCCAAAAGCCGAGGGTGAGTAAACATTGACGGTTATATCAAATTACTCAACGTCAGTTATGTCTTCTCATATTTATTCTCTATAGAGAATAATTTCAGTTTTTTAAAATAGTTCTGAAAGGTTTAAAAAGAAATTGGAAAACTTTGTAAAATATTCATTCAATCGCAGCCCATGAAAGAGCTCAAATCCATTCTATTAAAGCTTCTAACTGAGGCTTCCACTCCCAAAAAGTTTGAATTGATTAGATTCATTACCCTATTTGGCAGAAAAGGCGCAAATCGTTATTTAACGGTATACAAGCGAGAAAGCTCGAGAATCATTCAAGAAGATGCCACGGTCAAACTCCAAAAAGCATCGAAACAGTCGATTTACAACTTGATACAAAAGTTTCCATTGAGTGCTAAAGAACGTCAGGAATTATTGCCGCTTACAGAGAGAGAAAGATCTTTCGAAACTGACAGCTTGCTCCCTGCAGGTCAGTATTATTAATAATACCACTCAGTACCATTTCTAAATTCCATTCGAGTATTTCTTTGCTGAGATGCAAGGACATGTTCTTTCAGTTCTCTTCATTTACTAATTCAAAAGATAACAATCAAATGAAATGATTTCTCATAATGTAATAACAACTACAATAAAATGACCTCAATTTGGAAAAAAACAGAATTGTGTTCAATTTTTGTTTTGAATTTTTCTGGATTTTATTTGAGACAAAAAAAAAACTAATTCAACATCATTTTTCCACGATCGTGCTTTTTCACGTACTTTTATGCACAAATTAACGATGGCTTGAATTTTAATGAAACAAAACGTTAAAAAAATCGTTAATACATTGAAACGAACAACGTGAAGAATATTTCAGAATTGGTTTAGAAAAGTGATTCTGTAGTCTACAAAAGTTTGAAATTCGTGAGGATAATCGAAGGCTTGTAGATGTAAATTGGCTCCTTAAGGCTGAAAGCATAAATGGCTATAGAATAAAAAAGTTTCATGAAAAAATTACAGGAGCAGCGAATACGAAAGCGATGGGAAGATTGAATTATAGTATAGCACAAATTCCGCAATTAAAGGTGAACCAAGAGGTGGTGAAAGAAACAACCCTGCAAAGTAATATGTACACAACCGAGACGTTTATCAGCTGTATCTATAGCGGAGAGAGGAGCGTTGGAGAGAGGAGACAATAACGGTCAAACGTTTGGTTATCAGACAAGATTGGAGAGCAGAGTAGCACCGAAAACATTATTGACTTACTGTACGAACGGTGTTTTATTGAGAACATTGATGTGTGAAGATTCAGCATTGGAAACAATAACCCACATAGTAGTCGATGAGGTACACGAGTGCGATCGTTTTTGCGATTTTCTTTTAATCGCATTGAAGGACGCCCTCGCGAAATATCGGGATCTAAAAGTGATATTGATGAGCGCAACAATGGGTACAGATATATTCGTGAAATATTTCAACAATTTTGCACAGTAATAAACGTTTACGGATGTTTTTGGGCTCATGAACAGCGTTGGCGCTGTTCCTGGTCAGTATTTCCATTTTCGAATGCGTCTCGAAACTTCAGTCCTTCAAATTAACAAATAATCTCAATTCAAATGTGTGAATGGCAACAAAACCCAGTTTTCATTGGGTTTCACTATTCTTTCCATTTTTTCCATTTGAAGCATTATTGTAAATAAACAATGCGTGCACAATTTTCAAATTAATATTCCAAGTAATTGGCTAAACATGAAAATCGTCTAATCAGTCTAAGAAAAATTTACAACGATGAGCAAAGAATTCTGGTGTTTTCATTACAGCTTCATTTCGTTTAGATAATAATTTTTATGATTTTAAATCGTTCCTTCGTTACTATAATTTTGACAAAGATTTTTGAAGGGAGTCGTCAGTCATTTGTTTTACCCAAAAGGTGTGTTGTCCTGCACGATAAAAAATTAGTAAAAAGTGAGAGTTTTGTACTTGTATTACTCTCTCGTCAGTTCTATGTTATGACTATCAGCAATGGTTGATGAGTGCAAATACGAAAAAATCAAAATCGGTAAAACCGATATCTGTGAGAATAAATTATTATTTTTAGCATAATTCTTTTATGAGATTACTGAAAACGTCTCAATTTCCATAAGAGCACATGTTATTTCATCCAAATTGTTATTGATTGATTTTTCTCAGCAACGAGGTTTCTAAACTCTCTGAAAATTTGACCCATTTTTTTACACTTGACTCTGTACCAACTCCCTTAAGGTTGATTCTTATCGTATAATTGTATAGAGTCGGCTGTTCACTATCATTCAAAATCGACATTTTCATTTTTTCTTTCAGACAAAACTATTGCGATCGGCAAGGTGCTGAAGGTGGTCGAGTAAATTTGCTCAAGTCGATTGAAGCTCGAATTCGGTTAACGAAAAGAAGAAGAAGAAAAAAACCGTGAAAATCTAAAGAGAAAGAAGATTATGAGAATGAATAAGTGAAAAGTGAACTAAAAGGAAGAAACAGAATAATAATGGAATGCGTGCATTGTAGCATCATCGTGAAGAGCGAAATCGATGCATAAGAAGCAACGACGCCAAGCCCTACCGAGAGAATAAAAATAATTAACTGGAAGTAAAGGACCCGATTCCAACGACGATGACCTATCACACCGGTCGTTAACAATCGGCTCGCCGGAATAGCCTGATTTATCCCGGTTACATCGCCATTAATGCCCGTGGGATTGAGAAAATCGTAAAAAGAATAAAGAAACAACAAATTAAAATACGATATGTATAATTTTACACATCGTACGGCAATCGTTTCAGCATTTTTACAAATCAGCTTATCAAAGCTCACCCACTTACGCACGTACACACATCAGAATATGCGTACTATCAGAACCGCGAACGCTAATCAATTTTCTTTTATTTTATTTTTTTCTAATACAGTCTGATAATAAAATTTTCCCGCTCTAGTGCTAATATTATCTCCGATTTTCTCGTTGTTCAATAAATTTTTTTGTTTTCCGTCTCCGTATCTTAAAATCATTGTCGAAGTATCAAACTTCGAGCGCGAGAAAATTAAAAAAAAAAAAGAGTACGTTAGCTTTCATAGTTTTATAAATAATTTGAAAAGAAAAAAACACAAAAGAATTGTGCAAAATGTCTCGTATATGTAGATAAATGCTTATTAACTGAAAATCGGCAACGCTATCAGACTCAAACAGTCAAATATTCTCACTCGCATGGTCCTGCGAAACATCGGGCGGCATTGTGTAACGGGGTATCGATACAATTAATAACTGGTAATAAAAGGTTAAAAAAAAAATAATAATAAAAATAAATAAAATTAAAAAAAAAAGTCAAGAGGTTTTTCAAACAATGTAAAAGCGATATTTTTGTTCGTCCGAGTCATGCGCAATGAACGATATAAAGTAAAATATGATATAAAAGAGTAATCTAAGGATGAATTATTATTATTATTATTATTGCTATGTTTAGTACCACTAATTATCGAATTGGCGGGTATGAGGTGAATAAAAAAAAAAATTGAAAAAAAAAATTATCGAGTTATGCAACTATAATCTACTCAAATTACGGTTTTTTATGGTCGCTTTTTGGATCATTTCAACCGCGACCGTATTACAGTCGATTAACCGTTTTTTACGGTCGAAATTATGGTCGACCAATCTGCTAGGGGAGTGAGTCGGACGCGTCGTATACCGACACACAGTGAGAAGTACGCCCTTACGGTAGCCATTAAGTCATTAAAAAACGGAGCACGTGGAGTGGAGGTACGCCAACGCGTAGGCGTGACTACACTCGCTCCCTTTAAACGATACAACGCGCGGGTATCCAATTGAATCCTATATCGAACTTGAATCCACGAGAAAGAGGTTCAGAGGCGGGGCACTTCGTCTGTGTGTGTGTGTGTGTGTACATGCATTGGAGTGAACGTAGTGAACTAAATTGAACACCTATCTATGTATATGTCTTTTGTATTAATTAAAAACAGTATTTGCCTTAAAATAAAGAAAACGTTTAACAGAACGAATCACTAAAAATCTCCGAAACTGTGAATTTCCATTCGAAGCATATTTATTCTCAACGTGAAGAAAAATTTGCTGTTAGATTATAAATCATTAGTAACGAATGTAATTAAATATTTTCAACGTATTTTGGTGTTTTTTTATTTCAAATTACTTGAATTTCATTCATTTCGCCAGTGCTTCATAAATTCTGTCCTTTGAATAATGAATTGAATAAAAATTCAGTATACATCATTGGATCGGTACTTAGAAGGACATAATCCACCGATCGAGACAGTCGCCGATGTTTTCATAACTATATTTAACCACGGAAGATCAACAATCATAGTATTAGGCAACTGGTATTTCACGTGGGATTGGAAATTTACAACAACAGAATCGAGAGATTTTCATATCTCCCAATAAATGGGCCAATATATCTGTTAATTTATTATCGTCACGACAGACTGGATTTTTTGTTGATAAAAAAATGAACAAGAAGCGAGCAGAGTTTATTGGTGGGAAGGTTCGTACATTTCTAAATAAAAATAGACTTCAAATTGATAAAATGCAAAATATTTAATGATCCTTTAATAATACAAAAATAACATTATTTGTTGAGCAGCCTAATTGCTTCTTCGGCCACCCCGGTTGCCGCGATTCGCTTGCCATGCCCTGTGGACACGCCTGGCCCGCAGGGTTTGACCGGCCAAAGATTCGGCTGCCAACAACTGGAGGCGGTGGAGGAACTGAATTCGCAGTTTTTCTCTGGTCCTCCACCCAGCTCGCGTGCCTCGTCCTGGAATATTGAACAAAATTTCAAGTTCAAATTAAAAAGGAAATTAAGTCATTTTAAAATAATCCTAGTGCGGTGGTTAGGTCATAGGATTCGTGTGAACAAATTTAAGCCGTTCCTTATAGAACTACCAGAATGACATAAGAAAATCCGATTTCCAGTAACTAAAAAAATATATATCTTAGTGAAAATCCATGAGATATTTGACAAAAACCAAATTTGAGTACTTTAAACTTGTAGCAATCGAATATGTCAGAATAAAAAGCGGTCATCGACTTAGTTTTTATGAAATATTGAGTTGAAATTTTGCTTTTGGCATTGGCCTGTGTTTTTTGACACTTAAGAGATGAAGAAATTAAACCTGCGCGTATCGGTGCTGTCGAGTACTATGCCAGTCACTAAAATAATTATTTTTTTAGTTCTAATTATATATCAAAAATTGGAATAGGCATAAGTTTTGAATCTAGTATGACCCTCAAACTTTCTAGGATTACTATAAGTTGGTCTTACTCACGATTCTTTGGTCGGTCAGGAGCGTCCTGCGGACCAGGTGGCAACTCCGCAGTTGATTCTGCTGGTCGCCCCGGTGGACACGCCGGTAGCTGCTGTGGCCATGCTGATGGCCTCGGAGGCAATGCCTGTGGCCATGCTGATGGCCTCGGAGGCAATGCCTGTGGCCATGCTGATGGCCTCAGTAGCAATGCCGGTGGCCCCTGTGACCATGCCGATGGCCTTGGTGGCAATGCCGGTGGCCCCTGTGGCCATATTAATGGCCCTTGCAACCATGTCGATGGCCCCTGTTGCCATGTTAATGGCCTCTGTGGCCATGGTGATGGCCCCAGTGGCCATGCCGATGGCCCCTGCCATGCACCTGTGGGCTGAGCGGGTGGCCCCGGTGCCCAAGCCAACACCTCCTGTGGCCATACCGGTGGCCTCAGTGGTGCTCCTGCCGGTTGCTGATATCCCACCGGCAGAAGCTCAGGTGGCGGTCGCAGTGGTGTATCACCGCTGGTGACTTTGAGTCCCTGGATTCCGGCGTTCAAATTTTCCATTTTCTGAAATTAAAAAAGGACGAATTATTTTTTATAATTACGATGCTATGCGAATCATTTGGTAATTAGATTCGCTAGTTCAATCGTCGGGAGTGAGAAACTAAAGAAATACTTACGTCTTTGTTTGACGGGTAGTGTTCGTCGACTGATTGTTTTTGTCGTCAACTGTTTTTCATTTAAACAAAAGACTAGCTTTTTTCTTCCATAAGGTAGCGTTAATCCTCATGATTCATTCTAGTGCCGTTAGATGGCAGCACAGGAGAATAAGGGCGAATCTCAGCGTTTTATATATTTGCTTGCATGACAAATAAAGAATAATAAACAATAGTTTAAGAATAATTAGTGCTTCATGAATGATATGGGATATTTTTAATTTCACTGTAGTCATAAGTTTAAAAGAAGCGATGACAGCCTCATATGACTCAAACACCAGTCACCAGGGGGCGTTTTGGGTTCACTTCGGTTTCAACACAAGCCACAGAGAATGCTCATTCATATAACTACACAATAATAGCTAGACAATAGAAAACAAATATTTCCTCCAGGTTTTTAGATTCATTGCCTTACATATGAGTGTGTGTTTTTGAATTTCGTTCATAAATTGGTAATTTCCTTCGTTCATCGATACTTTTCAACTACTGATGAATTAAATTTGAAAATTAAACAAAACGTTTTTAGTTCTTTTACATTTTCGTGAAAAATAAAAATCGCAACCACAAATCTAGTTTGAATCATGATCTTCGATCTCGTGAGACATTTATCGTAATTGGTTCAGTGGTTTCCGATTCTAATAACGTCAGAGCTGCCATTTTATTTTCGTCTTGAACATCAATAAATTTCTCATCACACTGACAATAGTGGTTTTTAAACATTTTTTTTTGCGCATTTGCCATAATTTTCGGGAATGTCAATAAATATATTGTTATATTGTGTCTGATCTTGGGATCGTGAATTTTGTAGGGTTTCAGTTTACACCACCAGACAGCGTTGATTCATTTGTGGTCGTCAATTATGAAGAGTCCATGAATAAAAGTTTTATGCTATGGTGACAATTTGTTTGTTATGACAACGTATTGTGAACATTTTCCGCATCTTCATAAGTAGAAATATCAAGCCTTGATTGATTCTACCTAAAAGCTCAACATTATTTATATCATATACATCTACTTGGTTGGAAGTGACAATATATAAGTGATTATAAATTTCTTCAATTAGTGGTGAAATCGTGTGTGATCCCGCGAAGAAATTCGTGCAGTTCACGGTGCCACAAACTGTCCATCAGGGTATCGTTCACGATATTTGGTTAGGATATATCGTAAGTATCATTCAAAATTTTATCGCTTTGTGATGGTAGAAATCGCTAATTATTTTTTAGATCTAAAATATAATTGTGTAGACGACAGTATGTATTTTTTGAAAGTTTTTTTTTTCTCAAGAAATTGAGTCTTGTAGGCTATAATGAGAACCCATTTCCTGTTTTAAGTGGGCTCTTTACAATAGTGCTGGTAAAATCGAAAAATCGCAAAAAAACGTGATTGTCTTATGACATTTTTTTCAATGATTTCATTCCCTTTCCTTTTTTTCCCATGCCTAAAACCAATAAAAACCAATAAAAAAAAATCATTATTTCTTTCACGAAAATTTTCACTTCAATTGCCATTTGAAATGCACTAATGTAAAAAAAAAAAATTTTGACCATGGATTATTTAAATTCAAACATTCATCCCACTGGTTAGTACAGTTCCAGGTCCATCCCAAACCGGGAAACCTTTGAAATCTCAATTAAAAAAAAGGTGAAAAAATCATGTTTTTTTTTTGTAAACCGCATTTTCTTGTAATTAAATTTTTTTTTGGAAAATTTCGTGAGTATCATCGGAAAGAGCACATTTTAAACTGAAAAGTAGTTATGAGCCACTAAATAGCGGTGTACCTCGGGGGGCGTTCTGGGCTGAAATGGGTTAAATATCCCGACTCAATACTGAATATTGAAAAAATTGTTTTAGTGCTGCCCTTCACAATGGAATAAGTTCCCAATCAGACATTCCTGATTGAGGATAATAGTAAAATCATATTGCCCAAAATAAGTTGACCAACAGTATTTAATTAATTCATTTTTGCATTGACTTAACATAATAAATTGTTTCAATAAGTAACGAGGAATAAAAGTAAAACTCCATGAAAGCTGCTAAAAAACCGAAATCATAACAAATACACTACCGTCGGAAAGTTTCCGGACAAAAGTCCGAAAAAGTTCCCACCCTCTTTTTCATGTTATTCCGTCGATAACGTAGATAAATTAATTTCCTAAACGGCATTTTAAAGGAGAGTAATCCCATTTCATTTTGCTTCTTTTGAAAAATTTTTCCGATTTTTTTACGACTAGGACGTAATTTTGAAAGCGACAAGTTTTTTGTCTTAACACAGAGCGACCGCGTTTTCAGTAGAATTTTTTTTTTAATTTTTTTTTTTAAAGTTTTGTTTCTGGGCGAAAAAAAGACGAAATTCAGAAATTTCTGCGTAATTTCAGATGAACTCCAGGTCTATCAGTTTCCATAATTTGAAAACTATGAGTTAATTAACCAAAAGTCTAAGTACAAAATAGTTTTATAATCGCAAAAATCCCCTCACGGGGAAAAAAACGTGGACAAGTACATTGGTGGTCCCTTGTTTCCCTATGATATTAAAAAAATCCAAAACGCCGCTTAGAAGAATTCAAAAAAAGTTACAAAATAAGTTGAGATCTGTTGAAATATACGTGGCCAAATACGGGAAGCTTTACTGCGTTTCAATAAATTTCCAAAGACGGTTTGATGTTTATAGAAAAAATAATCAAGTTTGGAAATTCAACTATGTCACCAACCAAATTGCAAACGTAAAAAACATAAGATCGTAAAAAAATTCTGAACGAAGTACTTGGCGAGGATTTTTCCATGAAATAAGCGTAGTGTATAGATCATGATCAAGAATTCGCCAAGTACTTCGTTCAGAATTTTTTTACGATCTTATTTTTTTACGTTTGCAATTTGGTTGGTGACATAGTTGAATTTCCAAACTTGATTATTTTTTCTATAAACATCAAACCGTCTTTGGAAATTTATTGAAACGCAGTAAAGCTTCCCGTATTTGGCCACGTATATTTCAACAGATCTCAACTTATTTTGTAACTTTTTTTGAATTCTTCTAAGCGGCGTTTTGGATTTTTTTAATATCATAGGGAAACAAGGGACCACCAATGTACTTGTCCACGTTTTTTTCCCCGTGAGGGTCATATTATTTCGAGGAGAAGTATTTTATTGATATATCGCAATTTTAACATTATGAACTTATGTTCTTATAAGGGTTGAGAATACTCGTCTGGCTCAGAACGTTTTATCGAAATGACTAGAAAATCAACAACCATAAAAATCCCCAAAATCATGCTTTCCGACAATTAGAACGATACCAAACCCATTTTTTTCAAACATATTCTGGCCCAAAGAGCAGTGAAGTCATGAATAACTTTTCGACAGCAGAAACTTATAAGGAATCTTCCTGCCTATGACTTTTTGATAAAATGGCTAATCCCATAAAATCACATCGAAGGGGGAAGTCATTTGTTACTTTATGGTGGTAGAGACTTAAAAGAAAATCGATTCGTCTCCGACTTTTAGGATCCCCTGATATTATTCACAACATTCGACGTCGATTGGATCGGTACAAATTATGTTTAAATACGTGTTGAAAGTACTTGTCCGGCCCATCACTTTTTATTCAAATTGCTCATTCAAATCAAAATCAAAAGAAGTTGAGTCATGTGTTAAATTTTATGGAATAGTAATACCAGCCCCTATCGCGTCTGTTAACATAAGAAAAAAATTTTCTCCGAATTCCAGGAATGGCTCGTGTCAAATTCAACGTTTGACAATGTTTTTAACTGGATCAAATTGTGTCCGTAAATCAACTCGAAAATTTCTTGGAATGCAACGTATTATCAGTATAATGTTCTCAGCAATAGTATAGGTTGTTCTTATGCAGAATAGAATTTTTCCGCCAAAATAAACGAAGAGTAAAAAATGCCGTACTTGCAATATAATCTAGAGGCTACCGAATCAAATTTTGTACGCGAATAAACTCGATAATTTCTTAAAATGCGACTTCTCATCAGTTCAATGTTCTCAGCAATAGTATTGGTTGGTTCTTATACCGAATAGAATATGTCCTGCTGAAAGAAATGAGGAGTAAAACAGGGTCGTCATTGCAATATAATCTGCGGGGGGTTATCATAGATGGTTAGTAGGGTGGCCGCAACTCGGGTCATTTTTTTTTGCGAATTCCTTTGCGGAAACATCATTAACATAAATAAAAAAAAATGTCTACCAAGTTTGAACGCGTTAAAAAAAATTTTAAGGGGTGCCCCCGAAGATTTGAAGTTTTAAATGCAAAATACGTGTATTTATCGAACTTGTTGCTTAATTATTTTCTGCCTTGTATAATAATGATGATAAAAATCTGAAATTTGGCAGACTTATTCTTCATATCGAAGGGTACGGAAAGTTCGAGTTTTGATGAGTTATTGTTGAGCGTACACTCCTAATTACGGCTCAAATTTTGTTTAAATGCCTCAAAGTGACGTTTAAAAGTACTTCAAGGGACCTGGATAAAAGTACTGAAAAAATAAAAAAATATGGGTATCTTTGTAAACCGTTAAAATCATGGAAATAATGTTCGGAAAAACCTGAAAAAAAATCCTTTCCGTACCCTTCGATATGAAGAATAAGTCTGCCAAATTTCAGATTTTTATCATCATTATTATACAAGGCAGAAAATAATTAAGCAACAAGTTCGATAAATACACGTATTTTGCATTTGAAACTTCAAATCTTCGGGGGGGCACCCCTTAAAATTTTTTTAATGCGTTCAAACTTGGTTAGACATTTTTTTTTATTTATGTTAATGATGTTTCTGCAAAGGAATTCGAAAAAAAAAAAAATGACCCGAGTTGCGACCACCCTAATGATTAGAAATTTTTATTGTGTCGCGTGCATTTTTTTCATGGATACACAATAAGATCCCTTGTATATTACAGGAGAGTTCCATTACATTCTTTTTACAATTAATAGAATTGAGTTAAAATACCTGAAGGTATTTTTCCTCAATTCCCTGATTTCCATTCTCCTGATTCCAAGAGCCCTGATTTTGATTTGAATGAGCAATTTGAATAAAAAGTGATGGGCCGGACAAGTACTTTCAACACGTATTTAAACATAATTTGTACCGATCCAATCGACGTCGAATGTTGTGAATAATATCAGGGGATCCTAAAAGTCGGAGACGAATCGATCTTCTTATAAGTCTCTACCACCTATAAAGTAACAAATGACTTCCCCTTCGATGTGATTTTTTTGGATTAGCCATTTTATCAAAAAGTCATAGGCAGGAAGATTCCTTATAAGTTTCTGCTGTCGAAAAGTTATTCATGACTTCACTGCTCTTTGGGGCCAGAATTATGTTGAAAAAAATGGGTTGGTATCGTTCTAATTGTCGGAAAGCATGATTTTGGGGATTTTTATGGTTTGTTGATTTTCTAGTCATTTCGATAAAAACGTTCTGAGCCAGACGAGTATTCATGGTAATGCATGAAAAAACGTTTGGTTCAAAGAAACAAAACGTTGTTAAATAAATGCAAAAGTGACGAGTACATCGGA